>OZ014439.1:10248161-10560925 GCA_963966035.1 Acleris laterana | reverse complement strand
GTGTGGGCGCGATTGACTCGTCAGCGCGGCTATCGGGTCACTTAGCGCTAAGCTTGCGCCGGTGCTTATCGCCGCCGCCCGCGCACCCGCTTTGAGGATTCACTTAACTTGATTCGCAGACTGTGTGTTGGTTCAAGTTTCAGGACGGTGAACTTAGTTTAGTACCCTAGGTAGTTAGGTACCCACTACTAAAATCCAAGGATTTTCCAGTAGGTACCTACATACCTACGCAGAATAATAAGTTTAGGGTTCCAATCGCTGACTCACTTAAGTCAAAATACTAGGGAAGCACCGTGATCCCAATTTTATCTTTTTCAAGAAAGAAAGTGGAAAAGGGCAAGGCAATCCAGTATTGTAACATATCGTATCTAGGGGATGCAATTTAACCGGTTATTTACCGTTTTGGTATGAAAATAACCGGTTTAAGCTGGTTATAACCGGTTATTTGCACTCCCTAATCGTATCGCATGTACAGTATTGTATCGCTTAGAACCGCTAACACAGGCCCTGTGGGTACGTATGTGTTGGTTGCAGTAATTTCGCCAAAATCCTTAAAAGTTAACTTTTTTATCAGATTTTACCAAAAAATCGATCTTATACATACAGGGTGTTCGGCACATGGACCGTCAATTTTTTTGGGATATTGTTGGGGATATTTCTTATCTTTTCGCCCTTGGACTTAGGGTCATAAGGGTCACGGTTTTGGAGATATGATTTGTTAAATGTTTTTTCTCAAATTTTCCGAAATTCCTCCTTTAAACGTTCGTAACTTTTTACTAATGCGTGTTACAGAAAAATATGTTGTATTTAAAACTTGTTAATACATGCTAGTTCAAATAATAGTCTTTATTCTAATTGATAGTCTCAAAGGGACGTACGAGGTTTTTTATTTCACAAATTTACTGTTTGTGTGAAAAAAATCCAACTTCAAAATTCAATTATTAAAAACCTAAATACAATTTTGGGGTTCATTTTGTTTTAAAAACTTTTCTAGCTAATTACCTTTCTAACGATGTGCTAGACATTAATAAAAAGTAAACGGGAATATCCACATTTTCAAAGAAAAGTTCGAGAGCACCTAGATAACTCGTTTCCTAACTCGTGGATAGGCAGAAGCGGCCCGATACCTTGGCCCGCAAGATCTCTAGACCTAACGCCCTTAGATTTTTATGTCTGGGGACGGGCAAAAGAACTAGTTTATATTACGGAGGTGCCTACGCAATTTCTCAAGTATTTTTAAATAAAACTTCATTTCAATACTTTACAAGTACTGAAGCGAAGTTTTATTCAGATCTCCAGACCTAACGACTTAATTGTTAAATAAAACTTCGCTTCAGTACTTGTAAAGTATTGAAATGAAGTTTTATTTAAAAAATACTTGAGAAATTGCGTAGGCACCTCCGTAATATAAACTATTTCTTTTGATCTTGCGGGCCAAGGTATCGGGCCGCTTCTGCCTATCCACCAGTTAGGAAACGAGTTATCTAGGTGCTCTCGAACTTTTCTTTGAAAATGTGGGTATTCCCGTTTACTTTTTATTAATGTCTAGCACATCGTTAGAAAGGTAATTAGCTAGATAAGGTTTTAAAACAAAATGAACCCCTAAATTGTATTTAGGTTTTTAATAATTGAATTTTGAAGTTGGATTTTTTTCACACTAACGGTAAATTTGTGAAATAAAAAACCTCGTATGTCCCTTTGAGACTATCAATTAGAATAAAGACTATTAGTATTTGAACTAGCATGTATTAACAAGTTTTAAATACAACATATTTTTCTGTAACACGCATTAGTAAAAAAGTTACGAACGTTTAAAGGAGGAATTTCGGAAAATTTGAGAAAAAACATTTAACAAATCATATCTCCAAAACCGTGACCCTTATGACCCTAAGTCCAAGGGCGAAAAGATAAGAAATATCCCCAACAATATCCCAAAAAAAATTGACGGTCCATGTGCCGAACACCCTGTATACAAAGCGGAATAGAATCCTGCTATTTACATTTCGCTCCGACTGGTTACTCAAATACTAATAAATATATATGTAGGTATCTTCTATTCCGAAAGGACAAATACGAGCTACAAAGTAGAGCCGTATAAATGGATTGTAATTAGGCACGCGGCAGAGCGCCGGTATCGCGCCGCGACACAGGAGCTCTTTCCAATCTATTCTCGTAATGGTAGTAAAGCTACTTTCTATCTTTTATTTACTGTCGCGCTGCTCACCCCTTTATCTCGATTGACAACTAGGCGTATTTTGCGTTTTACTTACCGCTTCTTCGTTACTCGATGGCTCTCTGGTTCGAATTTATTTAAACTGTTCTAATACCAAGAGGTATTCAAATTTGTCCAGAAGCATATTGTTTTAGGGCAAATCAGACAAATTTAAAGGTTTATGAAATCATCTGCGGATAGTGAAGTTACGTTAAAGTAGTTTTATTCTAAAATGGTTTCATGACTCAAGAATCTCTTTAAGTGTAACGGAACATTAACGCTTCCTGAGTTCCACATTGCAATATTTATTAGTCGACAACCCTGCAATTGTTAAACTTACCTACTACCCCTACTGCTACATATTATTTTCTTATTTCAAAAATCCATTTTACCGGAATTGACATAGTTTCTACATTTGGGTAGCTTGACCCTCCGGACATACTGAACTTCAGCAAAAAGACTACCTAATGGTAAAAAATTGGTCAATATTAAGAATTAGAAATATGCAATAAGGTACAAAATATTTCGTGAAAATAGATTTAACTAGCCGATAACCACAGAAAAATCTTATAAGTACATAAGATAACTTTACAGTTACTTTTTTTTAACTCTCTCTATTAACATCTGAATTAAATAGAACCGACACATAGTTAAATACTAAAAATTTTACGTTTGGTAGGTACATTTTTGATGTTAGGTATGGAGGTACCTAATATATTCATACATACATACATAAACTCACGCCTTTATTCCCAGAGTGGGGTAGGCAGAGCTACGGAATTACCAACAACTCTAAAAATTTGTTAATAATTCTGTAACCACATTTTGCACTTTTAGGCTAAGATGTTTACCAGTGTATTAGTGACAGGTTGCAAGCCCATCGCCTAACAGTACTATACGCCTTTATTCCCTTAGCCGTCTCTTACGACATCCACGGGAAGATATGGAGTGGCACTATTCTAACCCGGAAACCACACGGGGTAATATATTCAATTAAATTATAAATTAAAAATATCATTTGTGGTGACCTTGTTGAAGCATCAATTATTATTTTTGCTCTACCGTTACTTTATAATAGTACAACGCGTAAAGGACATCCATCATACACATACGAGTATAACTCCACGAGCAAAATTATCATTAGGTATACTTATAAATTGGTAAGTCACTAGTTTACATTTCATGAGAAATCTGGAATTCACACGACTTCACGAAGGTTTATTCTGAGTCATTATTTTTTTATAATGATGGAGTGTTTCTTACAGCACACATTTAATTTACTTTGTAATAATATAGTCTTTAAAATGTGCATGAATGCGTATGTATGTGGACGTTTACGATTTCGCGGAAATTTTACATAATTTACACGGAACAAAGAACAGTAAATGTATTCAACGGGCCAAATATTACGTGTGTGTCGCTATTCTGACAAGTGATTTGATTGTGCGCGGTAAGCAGCGCAGGCAGCAGGCAGGAGGCGCCGATCGCCGTGTAATGAGAATGGCTTGCTCTCGGAGCGCGCAATCACAATAATAACGGGTGTAACGGGGTGCAGTTAGTCGCTGATCGCTCTCCCCTGTGAACGACAAATGAAGAAATTAACAGAAACCGATGCCTTCATGAGAATTTTATATTTTTACTATTCAAAGTTCCCTAATTAGAGGGATCAAAGTACATAATAACTGGTTACATTTACACTGCATTTATGTGAACAAAGTAATTCAACCGTTTCATAACTGTGTGAAAGACCGTAAGAGGAAGAAAGGGTGACTTTAAATCATAACGGCAATAACGATACGTATATTAATGGGAACAATATGAAGAAATCGAGAGTTTAAAAAAGTTTAATGTTTTTTTACGGACATCCTTATTAATCATATCGTTATTACAACTTAGTTAGCTAATGAAATAGAGAAGAATCATCTTATAGTCATTAGTGGATGTAAATGGGAATAGGTTAATGAAAATTAATGGTAAAATTTTCGGGCCACTAAGCAGGGCGAAGGGGTGGTCGGGAACAGCGAGTTGATGAGCGTGGCGAAGCGCCCGCGCAGGTACACATGCTTCATTACAAAGCTGTTAGCCATGCCTTCAATTTATTAAAGGCATTCATTAAATTGAGTTTGGGGTTGTAACACTGCTCAACAACGACCGTGCCCGCGGCCGTGCGTCCTGTATACTTACTGCGTAAATATCTTGACATATATTTATGTAACATACACTCTACAGTAATATAGGGCCATATTAATAAATGCATCTTGACCCAAATGTCCGTCACAAGACATATCAAAGTAAACATCAAGTCGTAGGAAACTGACAATTTTGACGCTTCTTGGGAGGGCCTTATAGTCTTAAGCGCAAAAGCACTGATGGCGGAGGCGGCACGCTACGGCACGTTCCCATACAAAAAACATCTCTGCCACGCTTTGGAAACGCTTCTTAGTATGGGAACACGCCGCACCGCGCCGCCTCCGCTCTCAGTGCGTTTGCGGCTTTAGGACTTGATAGTGAAACTTTTCAACCTGATAACACGTTCGATCCCTAATAAGGGCAAACATTTTTGGGCTTCGTGGACATAGTTCTAAATTAAGATCTAGACTTGCACTATGTACTCATTCTTAGCTGGTGTCTAGATAAACATCTTAAACGAGTAGGTATCTTTATAGATGAATACCTACGGTTAATCGATGCGGGCCCACCAACTTCCATATATAAGATAAAAGTTTGTGTAACATGTATTTTTGTTTTGGTAAATATGAAGCATGCTGAGTCTAATTAGCTGCCTAATCATTTACTGAGGCCCTAGACAATATGCATAATGCTAACGTATACGACTTAACACTGTCAGAATGCATGGACAGCTGCCATCCGACAGCTTACTCGTACGTTAATCCTTTACATTATTGATAACGATAACGTTCGTAGAGTGCAAAACAAGAGTCAAGGGAGAGTACGAGAGTACCTACAGGGCGACTAGACTGGGAAGAGTCTCGATTACTGCACTAGCCAAAGCTGCGAATGTGCAATTAACTTAGATAAAGTTGCCGCGATCGCGGCTTCGACCTATCTTACTCATTTAGTGGCCACGTCAATTAAAAATGTCATTTACTACTTTTTAACTCAATTGTATCGTATCACTTACTAAAGAGTCGTTTAGTTCATAAATGAGTAAATTAAATTAAATAACGATCAGAAGACAATTATATTAAAGATAATCTATGCTTGAAGGAATCATTCCATCAACGACATTGGGATAAAATAGTGGATTTTTATTACAAACACTTATACATCCATACATACAAATAAACATGCATGCATACATGCATATGTAGATACATACAAAAACAAACATACGAATGTACGTGCGGGCATACATATAAACATACATACTATACATGCATACATACCTAATGCGCAAAACGGAGCCTCCTTAATACAGAACCGATTTTTTTATACAATGTTATCGATTAGTAAATTTTAAGTAGCTTAAAAAAATATCTTCTCCACTAACTATAGACTATTCAGTTCACGATTCTTAATTTACTTAAAGTTATGTTACCAACTTATCAAGTACATACGTGTACATAAACAGTCATAAAGCAATATTATTTAGCCAAGAGTTCGACGTTGCACCAAATTCAGTGGTCCCCCGGTCTCACAAGAAACGTAGGGTAACCGGTGTCAAGGCTGGTGGCCGGACCCCGGAGCCCGGCGCCGGTTGCGTCAGAGCTCAACTCCCCAGATGTGCGCGTGCGCAGGCGCAGGTGAGGGCACACACTGCTTTTTTTCTACGAAGTTCAGACTCATTGTGTAAACTTAAGCGACGCTTTGACTGTAACGGTCCCGAACAGCTGGCTGACCCTCGGGAAAACAAATCTAAACGTTAATACCTGAAATGTTTTGCAATGTGGACTGTGACGGGTCATCTTTAACATTTATCTTAAAAAAAGGTGAGGCTTATAAAATATTAGCTGTGATAATTGTTTGACTTTTGGTAATTCCAAATCAGCCTATTGATAAAACGTTTAGTCTTGTTGGTAGTGACCCTGGCTACGAGGCTAGCAGTTCAGGGTTCGATTACCGGTAAGGGCAAATATTAGTGTGATGAGCACGAGTATTTGTTCCTGATTTTCATATATTTTTCTATATACTTACTTAATTATGTTTATGCGAAGTATGAGAACACTTTATTGTACAAGACAAAAACAAAAATAATGCAAAAAATAAAAGAAGAATATGCAAAGGCGAACTTATCCCCTTTTTGGGATTTCTTCCGGCTAAACTTTGAAACAATGAGAGAAGTGAAAAGTCTAGCGCCAATAGTACAAGTAGGTACTATTGGGCTGACCTAGAACTACGAGTAAGTTTGAGAATAGGTCAATTTGTGTAAGATTGTTCCTTGATATTTAGGAATGGAAAACCTGTAACTCAACTTTAGCAAAAAACCGAACTCAAGTATTGGTCATAATCCATATTTTCTACCTGCTTTCAATATGTTATTTAGCGAACAGCCACAGTCATGCATGCATGCATGCCTGCGCAAATTCTAGTCGGTCTCTAGACATACCTCGTCTAGACAGGGTATGACGTACCTATCAAGCAATATTGTACGTAAATGTAGTGGTCAATTAAACTCTACTACTAATAATTCAGCAACAAATTCTTACGAGTGGTTGTTTACTTGGGTTTGGCTCGCGTGACAGTGTAGATCCAGTTGCGCTAAGGGCCGGTGTGTTTACAACCGCTTTACGATTGCGGGCGCGGGCGGCGACTGGCGAGGGATTCAGGATCCTATCACTGGGTAGGAGAGGTGTGGAAGTCAGCAAAGCTGCCATTTGTAGAAAGAGAATGAGCGTGTAACGTAGCGAGCTTACTCACCGGTCGTAGCGCACGTGCGCGGCCGCCGGTGCGCGCCGCTAATCGCCGCGAGAGCGGAGCGCAGGCGCGCAATCCTGTCGATAACTACTTACCTAAAAGTTGTACTAGTACTGACAAGTGATAATGACAATCTAAACGTAAAGCTTATCATCACAGATTTGGAAATTATATCAAGGAACGTGACACTGAGATGACCTACAAATTTACAAGAAATATCATCATTAACAATAATAAGAATACTGAAATATTTCCATAACCATATTTAAAATCAGAATATATATATAAGTAGGTATACTATAACCCATATATTCTAAATCTGGGATTACTTATGTGCTGTTGTAACTTGACAGAGATTCCGTCCACACTTGGTGTTAGGCCATGGCTGGTTGAGTTCAAGAGTCGTGAGTCCTTGAGCTAGTTTCAGTGAGAAAACAACTTACCATAAAGTGTTGCACAAAATGGGTGCAAGAACTAGAGTTGTACAAGAAGAGAGGGCGCCATCTGTTTTAATCTAGACTAACAGAAAGATGGAGAGAATTTCAAGACAGAGAGTGAGATTAGAAGTAAACAAACATGAACCTTGTCAACAGTTTATTATTCTGTTAGAATAAAACTAGGGAGTTTGATACAATAGGTGTCTTAAATAATAATATTCCCCGCTTTACAGTGACAGGGTTGTTAAATCATACTTCTCTACGTTATCGAGCGTCTTAAACTATTTCGCTGTGACTGTGACAGGGCGAATGAAATCCTACTTCTCTACGTTATCGAGCGTCTTAAACTATTCCGCTGTGACTGTGACAGGGTGAATGAAATCCTACTTCTCTACGTTATCAAGCGTCTTAAACTATTCCGCTGTGACTGTGACAGGGTGAATGAAATCCTACTTCTCTACGTTATCAAGCGTCTTAAACTATTCCGCTGTGACTGTGACAGGGTGAATGAAATCCTACTTCTCTACGTTATCAAGCGTCTTAAACTATTCCGCTGTGACTGTGACAGGGTGAATGAAATCCTACTTCTCTACGTTATCAAGCGTCTTAAACTATTCCGCTGTGACTGTGACAGGGTGAATGAAATCCTACTTCTCTACGTTATCAAGCGTCTTAAACTATTCCGCTGTGACTGTGACAGGGTGAATGAAATCCTACTTCTCTACGTTATCAAGCGTCTTAAACTATTCCGCTGTGACTGTGACAGGGTGAATGAAATCCTACTTCTCTACGTTATCAAGCGTCTTAAACTATTCCGCTGTGACTGTGACAGGGTGAATGAAATCCTACTTCTCTACGTTATCAAGCGTCTTAAACTATTCCGCTGTGACTGTGACAGGGTGAATGAAATCCTACTTCTCTACGTTATCGAGCGTCCTAAATGAGTGTCTAAGTTAGGTATGAAACGAGTTCACCTTGTGCGTGGACGTAGATCACAAGCCAGAAGATGAAGATGAAGATGAAGAAGCACGATGAAGAAGCACGGCGCATGGAGAAGACCTCAGAGATAGCAGGACCGTAGCTTCAACACGTAGCAAGCAGATAGCGTGGCGGAAGCACACACTCCAGACACGTGCTCAGATACAGGCATTCAGGCAGGCAGATAAGACATCATAGGCAGACATAGCCTAGGGAGACATGGGGTGATACAGGCACCACACAACATCTCACACATGGGGTGATACAGGCACACATGGGGTGACACAGGCACACATGGGTGACACAGGCGCACATGGGTGACACAGGCGACCGGCTGTTTTAGCTGCAAAGATTGTTGGCATTAGAATATTGTATAAACAATCGTTTTATACCTGCGGACACAAACTTGAAGCACACGAGAGCCATCGTGTAAACAACGTGTTCCGTAAAAATAGAAGAGAAGGTTTTAGATAGGCAAATCACACTTACCCGGTTAAAGTAGTTTTTAAGGCAGCGGCGACTTTACCATAACGTTAAAACGATGCTCGCCTTAAGCTTAGAAATATCACGCCATGCAAGCGTTCCTCAGATTTTTACATATTCATTCTATAACAAGAAACACCCATGAAACACAAAAATAAAAGCACCTGACGACAATGCAGACAAAGTTCCAGCACTCACAAAATACTTACATGAAAAACCACCAGATATTACATGGATGCATTGCGCTTGTAACAATCACATGAAGCTAATTTAACAAGATGGCCATACGGCCGTAGCGAGACTCCCACACTAATTTATTAGGTTATGTGTTCACATCTCTGTAGTGGCTGCGAGAGTGACAAGCCTAAACCAAGCCATTCATCCCATAGACAAACGTCTATGACCGAACCTAGAGGAGTTGCATCATATCGATTGATACTTCGATCAGATATTTAGATTTAAATAAATTAGAAGAAACAGATTTTTAATAACATCTGATATTAAATAAAACCCACTAGAAGCATTTCCTTAAAATAAAACAAACAATTAAAATGTAGAAGACATTAGTTCACTATTTCACCAAGTGGCAACACTGAGCCATCGGAGAAAATCGAAGTGTCACCTCCCGTTGTCCAGAGATGTCGCCTCTAGTACCAAAAATAACAGTATTACATATTAATATGTAACATTACCTCTCTACTCAAGTAAAAAAAAAAAAATTTTTTTTTTTTTTTTTTTTGTTCACTATCTTCCAAATCTTACCCTATAACATACGGACTAACTATTACCTAAGCAACGCAGAACCTTTGCAAGAACAACTTAACTTCAAGCGATCTAGCACTAGACACAATACTATCAGTGAGACAAGGTACAATCATCCTAACTACTATGGAACCAATTGTAACCTTATATCTACCTATTGCAATCTAAAAACTACCACTACTAACTATGTATTGCCATGTTTGCAATTGTAAAACTAATTCATCCTTAAAAAAACTAAATTGCTATCCAGATTAAATGCTACTCCCAACGAAAAGTGAAGCATCACCTGTTCTCTTGTTAAGAGAATCAGAATGTAAAGAAACAAGATTAGCAATATCTGACAGATCCTAGTCTAAGAGCCTAAAACAACATTCTAAAATTAAATTAAAGAAAGAAAATAGTAGCGAATAGCAGTCACCGTAATGGTGTTTTGAACATCAGTAGGCATGTCTACACAATGTTTAGAGTAATCAAGTATAAGTAAACAAGTAAAAGTAAACTAAGTTTAAAGTCAAGTTCAAAGTAGATCTAGCCACCTTGTGACCACAATTGAGCAAAGAAAAGAAGTGACTACACACCATTGATGCGTCCTATAGTAAACCCTATAAATCCGTAGATTGTAGTTTTAGAATGTCCTTGACATGCCAAATACCTAGCGATTTCTTAGATTCAATATCTTGTAACTCATACGTCACAGGAGAATATTTTTTTAGTATAACACATTTCTTAAATTTAGGAGCTAACTTCTTTGTAAAGAATTTGTCAGCATTTGACAACGGATATTCTTTCTTCCAGACAACCTGACCTTCGTCATACTCTATAAATCTTCTATTACGATTGTAGTAAATTCTACTACGCTGGTAAGACTTCTGAAGGCGGTCATTCACCTTCTGAAAGATAGGCTTCAGATGTGTCAGCATGGAAGTATATAAGTTCCTATCAGTGAATTGCAATTCATCACCTTGCATAGGTGCTGATGGATACCATTCGCCAGAGAGAATAGCCTCCCGTCCATTATTCATAAAATATGGACTATATCCAGTTACCTCATGCACAGCAGTGTTAATTGCAAATTCAATTGCACTTAGTTCGTCAGACCATGTACGATGATTCTTGCCGACATAAGATGCAACGGCAGTCACCACCACACGATTAACTCTTTCAGCAGGGTTATTCTGAGGAGTAAATCTACAGTTATAGAAAAGTCTAGGTATCTTATATTTCTCTCTCAGAGCTTGCATATTTCTAGAAATATACTGTGGACCATTATCCATTATTATACACTGAGGGATACCGTATTTTAGCAAGACATTATTTTCTATTATTCCCACTACAGTTTTAGCCAAAGAATTCCTCATAGGAAATAAACAAGTATATTTAGTAAAACAATCACACACTACTAAAATAAATTTGTAACCTTTTGAGCTATTTGGAAGGGGTCCCAATATATCAGTACATATAACCTGCCAGGGTCGTTGAACCTTTTTAGGATTCTCCATTAAACCTGGAGGAGCCTCATTTGTGCTCTTATAAGCTAAACAGACCTGACAGTTTCTTATGTATCGCTTTATATCTCCTAGCATTTTAGGCCAAAAGTAGCTTTGAGCGACACGTTTAAGTGATTTGAAAACGCCTAAGTGAGCGGCATCCGACCTATCATGACACAGCTTCAGTACTTCCTGTCGTAGTTCCTGTGGAACAACTCTCTTCCATTCACAATCCCTAGCCAAAGGATTTTTAGACCTAACACGCTTATACAAATTTTCATTTATTATCCTAAAATCAGGAAATTTATGAGGAGCACTTTTCACCTTAGCGAATAAATTAGTGTACCACGTATCAGTAACAGAATCTACAGAAGAAACGAAATCCACCACTTCGATTGGGATGGGTGCCCTAGAAAGTGCGTCAGCAAGCTTATTTTCAGAACCTTTCTTATACTGTATATCAAAATTAAATTGTGACAGCCTAAGTGCCCACCTAGCCAAGCGTCCTGTTGGTGACTTCAGACTAACCAACCATTTCAAACTACTATGATCAGTGAACACTTGTGTTCTGAAAGGAGAACCGTCAATATAACCTCTAAACTTTTCCAAGGCGAAGATTAAAGCATTTAGTTCTTTCTCAGTCGTAGAGTGATTTTTCTCAGGGCCCGTAAGAGTTCTGCTGGCATAAGCAACAGCATGCTCATGACCTTGATCGTCCAGCTGTGATATGGCACAACCAAGTCCAACCTCAGAAGCGTCCGTCGAAATTATGAAAGGCCTGTCAAACTTAGGTACACACAAGATAGGTGCAGAAACCAAGAGTTCCTTGACAGCCTTAAAAGCTGTGTCAGCTTCGGAAGTAAATTGAAAACATGATCCCTTAGATATTTTTTTAGTTAATTTGTTGAGAGGAGCACAAACAGTAGAGTAGTTATCTATAAAGCGACGGTACCACGACACCATTCCAAGAAATCTTCTGAGTTCCTTCTGAGAAGATGGGGTAGGGAATTCAGCTATAGCTTTGACTTTATCCTTGTCCGTCCTAAGACCTCTACGATCAACAACATAGCCCAAGAATTTTAAAGAAGAGCGACAAAAAACAGATTTGTCAAGATTAATGGTTAAACCAGCTTGCCGTAGCTTTCCACAAGCTCTTTTTAACAAGGTAATATGCTCGTCAAAAGTTTCAGAGATAAGTATGATGTCATCGACATAGTAAAAGATATTATTAGCAAATTCTGGACCAAACACTTTGTCCATTAGTCTCATCATTCGAGCTGTAGAGTTAACCAAGCCAAATGGTAACCTTCTAAACTGAAAGGCTCCCAAGCCTGGCACAGAAAAACAAGTCTTTTCCCGCGACTCAACAGACAACATAATTTGAAAGAAAGCAGACTTTAAGTCCAAAGAGCTCATAAACTTAGCATTATTGAGAGAGTCTAGTATTTCTTGTACCCTAGGCATTGGATAAGTATCCACTTTAGTTAAACTATTTAACTTTCTGCTATCCAAGCACATTCTAAGCTCGCCATTAGCCTTTGGAACTAGCAAAATAGGACTATTCCATGGAGAAGTACTTTTTTCAATTATACCCAACTTCAACATATCATCAATCTCCCCACGAACATACTCTCGATGATGAAAAGGTATCGGATAATACTTTTGTTTCACTGGAGCATTATCTCCGGTATCAATAATATGTTCCTCCAGAGTGGTACAACCTAAAGTATCCCTCGTAGCCGCAATACATTCGAAATCTAGAACCACGCTATTCAACCGTAACCTTTGTTCAGGGCTGAGATCTTCTAAGTCGTGCAAATGGATATTAGGATCCTTTAACAAGTTAAGAACAGAGTATGGTTCTATGAACCGTTTAGTATTCAGAATATCTGAGCAAAGATTAAATTTAGTCAAGAAATCTACCCCTAATATAATTGGAGTATTAATATCACTACAAACATAGAAGTTAATGTAATGTAGAACATGTTTATATGTAACAGGTATTTCTACATTTCCTAAGACTACCAGAGACGCTCCATTACCAACAGCAAGTTCTGTATCGCATGTCTGCAAGGGAAAGTCTAAACCTTCACTTTGCAATAAGGAGTAAGCACACCCACTTATCAATGACACGGCAGCTCCACTGTCAGCCAATGCATTGCACTCTAGTCCTAAAATACCTACAGAAAGAAATGGTCTAGGATCGCCCACATTTTCTTTAAATAAAGGTAAACAATTATTATTGTCATAAAAGTTAGTCATAGTCAAATTAGTTTGAGTGTACCGGTCAGAGGTACTAGAAAAGTTAGAAGTTAGATTTTTATCTATAGTAGTAATAGGATCCTCCGACCTACTATTTAGTTTTTTGAACAAGGACAATTTTTAGTAATAACACCAGGTCGCTTACATTTTAAGCATATTGGTGTTTTGTGTACATCACAGCGAGAATGATGATGTGCACCTCCACATTTCAAGCATAAAAGAGTAGTATTCTTGTGCTCAAGATTAGTGACACGAACCTTTGTATTAGAAGTTGATGAATTTAAATTTTCACCCCCACTACAGAAATTTGGCAAAATAGATTCCTTGCCAGTGTTTAAGAATCCTCTATTTTCACATTTAAATTTAGAGATCTCCAAACGTGAACATATATCTTTCAAACCCCTAATAGAGTTAACCTCCGTTAAAGCTAAACGAGATATGAAGAAAGGACTCATATTAGTCATAATTATTTCCAGCTGTTCCGCTTCACTCAACGGTTTAGACAGTCTTAAAAACAAACTTTCCATAATGTTAATGTAAGATTTGATATTTTCATTTTTATCCTGTAAGCGTGTCCTAATTTGATTCAACAAACAACGTTCATATTCAATAGGTTGAAATTCAGCTTTAAGTGATTCAATTAGGATTTCAAATGACTCAAAGTGAGACCTATTAGTCCTAAACCATATCAGCGCTTCACCAGAAAAAAGATGAACAGAGTTCCTTAAAAGCTCAACATCAGTGATCTCCGAGGAGTGTTTCAGTTCGCGTAAACGAAAAATAAAATCATGAACAGGTGTTCGACCATCATAAATAAGATTCCACTTAAGAACTTGAGAAGCATGTTTGTAACAAGAACTAGAAGGAGCCATCTCAACAGATTCTCTCACAACAGCTTGAGAAGATTGACCAGGAGTTTGATTACACTTAAGAGTTTCAACTGCGTGATATGCCCGTGAGACAAGAGCTATCTTTGCAAGCTGCTGTTCAGCCGTCGAATAATGAAGTTTCTCCAACCTTAATATGACGTGTGACAACTTGGATAAGCACCTGCGACGACACGACGAAGACGAGTGATCAGCCTGAAGCACCGTCTCAACTTTCTCTCTGCAGATCTGAAATTCATTGTCAAGAGACAAACTTAAGATATATGTGTCGATTTTGTCACTGTCGAGTGTAATGCCTCTAATACTTCTAAGGCGACGCTTTAAATCATCCACAGTATCCTCCTCATCAGGTTCTAATCCCCGGGATTTCAGTTCAAACAATAGCTCATCCTTATTCAAACAGTCAACATCTACATGTAATGCCATAGCTAAATATACCTATTAAAATTATAGACTAAGAGATAGTTAAGTAGTATACAACTTTAGGTACAAATGTTCTGTAAGTTTCAGTTTTATGTACATTTAGATACAGAGTAAGTTCATTTGAACGTTTTGTTTGAAAGAAGTTCAAAGAAAAGATTTGTGATAAAAGCAGAATTCACTAATTTTTAACATACAAAGTGATGTTAAGAGAGAAACACAGTCTGTTATTAAAATACAATAAAAGAACAGAACAGAGAACACCTGTTGTTAAGGTTCATAGAGTAGTTATATAAAGAAACAGATATAATAAGTTGCTTTCACTGACACTGTTTTAGTAAAACTAAACTGAGCCCCACGTTGGGCGCCAAACTATAACCCATATATTCTAAATCTGGGATTACTTATGTGCTGTTGTAACTTGACAGAGATTCCGTCCACACTTGGTGTTAGGCCATGGCTGGTTGAGTTCAAGAGTCGTGAGTCCTTGAGCTAGTTTCAGTGAGAAAACAACTTACCATAAAGTGTTGCACAAAATGGGTGCAAGAACTAGAGTTGTACAAGAAGAGAGGGCGCCATCTGTTTTAATCTAGACTAACAGAAAGATGGAGAGAATTTCAAGACAGAGAGTGAGATTAGAAGTAAACAAACATGAACCTTGTCAACAGTTTATTATTCTGTTAGAATAAAACTAGGGAGTTTGATACAATAGGTGTCTTAAATAATAATATTCCCCGCTTTACAGTGACAGGGTTGTTAAATCATACTTCTCTACGTTATCGAGCGTCTTAAACTATTTCGCTGTGACTGTGACAGGGCGAATGAAATCCTACTTCTCTACGTTATCGAGCGTCTTAAACTATTCCGCTGTGACTGTGACAGGGTGAATGAAATCCTACTTCTCTACGTTATCAAGCGTCTTAAACTATTCCGCTGTGACTGTGACAGGGTGAATGAAATCCTACTTCTCTACGTTATCAAGCGTCTTAAACTATTCCGCTGTGACTGTGACAGGGTGAATGAAATCCTACTTCTCTACGTTATCAAGCGTCTTAAACTATTCCGCTGTGACTGTGACAGGGTGAATGAAATCCTACTTCTCTACGTTATCAAGCGTCTTAAACTATTCCGCTGTGACTGTGACAGGGTGAATGAAATCCTACTTCTCTACGTTATCAAGCGTCTTAAACTATTCCGCTGTGACTGTGACAGGGTGAATGAAATCCTACTTCTCTACGTTATCAAGCGTCTTAAACTATTCCGCTGTGACTGTGACAGGGTGAATGAAATCCTACTTCTCTACGTTATCAAGCGTCTTAAACTATTCCGCTGTGACTGTGACAGGGTGAATGAAATCCTACTTCTCTACGTTATCAAGCGTCTTAAACTATTCCGCTGTGACTGTGACAGGGTGAATGAAATCCTACTTCTCTACGTTATCGAGCGTCCTAAATGAGTGTCTAAGTTAGGTATGAAACGAGTTCACCTTGTGCGTGGACGTAGATCACAAGCCAGAAGATGAAGATGAAGATGAAGAAGCACGATGAAGAAGCACGGCGCATGGAGAAGACCTCAGAGATAGCAGGACCGTAGCTTCAACACGTAGCAAGCAGATAGCGTGGCGGAAGCACACACTCCAGACACGTGCTCAGATACAGGCATTCAGGCAGGCAGATAAGACATCATAGGCAGACATAGCCTAGGGAGACATGGGGTGATACAGGCACCACACAACATCTCACACATGGGGTGATACAGGCACACATGGGGTGACACAGGCACACATGGGTGACACAGGCGCACATGGGTGACACAGGCGACCGGCTGTTTTAGCTGCAAAGATTGTTGGCATTAGAATATTGTATAAACAATCGTTTTATACCTGCGGACACAAACTTGAAGCACACGAGAGCCATCGTGTAAACAACGTGTTCCGTAAAAATAGAAGAGAAGGTTTTAGATAGGCAAATCACACTTACCCGGTTAAAGTAGTTTTTAAGGCAGCGGCGACTTTACCATAACGTTAAAACGATGCTCGCCTTAAGCTTAGAAATATCACGCCATGCAAGCGTTCCTCAGATTTTTACATATTCATTCTATAACAAGAAACACCCATGAAACACAAAAATAAAAGCACCTGACGACAATGCAGACAAAGTTCCAGCACTCACAAAATACTTACATGAAAAACCACCAGATATTACATGGATGCATTGCGCTTGTAACAATCACATGAAGCTAATTTAACAAGATGGCCATACGGCCGTAGCGAGACTCCCACACTAATTTATTAGGTTATGTGTTCACATCTCTGTAGTGGCTGCGAGAGTGACAAGCCTAAACCAAGCCATTCATCCCATAGACAAACGTCTATGACCGAACCTAGAGGAGTTGCATCATATCGATTGATACTTCGATCAGATATTTAGATTTAAATAAATTAGAAGAAACAGATTTTTAATAACATCTGATATTAAATAAAACCCACTAGAAGCATTTCCTTAAAATAAAACAAACAATTAAAATGTAGAAGACATTAGTTCACTATTTCACCAAGTGGCAACACTGAGCCATCGGAGAAAATCGAAGTGTCACCTCCCGTTGTCCAGAGATGTCGCCTCTAGTACCAAAAATAACAGTATTACATATTAATATGTAACAATACTTCAAGCCCATTCATTGTTACTTGTCTTATTTAGTAAACTTGTTTAAAACCTCAAAAAGCAGCGTTAATGGCCGTTTTCTCCAGGGATTGTAACCGGTTACAAATAAACCGGTATTTATTTAGGTTAAACCGGTTAATAATTTAGGTTACGTTCGAACGAAATGATTTGGGAACGTTATTTCGAAGCGCTCCCTAACCGGTTACTCTGTGTTTCGATACGGGATGAATGACCGCTGTCGCGCGTCGAGGCGCTGCTGGTGGCTGCGCTATCAATCTAATACCATAGCAAACCAATCCTGCCTCCTTAAACGAGCGGTCATTCACCCCCCACACGGAGGAACCGCTCTCTAACCGGTAAATTGATTTCGTTCCCTGTTTACGCTCCGACATAGAGATACCGGTTAGAGCGGTTCTTGCGAGCGTAACCTTTATTATGGGTTAGGCTCTCAAAGTGCGGCTCTAACCGGTACGGAAAATAAACCGGTTTTCAATCCCTGGTTTTCTCATAAATAAAGCAAATAGAGACTGCATATTGTACAAAATTTTCCCAATTTTACATAATACATTCCTTATTTACCGGAGACATTGTGATTATAACCAAAAAGGTACATTTTGGTGTTATAAATGTGTTTACTAAATAAGATAAGTAAAGTTTCGCTTCAACTTTAAACATTGTCAGAAAGACTATAAGACATAAACATGTCGAAATTACAGTTTTTACTTTATTTTGGAATCACTGCGATTCCGTAGCGTCACCGTTTTTTAAGCATTGATGTGCGCGTAAATTGAAACAGTGTTTAAGACGTTTTAATTATAGGTACATATAAATGGCCCAGGCAATCGATTCATCGATAGAGCTCGCGCGGCTCTCGCGCAGGCTCTAGCGCCGGCGTCCTGCTCGTAAATATCGGACATTTAACACACCGCGGCCCGCCGCCGATTATAAATAGATAGTTGCGATACAGACGACGTGTTTACAGGCCGCGCCGGCAGGCCCGGGGACTAATGCCAGCCAATTAACAGATTTGACTCCAGGGTCCGTCAAATAAGCTGTAATTGGGATTGAATTTGACATTCCATAATCGTAAAATTACTAAGTCAAAGCAAGGCTAGCCAAATTAGCCATGAACTAATAAACTAAACTAAACAACTGCCGTTTGCATTACCCGTAACAATAATCCTGGTATTCCTCGATACGCTATACCCCTGAGTCAATAATGCTAATCTCTAATCAGGATAGATACCTAGCTCGACAGTCTCGTTATATCTGGGTGTCATTAGACTCATTAACTACCTGTAACTAATAAGAATAAAAAAATATGAATGTAGATATTTTCCTTAGTTTAAAAATAATTATTTGTTATTTAATTACCTTGTACTTATTTTTAAGTACCTATTATTGTATTTTACGATTGAAAAAATTACCTGCTGGAGTTTCTTGCGCCGCTTCCTCTCCGCAATGGTGGTCTTGCTCGTAGCGCTAGTAGATTCACTCCATATGCCGACGTGTAAAGAGCCCTCATGTGATGTGGCCAAGCTACTGAATGAATATTTTGAATTTTGAATTATAATTTTTGTATACAAAGGTCCCTCTTATCTCTTGCAAAATCAATCGATTTAAAATAGTTGTTTTTTGCATCTACTTAGATAACATTCTAACAATAAGTTTGCATGTAAATAAATTAGTTTTTATGCAATAAATAGTTACCATACTTACATACCTACATCCAATTCGCTCATTGAAACCGTGGTTAGTTATAGATAGTCAATTCCCCTCTAATAATTACAAAACATACGCAGCATACAGCAGCATATTGCAGACAAATTGGCGGAACATGTCATGAGATCGCATTTGCAGTGAATTGCAGAAAACTACTTGCAACTTATCGACGCAATATATGGGCACGATATGATATGTCGTCCCAACTGCAACAATTTAAAATACCCATGGGACAATACATTATGTGAAGACGACGAAAGACGAAAACCTAATCCAGTAAACCAGTGTAAAGGTAAAATAAATAACCAATTGATAGTTTTCTTCGTCTTCATGTTTTATTACAGAAGAGGGCTATTCGTGCTGTTTACAAGATGGGTCATAGAGACTCGCTTAGAGATAAGTTCAAAGAAACGAATATATTAACCGTATACAGTCAATATGTTTATGAAAACATTATGCATGTTCATAAGAACATCAGTAATTTTAGAAAGAACTGTGACATACATAATGTTAATACCAGAAATAAACATAAGCTCGCAGTGCCCTTTACACGGCTTCACAAAATAAAAAACTCTTTCATGGGTAATTGTATAAGGTTTTATAATAAGCTCCCAAGTAGTGTTACTCATATCTTAAGAGATACGTTAAACGTAAACTAATTTCTAAAGCTTATTATAGTATTAAAGATTATATGAATGATGACAATGCTTGGGACTGATATATATATATTTTTTTGTATTACAATTATTAATGACCGTGGAGACTATATACATCTCCCTGTATGATTACCTGATTACCTATTATTTTATTATTTTAATATGACATCTGGAGACTCTTTACATCTCCAAAATTGACCGTGGAGACTTTCTACATCTCCCTTATTTTATTTTTTGTGTGTGTGTTTTTTTTTTTTATATAATTGTATTTAATTTTAATTTGACATCTGGAGACTCTTTACATCTCCAAAATTGACCGTGGAGACTTTCTACATCTCCCTTGTTTTGTGTTTTTTTTTTTAATTATATTTAATTCTTAATTTTAATTTGACATTTGGAGCCTGTTTACATCTCCGAAATTGTATTATTTATTTTAATCCGACATTTTGATGTATTTAATTATTATTACTACTGGGACCTGTACATCCCTGTGACATTTAAATTATGTAGCTTAAGTTTAGTATTGTAATAAGGGATTTATTTTTAAAAAATGGCTTACTGTTGAGTTTCTTGCGGCGCTTCTTCTCAACAGTGGTCTCTTTGGAAGCGCTGGTAGACTCAGACTTGTAAAAGTGCCTACAGGGCCTACTTACAGAATAAATGATTTGAATTTGAATTTGAATTTGAATTTATTAATATACGGAAAAACGCAGTGATTTCGCCAATGTCAAGTGAGTGAGAGTAAGTCAAAAGTAAAAGCCGGACCATCGGCCATCTGCCCTCCCAAAAGGTCACCGGAAGACCATTGATAGTTTTATAAATAGTAGACTTGCTGTGCGCGTATTTTTATTTTTTTATACAAACCTGATGAAATGTAGTTTACGTTCTATTCTCAGACTTACTGAACATATACTTACACAAAATTTCGGTCAAGCCGTTTCGGACGAGTTTGGTTGCAAACACTGTGACACGAGAATTTTATATATTAGGTCCTTACCTATGAAATTGGCGTTTTATATGGAGCATTTTATAAAAACGGTTTTCATACATTTAATTTTGCGGATTATTTAGTAACGTCAAATGCAAACCAAACCAAATTCTGTCACGAATATTGGACACTTCTAAGCTATATTGTACATATTTTAATTACTTAAAAATAGTTAGCTTCATAAAACTCTGCGTAATTGAAACACTTGAACTCACAGCAAATAAAAAGAGTTGAGTTCACACTTTAATTTTAATTATTAAGTAAGATATTTAACCATATTATTTTTATCTAAAACCTTTGTAACATAGTGTACTCGTATTAATGAAATTTAAAAAGAATTTGGAAGTTATAATTGAAATGAATAAATTTCGTACGAACTAAAACACGTAAAAAACGCCAAATAGGTGAGGACCCAATATTAGAGATAGGTTCTAGGGAGAAAATCTGTAAACTTACTTTTATAAACATTACACTCGATTCTAGTCTAAAAATAATAGAGTTTGACGTAGGTATATGAATTCAGATTTAATTGAAAATAAAACTATTTATTAATTATCAATTAAATCTCTTTTGGACGACAGATCCACCTACTGTATTCAACGAACAAAATAATAACTTCTGTCCTCCAACAACGATGCATGACGGGTTTGGTCCAAAACAGTCAATTGATACTTAGCTAGGCCTTTAAGTGAGACTTGTGACCTCCGTAGTTGTATCCTTAGAATGGACCAGGCTGTACGATGTAACAAACTGACATTATATCACTGTAGAAAAGATACCTGACGTTTTCAAATTCATTTGTCGCTTTGTCTTTTAAAAATCGAACGAAAATAAAGCTACAATACAATTTTATAGCTTAAGGCAATTAGCCATGCTAACTTTTTAAATATGTATGGAAATCTCAAAACCATTTCAAGAAACAAGCTTTCGGTACAGTTTCTGTGTATCAGATTTAAAAAAAAGTCTTACATTATTAAGATATTCGTTGAAATGTTTTGACCTTCAAATTACCTTTCTGTGAGTTATCAAACGAATAATGGATAATAATTCCTTTGCCTTATTTAAAAAAAAACCGACTGACGCCTGTCTAGTCTATATCAAACACGAACTTGACATTGACGTGTCGTTTCTTTTCGTAAATTGTTTATTTATTATAAGTAATAAATAATGCAATCTAATTTATACGAGCACTCAATGGTCTTAAGACTTTATTGTTAAACCATTGTGTAAAAGTAATGTGTTTGTTTTAAACAGGTACATACATTTAAATGATCTTCACGACAAAACTGCAAATAGTTCTTGAAGTATTTTTGCTTCACTTCACGACACCATTCCTCTCGCCGTCGTCGTTTTGGGATTGGTACGAATAACAAATCCGGGTTATCCCTGCTGTTATTCGGACATAAAGGGACGAAACACTCGTAGCCTTCCATTTTAAACAAGTTCAGTTAGTGATTTCAAATTTTTTTGAGCCTAGCCGTCCGCGGTGACATTAACACCTTGACGTTGACTTTACCATAGACTTTACTGTAATTTCTTTTTATGCAGGCGAAGACTACATTATCCATTATGCGTTTGATGACGTCACGTCAGCAATAAATTAATATATTTTTTTAATGTAGATAGGAATAATTAAAAACAAAAATACCGAAATAACTTTCTTAAAATACTCTATATTTATCAAATAAATTATAAAAACCATACAACAAAAATAAAAAGCATGGCCAATTCATAGTCAATTCAAACCAAGAAATCCATGTAAGTAAACTAATTCTTTTTTCTGTAAAACACACGCTTGCATTTAGATCTAACCCTCATATCTCTCAAATTCCATTAGTTTACATACTGTATAATAAGTATGCCCGGTTTAAGAAAGGCTTAGCCTTTAAAAATCCTTTTTATGCATTTTACTCATAACTACTTCGCTCAGTTAATCGAATATACGTGTGACAGGCGCAGTTCGTGCAGTGTTTGTAAAGTTAAGAAAATAAAAATAGTGTACCTAACGAAGTTTATTTTTCTCGTTGGCCGTAAAACAAGAAAGTGTCACTTAACATCTTCAGTGAGTTAGCTGGGCTGTCAGCAACTAGAAATAATGATGTAAGTGTATGAAGGCATTGCGTGTTGGAAACGAATTGTAAGCAATACCACCTCTGTGTGTGGTGCAAGTTACAAGCTTAAAATTAAAATATACTACTCAAGTATTATATTGACAATATTTTTTCAATAAATCTCACTGATGTGTTGAGTGATGATTGACATAGGATAAGTAAAGATTTAAAATTTGAAGAAATAATAAGTACAGTAGGTATCTCAGTAACTGTGATACCTAACCAAATTGAAGCATGGTAGGTAAGTATTATTTATTATTCGTTTTCATGGTCTATCAGCTTTACAGATTCCCTTAGAAATTAACACGTGGGTTACTACTACATGGAGATGGATATAGGGTTTTTAGAAATGGTATTAATAGTGAAAATATAAGACGAGCGACCCAACGACAGATGGCGGTTAGGGTGACAGAACCAATAATGGACAAGGACCAATGGTGGACACGTGACTCTTATATTAAAGAATATAATTATTCATTTGTTAAGCTACAGTGAATTTATGACCCTATGATCTTTAGATTAAGAGTTAAGTGTCCATTATTGCTGCCCGTCAGCTTAAAGTGTCCAACCCTGGTGCCATCACCATCACCCGACTTCAAATTTCAAAACTACAAACCTACCGATATCCTGACTACTAAGGTAGTAAGCTAGGTAGCTAACTGACCTAACTGTAATATTAGTAAGTGTAAATATTAAGCTTTTAGAATTGCTTTGTGAAATATAAAAAAAAACATGCTAATATAGTGCCCTGGGCCGATGGGAAGACAATCCTGAAACCTATCATCGCATTACAATTTATAACCTACTAGCTTTTGGAAGCGAGTCCGTCTGCGTAGAAATCGTTTATCGATATTCCCTCGGAACTGTCCAATTTTCCGGGATAAAAACTAACATATGTGCTATTCCAGACTAAAATCTATCGTTGAGCCAAGTTTCATCCAGATTCGTTTTGCCGTTCTGGCTTGACTGAGTAACACACATCCAAACATTCGCATTTGTAATATTAAGGGTTAGCTGGAAGGGATCCCTTAAAGGGATAAGTTCGCCTTTGTACATATTTCTATTTAATTGTATTGTTATGGTTTTTCTTTTGTACAATAAAGTGTTTACATACATACATACATAAGATAGAAAAAAATCTTGGGTTTGGGTTCAGGTATTATATTAGTATATTAACGTACCGGAGTGACAGGTGTCAGAATCGACTTCTTTACTTATCGTCCGTGCATTTTAGCAGATATAACCAACATTGGACAGTTCCCGATGGAATAACAATAAACAACCTCTTTGCAGACAGTCGTGGGCGAAAACGAACTATTTACTTTCTACATCTCTTATCACCAGAGATCGGAATAGGTAGAGCTAATTTGCCTATAGTGCCCGGCCGCTAAGAAGTCAATCCTGACACCTGTCATTCCGGTACAAATCATAACCTCAAACACAAGAATAGGTTATAAATTGTACTGAGATGACAGCTGTCAGGATTGACTTCTTAACGGCCGGGCACTATAAACTTGACGCATATTCATTCATGCGTGAGCGAAATGGGAATACATTATTGAATGAAGGTGCATCAAGTTTAGGCAAATTAGCTCTACCTATTCCGATCATTGCTTATCACTTAAAGCACCGGCAATAGTCCGAGATCGAATCTCTCGGCGCCGGCCGGCGATTGTTCTACTGTCCGCGGCGCGCGCGCAGGCTAGACGCCGACTAACTAACCGAGTCGAGTGGTCATCAAACGCGCACACGCTTCCATTATACCTGTCAGCTCCCACCGAGACAAGGTTTAATCACGACACTATTAACAGCAAATTAAACGCGAAGTACAAGTATACTAGGTGACACGTAAGACGTAATACAAAATGTTATTTTCCGAATCTACTCATGATTACGATCAACTATTAATACGGGACCAACTTTGAAAACGTAAAAATAAAATCGACGTCTCCATACAAATTGTGAAACCAGCTGATGGCTTTTAGTATGGGAGATTAATTTTTTTTCTACCGATTTCGATATTAGTCCCATAGTAAAAGTTGATCGCACTCATGAGAAGATCCAGAAAATAAAATTTTGTATTACGTCTTAGGTGTCACCGTGTATAACGTACCTAGTTTTTATAAGGTAAAGGGAGACAGATACGGTTGAATGGACATGTGTGAGGTACTAATCACCTTTAATTAGAAAAATGGCGTAATAAAATGGCTTACTAATGGTAACTTTACCATTGGTATTATTTATTACTAATGACTATGCCTTAGTTTTTAAAGTTCCTTACCTAAATAGTGCCAACGGGATTAGGTATTAACTTATAAGCCTCCGATGTCCGTCCGTCCGCTCGTTATAAGTAGACAGTCGAAATTTGTGTGTATTTGTACAGCCACTATTATAACATCGAATATTAAAAATATAATAAAATTAAACTTAAAGGGCGACCCCATACAAGAATGGTGCGACTCCGACTCGCGCTTGGCCGGTTTTTATATATTACAAAGTTCGTGGGACTTGTTATAAGACTAATAAGTAAGCGAGTGTTTTGCCCAGAAACATTTTTGGCTGTTCTGCCGCAGCGCGCTAATAACTGCATAGTTGTAAATTATTAAGCGGCTCACTACCGCGCCGGCCGCCGCCCGGCGCCCGCCGCCCTGCCACTTGCTCCATTGTTTGCAATCACAACAATATTGCGGAAACAGTGTCCAGCTGCTGACACACCGTTACCCTGCCCACTTAACTACCGCAATTAAATTGTTTTGAAATCAATAGCTGCGATCTACGCTGACAATAATAGAGTTCCGCTACTAGGCTTATTAAGAATCAAATAAATCGGAAACAATAAAGTTAACCAAGTTGAATAACTCTAAATATACGCGAGTATAAGTTAGAAACGCGGTAGGTACTAAAGCTAGCATGCTTTCAACTTTGTATCCACGAATCTTCTATGCCTGGCTTTTGCGAAACAATGAAAATCACGTGGTTGGAACGCAAAGCCACTACCGGTACGGTAATTGTGGCACAGGATCAGTATCTGCACGAATGTGAATTTCGTAAGTCGATTGTGAGGTGGTCAAATTGATCGATGATGTGAAGCGTGCGCGGGCACCGCTTGTCAATTAGGTTAGCCGGGTTCAGGGCCTGCCCCGGCGCACTTATCTGCGGCCGCTATCTGGCGACGTTTGCGTAACCAACGTCAACAAGAGGAAAGCTATTCCTCTCGGCAGAAACTCATCGGCTACTCCGGCCGATATTGTTAGTACTAATATTGCAAAGCCTGACTTCGCCCGTTAATTCTCTGTTGATTTTTAGCTAAGTAATAGGGTAGATGTACCGTTTGTGGCCACTGCTGTGCCCTATTTGGCCAATTAAGGTTGAAAAATACTGTAAAATTAAAAATAATATTCACAAATAAAAATATTTTTGTAATTTCATAATGCTTATTATTTTATATTAATTTTAGTTAAAATGTAGAGTGACCAAAAAAGGTATAAAGATGTCCATACCGGTACCTACTTGAATCTTAAAGTCACTTTATAAATTTTATTTATAGATCAACGATTACCAAAATCTGACTGTAAACATGTACAGTCGAAAGCAGGAATATACCTAAAGATATATACACTTACCGCGTCAAACATATTTATAGGTACTCAAACCTGATTTTCAGTGGCATATACGGCCCCACTCGAGAGTCAATAAATAAATTAGTGACGATTTTACATAGGTACACAAGTTTCAAAAAGGAACGCGTTAATTGTCTCTAATTGCGTGCGTGTACATAAACGTATATATATTTATAACTTTGATTGTACTTTGGTAGCAAATCTTAATTTCATACCATTTTTAATCAATCGAATAACAAATGCAACTATAAGAACAATGATTGTAGGTATTATGTACATAGACGATACTTCTGCACAGGTAGGTGAAATCAAATATTTCTGGGGACAAAATAACAAAGACCGCTCTTTATACAAAGCTCCCGATCGCAAAAAACGACGACCTTCGTTCATCTTTCACGATCCATCCTTTTGTGTGAGCTGAATGAAAATAGGCATCAGGCGGATCAGCGCGAAACTGAATCTATCTCGCTTTGACACGGGGATGGTTTTAGCAATCAAAAGTGAGACAGTGATGGCAACCATTTAAGATGGTCGTTTTTTACTTGACGTAAGCTTTCTTTTTGATGAAATCTTGACAAGTGAACCATACAAAATCTGGAAAGATCGCTCATTCATTGGCTTCATTGATGGTAGGTACGTTGAACCAAAAAATTAATGCAATCAATTTAAAATACTGCCATTATTTGAATTAACTAAGCACGCTGCAACTCTTATTTTAAATAAATACAAATACTAGCTGTTGCCCGCGACTTCGTCCGCGTAGATTTATATTAGGTATCGTTATTCCCTCGGATGAAAAGTAGCCTATATGTTAAACCAGCCTATAACTTATCTTCATTTTAAATGTTATCAGTATATCTTGTCTTATCCAAAATGTATTTACTTAGTGCAAAGTTATTTTTGTGCAAGACAAGACACCTAATTCATTTTTTGTGCGCACAAAGCCACCCCGGCTATAAAATTTTGGGTAACTTGTACCGACGGAAGAAAAAATGGCATATCAACACGAGCACAATGCAATTCGCTGTAATCTCGGAGGTCGCAGCGGCCGCCTGCGCGCGCAGCAGCTGCGCGCTGACAATGGGCTGCTCGCAGGTTGCTGCGTGCCGAGACAGTCTCACTTTCAAATAAATTCACCTTTCGATGACGGCGCGAACAATCAGACGAACATAGAGCAATCGCTCTCTTAAACGACTCGAGGACGAACTCTCGTTGGCTAATTAATAACTGGGAAATAAAAGTTATCCCGCCCGCTCGTAGGCGTAAGTAGGTAAAAGTTGAGAAGTTGAATGAGACCACGTGCACATTATTTAAGAGAACCAACATTTAGCTGGCCGCATCGTAATTCAGGACCTATAAGTTGAACGATGCCTCGTAAAATATTTATTTTTCTAGATATATCTACTTCTGTAAATACTTTCTTCACGCCAATCGGCTGTAACTAGTCTTAACTTCATGCATTTTGAACCAGTCAAACCCAAACCAGCACCAAATAACCGAATGTTGCGCAAGCACAGGCGTGGTTTAATGTTACTCTTGTGGAAACAGCTGTAGCAGAGCTCCCCCTTTACCTGGGCGTCCATGTGCGCACGTGTCCCGTGTATGTGCTCTCCCGTCTTGAGTAAATACGCTCGCATTTAAAGTCCTTACATCCGGACGCCGGCGCGAGGGCTCCGCTGACGATTTACAAACAATTTCTTGAATTGCTTAAAAGTATATCATAATAGCGGTCCTCATTTTTAGGGATCCATACCGTACTAAATTCTTAAAAGCAAAGCCCTTACAAGACTTTTTCTCTCTAAAATGGCAGTACCTCTTGGGCTATAATACTCTGTACACCGACAGATCGTTTATTTACTCGTATTTACAACACCAAATACAATAGAGTCGCCAATTTTTTTTTTGTTTAACCCTATCATGTGAAAGCTCTCAAGTTATGTGGAATACCTATAATACCTACACTTGTGTGGATATTGGGTTATTGACGAGAATTGCAAAAAAAAAAACACTAAGTAATTAAAAAACTACATACCTCTACCTATGATAAATTTTAAAAATTAAACATGGACCAATATGTCAAAAGAGGCAATAAAGTTACCGTAAACTCGGGGTACTTTAGCCCTAGGTAACATTGCCACCCTTAAAACTATAACTATTTTAGTGCTAATCATCTTAAATTGGTTCAAGAATTTTAGAACTACATATTTAAGTAGCTTAGGCCTGATGTGACATATATTAGAATTATGAAATTTTTAAGATGGTTTTTGGGGTGGGCAATGTACCCCGAGTTTTCGATATCGGCAAAGAGGCAAAAGGTAGAGAAACCGGTGTCCCGTGAGGTGTGGCTCCCAAAAGATAGTGAATGACACCAAGCAGCAGCAGGACTAAAGTATAAATCAGGTTTCTACTCGTATATTCCGTACAGATAAGTCATGGCTGCGGATAGTGAGGATCCCTCGATGGTTGCATCCGATTCGCACTTGGCTCAAGTGCCTAAGCAAGTAAAGTCTTGATATCGCACAACATATACGAAAATAAACCCTTTTAGTGTTCGTTTTTAAAATATACTTATATGAAAGACATACATACATACATAATCTCACGCCTTTATTCTCAGAGTGGGGTAGGCAGAGCTACAGAATTACCAACAACTCTAAAAACTTGTTGATAATTCTGTAACCACATTTTGCACACTTAGGCTAAGATGAAAGACAATACTTGGATAAAGCTAAACATAACTAAAGGCAAGTTGTAAATCGGTCTGTTTATCAGTCAGTTAGACACAAGTTATTAAACTCGCTATTTTTAATAACATTGACACTCGCGCCTCTTAGACAAATCAAACGGCATACCTCATTTGTCAAAATAATAGTGTAAACTGTATCAGGGTAGGAACTTGTGATCCCTCTCACTTCAGCGCTCTCCTAAAGTTAAACTTAGTTAGTTAGTTAAGTTGCTGAGGATAATAAACGACTAAGAGTTCAATATTAAACAAATCGTTATAGAAATATAGGCATGAGTAGTCTTCCTGTTGGTTTCAGTAATGGGAAACCTACGATAAACACACATGCCAAGGACTTCCGACTCTTTATTTACTTTAAATGTGACCTGTGTAATATACACGGCGCTTACGTACTGTAGTTACCCTGCGACAAATCGGATCGATATTTTATTTATATTATGTGAAGGTTAATATTAATTTCATATTTAAATTTATTGAATGAGTTTATTATGCAAGCATTGAACCAGTATTATAATTGTTTAGAGAAGTAATGGGTGTGAGCCGGGGGCCGCGCTGGTCCCCGTTCAAAACCAACGCGAGCGATCGGAAGCTGGAGGCAGGTGGGCCAGCCGCTTCCCATGATCCTGTTAAGTAGTCCACCGAAATGCGTTCAACGGCCAGAGCACAGGATGGATGCATTAGTCACAATAGTCAATATATCGGGCAATAATGAATATTTATTAGTGGGTAAGTTAAGTATACATCAAACTTAAAACGTGAGAATGCATCGATTTACACCGGAGCCATAATGCATACACAGTCTTATCATACACACATTTTTTTTTTAATTTATTCAGAAAACAGAATATTAATATTTATTTAAAATAGAATATTAAATAGAATATAAAAAAAGTAAAATACAAATAGCTTGGGATACACTATAGGACATTCTAATGAGATACTGACATCATTTATAATGTTTTATTTAACCGAGGTTTGAGAGCCATTTAAACTAAAATCACTGAAGCAGCGCGTAAACCTACATATTTCGTACATTTAGGTCTCCACCGAGCGCCCGTCCCCGAAGTAGAACCGCTGCAGCTGGGGAGCATACCTATAAGTAAGTGTAGTCATGTAGTGCTTCGCAGCGATTCTGATTCAGAAAAAGAATACGGGTCAACGAACTTTATTGAATTGAAATCTTTTTATTAGACAGGAAGCGCAGGCCCCTTCTGGTCGGTCTTCATACATTAACCTGCTCTTACTCTGAAATGACGAGCGTTAAGATTTTTACTAACGTCGTAATTCATCGATGCTGCCAACAAATCGATGACTATTTCAATAAATCACAATAGTGACATCGATCACGGTGTTTCTTCACTTTGTATTTCTTACTTGTAAGGATCTAATAAGAATTATATTGGAACCGTCTTGTTTTAATAAGAGCCGAAACCTTTTAAGAGTAAAAAATGAGAAAAAGATAAGATAAAAGATATTTATTCAGTAAGTAGGCCGCACGGGCACTTTTACACGTCAAGAATCTACCAACGCTTCCCTACAGGAGACCACTGCCGAGAAGAAACGCCGCAAGAAACTCAGCAGTCAGCCGTTTTTTAACCATATTGAATACTACAATGATACTACTTAGTGTAGCATTTTATAAAGCTATAAATATTCAATTAAATATAATATCAAATATCATGCGTAGTTCAGCAGGAAAACATGTCAAAAATATTACGAGAGAGATAAAGGGAGAAAAAGGGAGAAAAAGGAAAAAAGGCATTGCCGTGTATCCTAGTATAAAATAAACTGGACTGGACCGTTCTTGAGGCCGCGGTTTATCTAAGATATGCGTGAAATATCGGCGTCTCAATCATGTGGGCTAATTACGCTAGCGCCCTTATCTAATCTGCTGAAAGGAGCCGGTGTGCGGCGTCATGCGCCATGTGGCCATGCGCCCGCGGCGCACGTGTTCGTCCACCACTGAGGAGGGATTCAGGCCGGAGATAGCATTGAGCAAAAGGTAAACAGTAAACATTCCTTATGTGTCAATCCCTTGATAGTATTCACAATGAAAATCCTTATTCCGACATTCTAATCATACATTTACATTACCTACTTATGTAGGTATTTCAATCGTGGAATACGTTGTCATTACGAAATAAAATAAGAGTTAAGGTTACTTATATGTACTCGTACCTATACTACTTTACTAGCCTTGGCCTGCGACTTCGTCTAACTAGATCGATACATCTATTTTTTTTTATCTAAATCGGTACATCCGGTTATTCGTGATTAAAAGACAATCATCTAAAAAACGTCACTAAACTCAAATTGTACAAGTCAGGCGACGACGCGCGACTACGTGCAATGTTGCTGGACATGTCGAGCGAAGAACGACTGTGCGTGTTGCGATTCTGAAGAACCAGACCTCAAGGCCCACATTTATCTTGCGATGTCCGGTTATGTCGTGCTAAGTTTGGCACAACGTTGGACCAAGTGGCGCACACTTGGTCCAACGTTGTTGCCGACACGTATGGCGGGATATTTTTCTCCGAGTAAAGCAAGAAAAATTGTATAAGATTAAAAGTAATAAATATCACAAAACCGCTACATCGCGTTTTCTTTTTTTCAAATGTAATTTCACTGTTAAAACGACGCTCAATTATTTCAAAAGCTTAATACGTTTCTTGTTTGAGGGTGCAACATCAACATGCAGGTAACAATTAGGATAATTTAGCAGTTAGCGGGGGACAGACCCGCAGACAACATACGAAATTTGTAATAGCTGGTCATCCCCATCAGTGCCCGTCGCAACAGTCGTTAATTTCATTAAGAGCTTATTAAGTGCGCACGCGACTGGTCGACAGTTGTGCCGACACGCGCGCGATATAATCGTGAAGCTTATGGCCCGGAACCGCCGGCGCTCGCGTTGTTTACCCCGCTGTTTGTTACATCTTCAGATCCAAAATCATTATCAAAATTAATCTATGTAAATACATTATAAAAATCCATGAGATGGCAAAATGATAGATCAACATCCATAAATATATTTCCACTTTTTGGAAATTCGGGTTTGACACGCACTGTTAAAGTTTTATCTGGTTAGTACCTATTTGATGGAAATTATGTAATAAATAATATACAAAAACCTGGTTGCACATACGTAGCTTAGGCATCAGCTGATTGCATTATCTTAGATGTGGCCTTTAAAGATGCATTCTCGTTAATGTAGGAAAATTCTCGAGAAATCTTGAGAATGACACATCCAGTGCTGTCTCAACTCTACGTTCTTGGTGATATAAACAAAAAACCCACAGACAAGGGCCACAAGTAACGTTAAGCTCGTTGACTAAATCTTCTTGATAGTGTCACAGAAACAAACGATAGAACTGCACTCGTGGAAATCGATCCGGGTGATCACTTAATAAATACAAATACAATAATAATAATAATGTTACATGAAATAAACGATTTGATTTGATTTGATTTAATCGATTGCAAGGAACAGGTTAGTGAAAGAGACTAACCCGAGTATAACATACACACATTAAAAAAAGGTATCTAAGGACATGAGGTTCTTAAGCTATAACTTACGTAATGATTAACATTATAAATTATAATACTTGCAAGAGTTGCAGGTCGCAAAAACGCAGATCATAACCGTTTACTGCCAAACATGGGCCAGAGATAATAAATGTTTTTCCTAGAATTCGTTCGCAAAATATATCCACTCGATAAATTTGACATTCGGTAATTGCCCACGACTTCGTACACTCGTATAGAAAGAGAGCGCCTAAGCTTGTCGGGGTTCAGTGACGTATTTCTACCGAAGAGTGTTGAATGAATTCCCGGCGCGTGAGTGCGTGCGGGCCGGCTGCGGTCGGGTCACGCTCCGCGATGACTCCGGCGTCAGGTGGCCGCCGCGCCCTGCTCCTGTTGATCATGATTCATGCACAAACCTACCCCACATAAAGGTTCTAATTAAACTTTTAATTAAAACCTTGTTTTCAAATTGTTGAAGCTCTGAAAATGATCAGCATAATTAAAGTATCATTTGATTATTACTTCAGGGTTGGTCTCAACTTCATGAACTTCAGTAGCATGTTCCTTGTTAGAACTTAAGAATACCTAGGTATTTGTGGCACTTCATGTATAGCCATGCCATAGTGTCACGTATTCATACGTACTAAGTAGGTCCGTTCCGTTCCGTCCGGTCCGTTTGTCAAAATGCCCGTCAATCCGTGGCGGTATGGTTTCTCAGAGGCCCTTGCCAAGATCATTACGCTAATTAGCGTTTCTATTCGTTTCGTTTTTAAACCAATCGCGTCACTGGTAGATGACGTTACACGAAAAGTCACGTGATCTACCAGTGACGTGTTTGTTTAAAATCGAAACGAATAGAAACGCTAGTTAGCGTAATGCATCTTGGCAAGGGCCTCTGGTCGATCGCTTGACAGGAGATTATAAGACTTCAGCATCGTCGCGTCGTACTAAAACTATGAGGGGCCATAAGATTATTCATACTCCGAGAAACCTTCAAGATCCTTTGGGTGTGTACAGTTCTCAAGCTCGCTCTTGTGCGTTTTTATATTGGTCCACCGATTTTACCCTGATATTAAGGAAAAACCTTGTTAAAAGATCTTATCATAGCGTTTGCCTAAGAAAGGTAGAAAGGTATATATTACTTACCAAGACTGAAAGAAATGGTTGAACACAGTCATGTGTTACCCACGCTACCCTTCGCTTCCGGTCAGTACGCATCTAAGTATTCAGCATCCTCCCATTATAGAACCCCACGCCACTCGAACTAGGTTTGTTTAGACTTATAAAGCGATTTTGCGAATGATATTATTACCATAAAGGTTCAGTTCCCACAGCTTCCAGAGGGGTGCGCGGACCTGCCGCGGCCGCTCGTTGATTTGTGTGTTATTGTTGGTGCGATGTGCGAGCGGCTTCCGGGCGCACTCCCACGACGGCAGATGGCGGCTGCCGGCGCGGGCGCACCATTATCTCACGAGTGACCCTCGCAGCCCTCGTCTCTCAGCGGTCGGTGTGAGAATTGATTGCGCCCATGGGAACATTATGCCCCTAACAATATTGCACTACTCGTCATTATGCACCTGAACAATGAAATATTACGGGTAAGTGCTCAAGAGCAGCTGAGTGATTTGTTTTGTTATTGATTAGATTAGTTTCGTTTGAATAACGAATTAAATAACTACAAGACAAACTTTACTAGATATTTAATACTTAAATAGATATTTAAGTATACCTGCGGCCGATAAAATCCAGGGAAAAAAACGGTCATATTGAGTCTGTTCTTATACGCATAAATAGTGATACAACCAACAGACACTTGACCCGTCACAACAGCGCATTATTCAGCGAGGATTGGATTTACATCCACTTGGCTGCGGCAGCCGCCCGTGTCACGCCACCCCGCGCCGCGCCGCCGCCGCCCGGACCAGAGCGATGCTTCATCAATATTTTATAACGCATGACATTAGGCACAATTTGTAGTCCGGTTGCTACACCGTCAAACTTTTCATCCGCACATCTGTCTGCTGAAACATGGAAATTTATTAACTATTAGAAAATTTACAAAAATATCTATTCATGTATCCACCAAAATTTATATAATTCCTGCGAATCTAGACATGAGCGAATAAAATTCAATACATTGTCTGCTGGGGAAGTATAACTCATACATATTTTAACTGACTAGATCTGTAGGTACAGTATGTACCTACTAATGCTTAAATAATAAATATAATTCTCCACCAGCCAGCGATATACGTAATTAGGTAAGTATCATAATCTACTCGGGCCAAGCTTTTGACAACTATCAAGTACCTAAACAAGAGCTGTAATAATGTTGACAGTACGAAGACATGCCAAAATCAATAATGAATTAAGTTTAACCGAGTGCATAAACATACGAAAACGTATTTTGTCGGATAACTTCGTATTCTTCTTGCGTTCTCGATGAGGTTAGAGCTGAATGCGAAAGTAAAATAGGTAAATACGAACTTTTCCGACCAAATACGATGTCGTACGATTATTCAGTCCCACTCCGACCTACACCCGTGGCTCTGTTCTAGTCGGTAAAACTTATAATTGCTTATGACATGTTATCGTATTGTTTTGAACTCGGCTCCATTACGTCGAGTTAATAAACAATAAGATAAAAGCAATTAAATTTTACCGAGTAGAACAGAGCCCGTGTGATCAGTTTTGCACCTTGTCGCTTAAGACTGCGCCGAGCGTACGCCGGATGTACAGTGGCGCCCTCATTACTATTATTGTGTTTTCTAATCGTCAGCAAAGAACTATCACGCGACCAAAAGCGACAAACTACAATAGGCATAAACTTTTTACCCGGCTGCCGAAAGACTTAACGCTAAAAAGCCTGTAGGCTTACTGTGCCACTGAAATGAGTACCTATAACATGGATAGTAAGTTGTTTAATCAATTAGTTAATTAAGTCAAGGAAATTGATTCCTAGACCACTTTTGACTACGTCAAAGTGACGCAGGAAATCAATCAAAACGTAAGAGACTTCTTATGATTGTAGGTATTTACAGTGTCACTGACATAGTCCAAAGTGGTCTAAGAATGAATTTCCTTAACTGTAGGTACGTATAGGTACCTAACGTTTACTAGACCATACCTTGAAAGTTTTGGGTTCTTAACTTTATTTAGGACTTAGATTCACAATATTACTCGTAACAGCAGCGTTGCTTTTATCGTATGGGAAGGGCGCCTAACCGCCTAGTTGCTAGTCTGCTACGGTCCATACCCGGAGTCCGGAGCGAGTTCTTTCTACGCAACTGACTGCCGCAGTAGGAAGGTATGTTTTTTGGTTCACGGTTTCGCGCACTGGCGACTGACGGGCAGCGAAGACTTATTGATGGGGACCTCTTGGCATCCTTTTGGTTGGGAAACCCAAAAATATCTTATAAGAAAAAAAAACAAATATAGATAAGTAATTTATTCCGTTTAGATACCAGTGGCATACGGACGGACAAACAGCAGAGCGTCAGCAAATTCAGCAATAGATCTGTTTTACCCCTTCGGACACGGACCCCTGAAAATGTACCCTGTGGGTCTAAGTTCAAATGTAATAAATATTTTTGTCAACTATTTGTTTGTAGTTTTGTTTATAATTTTTATCTTTTATATAAAGTACATCAACGCGTCCGACCCTCGCCCAATATTTACTAAAAAATAAAACAATTACCTACTGTCTCTGTATTAATTTAGCCTAATCGGAAAATCGTCGACTTGAATGACAAATTTTAAGTCGAGCCAAAAATAATACTATCCAAAGTGAATTTAGTCAAAGTCAAAGTTCCATCCCCGCCCCCCTCCTTACAGCCAAGAATACAAACACTATACTAAAGGTAAAAGTAAATGAAAGCACATAATAACGAATTTTAAAGGAAAACTATCACTACTAAGTAGACTTGATTGGTTCCTGAGATACAGGCGACTAAAGTGTTCATACCTACTGAAATCATCTAAAGACAGCAGACAGATAAGGTCAGACTTTTATTCCCACAGAAATAATGTAAACAAAGTTACGTCACTGTCAAAGTGACGTTTCAGGTTCAGGGGATCTCAAAGTTTGGGCCAGCAAGAAATATAATATTAAGTTATCATTTCGCTCGAACCGTGATATAAAAATAAATTTGAGATATAATTGAAGTTAAAATCGCATTAATGAGTCTCTGGAAAGCAATTACGACCGGAGCACGAATTGTGAAGCGGAGCGAGTGAAGTAACGTCTCGAATTTTTCAAGCAGCCGTCGACTTGTTAAGACTGCGCCGAGCGTACGCCGGATGTACTGTGGGCACTGTGGCGCCCTCATTACTATTATTGTGTTTTCTAATAAACTAAAGTACATCTTAGCCTAAGTGTGCAAAATGTGGTTACAGAATTATCAACAAGTTTTTAGAGTTGTTGGTAATTCTGTAGCTACGCCTACCCCACTCTGCGAATAAAGGCGTGAGATTATGTATGTATGTACCTATATGTATGTGGAAAGTAAAAATATTTTAAATACTGAAAATGTTTTTCACTAACAGCAACACCTTTGTTTACATTTTTTCTGTGGGAATAAAAATCCGACCTTACACTGAGCAATAATCAATCAGACATGCTCTTGCTCCATTTCTCTATTCTTCATTTAAAATAAAAGTCGCATGATTTATTCACTTTAATTTTATTTTAAATAGCGATTGCAAGAAATATTCTTATTCAAATCGTTTTCAGAATTAAAGATTTCAGCTTTGAGACCCAAAAATATCCCTACATTATTCCGATCCTTGGACATTTTTTGATTTTGTATGATATTCCTTTGTAAACGTTATTCAGGTTGGACGATTTTCTTTATAAATGTTTTTCAAGGTGTCATTTTTCTTGACCTAATTTAAAGTTGTCGGTTCCATTTCGACTGAAATAGTAAATAAATGATTGGTGGATGAATGAATGGATGGTTTCTTAAAATAATCTATTTTTCAATATTTTTTAAATAAAAGCAGAGTTTATCTATTTGAGGTGTAAGTACGAGTATGCCAATTTTTTACCCGATATGTGTTCAGGTGGTATCGGAGTACCTAAGTGGGTAGTTGGAGCGACAATAACCCGCAATAAGCCGCTCTGTATTGTTGAGTCCATTAAACAGAAACCGGAAGCATCATCGTAATCAACTGTGATGTAGGTAACTAATATAGGTGGATTTTATGTTTAGTACAGTTGACTGGTGTGCATAGCTATGCTTACATGCATTGGAACACTAGTAATATAAAAATATATTACATTTTCCCCTAGCACATGTTCGATCAATCAATATGTAGGTGTATATATTAGCCTCATCCGTCCTGAATTAAGCACCGTCGTTGAACTTTCATGCATTCGTACTGTATACCTAATGTAACGACCGAAGTGTCAGTATAAATCACGGTAGCAGTTTAGGTTATCGGATGATAATATCTTCAATAACAAATGTTTTGTTTTTGCAACGAAGAACGGAGATTGATGTGCAACAATTACGGGAAGCTCCTAGACGATACATTCGAAATGTGTTGCATCCACAACTAGCTTTTTTGTAGTCTGCTATGCTAATATGCAAACAGAAATAAATGGACCGGAGTAGGATCATTCATCGTCCCAATGCGTATTTTATCTCTTGGTTGATGTACGACTTGCCTAATAGTAAATAATTTGTATTAAGCGTACCGACCTACCAAGACCGCTGTTTTCCCGCGAGTATGTCCACTAACATTGTAATTGGTTTTAGACACGGCTCATACGGCGAATAATTATTTATTCATAATTTTTTACTTTTAGGAGACCACTGATATGAGCGCAACTTTTGACGTTATATTATGAAATGAAAGTGCAACTAAAGCAGAAAGTGCCTATAAAAATGTACTTTAAAAATACTATGAAATACCTAGATAAGTATAGTAAACCCACCCGTGCGTGCTTGACAGTGACTACGCGCGAAAAAAGTAGGTAGGTAGGTACCTACTTATTTTGACATCAATCTTATTCCAATTAATATGTAATATGACTATGAAATATGATATGGGTAGGTAGATAGCTTGGTACGAGAAGCAATACAAGCCAGCCCGTGAAGCACAATCGTTCCTATTAGGTGTCGTATCATGCGCTTTCATCTGGCGGCGGCGCGGGCGCAGGCGGCGGTAGGACCGACGCGTCAAGTTAAAATCGATTACGCCTCCGCTTCGAAGCTATGAATATTTTAACTGATCCATATGATTGACTCATTGTTGAAGTTCGGTGTCATAAAAAGTAACGAATTTGATCCGGAAAGAAAGTGACCTGTAATTGTCGAATGGTTATCCGATTATAAAAGTTTACATGTAAATAGATACCTACATTTACATGAATATGAACCACGACAAAATGACAGCGTGATGATTATTGAACGTTCAGACGCCATCATTTATTCGAATCTATGGTGTTATATTTATAAAGCTTGATTGTTTGATTGTATATATTGTTCTTGATAGCGTTATTTATTACCTACGATACGAGCTACGAGTAAAGAAAAGGGGTTTGGGTAAAAGTGTTGTCATTTGTAAATATGTCATAAATTTTTAAGGTGAACGGTCATTCGTAAAAGTGATGAATTCCGCAGAGCTAAGAGACTCATCGGCCGCAGCCTAGCTCACCGCCGTAAAGTTGCCTGCTTGTCGGTATTCTACAGACTGTACTTCGGGGATTGTGCACAAGAGCTCCACGAGCTAATACCGCCTTGTCCTTCTACCATCGGACTTCCAGACGCACTGCGGGATTCCATCCCTATGAAGCGCTTTGCATCATCATTCATTTATAATGCGTACTGCAACAGAGTGGAATGTGCTTCCGGTGTCTGTATTGCCGAGGGAATCAATCCGAACCAATTTAAAGCTAGGGTGAATAGGCATCTTCTGGGTGAACTTGCTTCATCGTCGACAAAATCTTCACCCTCCAGGGGCAAGGTTAGTCAAGAACAACCCAATTTCCTATTAAAAAAAAAATATGTAGATGTATTCAAAATAAACATATGTTGTTATATCATGTAATTAGTGATGTGAACTGATGTGCCACTGTGAAATTACGCACATAAGGTAATTCTCATAATGAACAATTACCGTAAATTACCGTTTTTTTTTATTTTGGTGTGTATTATTGTTACTAATTAAAATATAATCACGGTAAAAAAAATTGAAAAATTTAAAACTAAGATTACCTACTTTCTTGATAATTACCGTTATGTAGAATATTACCGAGAACGTTACCCTAAAATTGTCTTTGTTCTCGTAATTTACGGTAACGGCACATCTCTATATGTAATACTCTTAACAAAACGTACCTAAAACAACAATAGAGAAAATTATTGATAAACCAAAGTTGGTCAAAAGTATTATTAAGAGGGCTATGATGTGTGGTTGAAAAGATAAAGATATTTGTGCAGTACCAAAGTCACATAAGTCACATTCAATTTTAAATTTTAAGTAAAGTTACCATTATTTAAGTAAAGTTACAATGACTTATTCTAACCTATTATTGTATAAATCTTAGCTAATACAATCTTAAAAGTAAAGATTATAGCTAAGACTGTTTTAGATTTTAAGGAATTTGGAAATAAACAGTTTAAATTAGTTTTTTTTTTTTACCTATATCTTTTATATCTCCGCTCCGATATTATTTAACGCATTCAATTTTATGCATTTGTGTGTATTTAGAGGTTGTCCTAACCATTATAAGAAAATCATCAGTGGCCGCTGAAGAAAAATATGACAATAATGTTCATAAAAACTTACCTAATGCCCCTTCAATAATGATTATATTTTTCTAGTCCGTCTGAATCGATGTTACTTTATCCACTGACTAGCGACCCGCCCTCGCTTCGCTTCGGTTTATGTGTGTGGTATAGCCTATTGCCTTCCTCGATAAATAGGCTATCTAACACTGAAATAATTTTTCATATCGGACCAGTAAAGCTTGAACACGCCAAAACGTGGGCACACAAAATTAGAAATTAAAAACAATGTGAACAATAATTCAAAGATTTTTTTATTGCATTTGGATATAATATTATTGAACGTTTTTACCAATATATACTTTTTTTAATTGTGCTTCGAATATGCCATGTTGCGTACTTTACGTCGAATCCGGCTCATCAAGGTTTGCACAGAACTATCAGGGTATTTTTCGCAAGCCCAAGTCCATATTTTTTGCAATTCAGCTACTGATTTAACTTGTCCGCCTTACTTTTTTAAGATGCCTTTCATGATGAACCAGTATTCTTCGATCGGCCTTAGTTCAGGACAATTCGGAGGGTTGCACTGTGTAGGTACCACAGCAACAGCATTCTGCTCATACCATTCAGTCACTGCTTTGGAATAGTGGCAGCTCGCAAGATCAGGCCAAAACAATGGTTGTGAACCGTGACTGCGTAAAAAGGGTAATAGACGCTTTTGCAAGCATTCTTTTTTGTAGATATCACCGTTTACAGTGCCTGTTGTGATGAATGACCGACTTCGTTTGCCACAACTACAAATAGCTTGCCATAACAGGAACTTTTTTGGAAACTTCGATATTTTTTTAATCTTGCAATTTTCAGAGGCATCTTTACGATTCTTAGAAGTGTAAAATTCTTGCCCCGGTATCTGCTGGAACTCTGCTTTTATGTACGTTTCATCATCCATTAAAAAGCATTAAAATTTTGTTAAAAATCGTTGTACAATTTTCGTGCCCTTCGTTTTGCAGATAAGTTCTGCTTAGCATCGCGATTGGGTGCAGCTTGAGCCTTGAACGATTTCAATCCAGCTCTTGACTTGACTTTCTGTACCTACATAAGACTGCGACATTTGTACCTTTTTCGCGACATCACGTGATGATAACTTCGGATTCGCTGTAAAAAGCTGCAAGATACGGGCTTCTTTTTTTTTGTCCTTTACTCCTTGTTTTCCACCACTACCCGACTTCCGTTTTACTGTCAAACGTTCTCGGAACTTTTTTAAAACCGAACATACGGTGGATTGTGGATATTTTAATAGTTTTGATAGTGCTCTATAGCTTAAATGGGGTTTTTCTGAATGTTTGAGCAAAATCAATTCACGTTGCTGGTGTTCGGAGCTCGCCATCGTGAAAACAAATGAATGAAGTGGTACACTGTCATAATACTTTTTGTTTATCATACCATAGAGTTTATAGTTATAGCACTAAATAATTTCTATACTATGTAAATAAAAAAATATAAATACTTATACATGCCCACGTTTTGGCGTGTTCAAGCTTTAGTTCCTGAGATTAGCGCATTCAAGCAAACAAACAAACAAAAACTCTTCAGCTGTATACTATTAGTATAGATTTCATTACACTAATAAAAACCTACCTAAGTACGATTTCATAAATTAAGTACTACCTCTACTAGTCTTATCTTCATTTTGCTACGATTAACGAACTATCGATAGCCAAAAGCAAAAATGTACTAAACAGGCTTCTTTCAATCTAAAAAGTCAAGTCACAGTCACGATGAAGAAGGACGGTCAGTCTTTTTTTATTCTGGTTCTTCTCATCAAAATGGATGTTCATTGAGGTAAAAAGTTGTACGCGGAAATATGTGGAGGTCGAGGATCGCGGGTTCCCGTGTCAAGTGTCACGGACAGGGCTCGCCGGGGGCGGAGCACGACCCGCCATTGTCCGGTGTCGCACGCCGAGACGAATCGCGACGCAGGCTTCTTGACCCACGGAAATGCGGTCACGAAATCATTTTAATCCGATTCTTTCTCCGACACCGACCAGCTCAACTGCCAAAAACCTCATTCGAATCATTCCCACGATTTACAACAATAGCACTGTGAAATTAGAGATGGACAGTAAAAGGTACACTTAACTGAACTTTATACCTACACTAGCTTGCGCTTTATGCACTTTGGCGAACTAGTCCTGAGTTGAATTTGAGTTAGGTATAGAAGTCTCTCAAAAATGTATGGAGGACTCACACGAAAGCATAGATAGCATCGTATACGCAGAATGCAAATTGTCCAGGTACAGCCGGTCAAATAAGATAGCCTTTTGAATAAACAGACGCTATTTCTGAACCTTCTCTTTTTCCTACGATTGTTCCTGTTGTTGATGATGGATGTTTAAAGTTTGCATGTTGTCTTTATATGTAGTGGTAGTAGGACCTTGTGCAACGTCCGTCCGGATCGCTACCACCTACTTTTCCTTTAACTTACCCTCAAGCAGCAGTGTTTGCATTGTAGTGTTCCGGTGCAGTTCCATTTTCATTCCATTCCATTCATCTTAACTCTAAATCACACTTAATGAGTGATCCCCAATGTGGTCTAATATCGACACCCCGACGACCCGAGACGGGGTCGACGACGACCTGCAAGGGGTCCATGCCAAGTGCTCTATGAGACAAAAAAGTTTGGGGACCTCTGCACTACATTGCCACACTAATGTGACTATGGGTAATTATATTTATCCGTGGTCACACCAACACACCCTTAAACCCAATTTGTGGCTAATATTTAGTGACTTCCCCACGACACAACTACGCGGCAGTGTTTTGCCCGTTGTCTTACTATACATAGTTAAACACATCTGAAGTAAATCCATACATTCCAAGCCATTTCTCTCTTTTCATCCAACATGCTCAGTGTAGGGTTCCGTCGCCGTTACTACAAACAAAAAATATCTCCGAAACCCACAGGTACAGTCGAATTCATAAATATGTATACCCTTTAGTACCTTGTCACTTTAATCGTTATGGCAGTGTAAACATGACATTAAATGGACAGCGCCGTAGCCGCAGCGGCGGCGTCTCAAAGCGCCTAAACTGCTTAAGCCTAATGTATCTTAATCCCTAAAAGTTCATAATACCTAATGGGTTTTTTTTTCTGAAACCTTAAACTTTTCAGGTTTTTTAAGGGCCATTGTATAGAACTCATTGGGCTAGGTCAGATTTGTTTATAACAATCCTGAAAATTTTACGGTTGGTACTAAAAAACCAATAAAGTTATTGTGGCGGTGATAGATTTCCTTTTTTATGATATTTATCACATTTTTAGAACCATCTGTAGTTTTGGCGTAATGGGTGGCGAACTGGGGACACGTAACGTAACCCTAGCGACAATGACCTGCACCGTAACCCATTCGGAAAAATCGTTCAACATTAGTAAGGTACATTATTCCGGATGGACATGGGCTACTTTTCATTTGGTTAAACCGTAGCGAAGCAAGGGTAGGACGCTTGTAATATGTTTTTTGAGTTAGTAGTTTGCTGACTTTACTTTTACTACAGTCATCAACTCATCATTCACCAATTTCATCATCTGCTTATCCAGACCAAAAAATCTAAATAATTTATCCGTCGAGGGCGATATAAGAAGGTAATATTGTGTTTTATCACACACATTACATACATACATTTGTGTATGTTTTGTAGACTACTGGGCCTCTATTCTACACGGTAAAGCTATATTGTTGACTACTGGGCCTCTGTTCTACACGGTAAAGCTATATTGTTGACTACTGGGCCTCTATTCTACACGGTTAAGCTATATTGTTTACTACTGGGCCTCTATTCTACACGGTAAAGCTATATTGTTGACTACAGGGCCTCTATTCTACACGGTAAAGCTATATTGTTGACTACTGGGCCTCTATTCTACACGGTAAAGCTATACTGTTGACTACTGGGCCTCTATTCTACACGGTAAAGCTATATTGTTGACTACTGGGCCTCTATTCTACACGGTAAAGCTATATTGTTGACTACAGGGCCTCTATTCTACACGGTAAAGCTATATTGTTGACTACTGGGCCTCTATTCTATTGCCAATCGTATTGCCAACGTTACGATAGCTCTTATTTACTTGACAGTGATGGCGGCCGAGTTAAACACAATATCATATATGGCAAAAGCAATATTGTCATACCTATTAGCCTATCTTTGCCATACAACGTGAATATAATTGTTACCTCAATGATATACGAATTCCACGTAGACAAAATTTTGGGCAAAACTGCTGCCAGCGCTTACGCGTGCGCACTGCTAGGGATTACCATATTCAATTTTATTTATACTTTGGCATAACAGCCAAGATTATAACTAGGTACTATAATCTACAAAATTGTTCTCGGCCCTACTAATCCGCACTACTGACCAATGTTTTCCATTTCTAAATCAAATTTAAGGGAGTCGCCTTTTTGTGGGTTGTTTGCTGAACAACTAAGATAACCTAAACCTACCTCAAATTTATGACACTAGTTTTTCTCAGTAGTGCGGTTTAGTAGGGCCGTGGGGCAGTCCCCAGTGTTAACCTTAGGTTAACAAGTTAATTTGCTAGACAGTCCTTATATGAATCTGACCAGGGCCGATTTCAACCCTAACACCAAGAACCACTAAAGTGGTCATATATACTGTCGTGCCTGCGACGCCATCGACCCATATAGTGGTCACAGATACAGAGCAAAATAGACCCGAGAATTTGTGACGTAAGGTTGACATTAGCCGTGGTTTTCAGCTGTCATTGGCGTGTGAGGACGACGTTTGTATCAAGTCAAAGGCGTTCAAAGGGTTAAGGGAGAGCAACCGGGGCAACCGCCCTGGGCCTCCACAAGCGAGGGTATGTATATATACATATACAAAATGAAATGACGATGGTGACTCCTTTGTTGCCCTAGGGCCTGCACACCTCTAAATCCGACCCTGAATCGAACATTCTTGAGTAATTTAACCTGAGGTTTAACTGGGGTTAACATTAACGTGCAAGCGGGCCTTAAACGAACGGAAGCAACGTTTTTGTTCATAATCGAACCAGTGGTGGCTAGTAGAGAAAACCTTAAGGCATTAACACTATGAATCATAACCGCGATTTTGTATCGTGTATAGTAAGTAAATAAAATATATCCAAACTACAAATAATGTTGGAGATAAAATAAAACGTCACCAAAATATTTTCTATTGTTAGGGTACATGTATCTATAGAACAGTGTGAATTAACATGATAACATTCATTTTTATATCATTTTCTATACTTACCTAAAATACTAAGGACAAGCAAACAAAAGTTCGTAACTGGTATTCTATTGGCTGTTCCAAACGTCAGTGTCAAAACAACCTCAAATCTTTGTATTAGATGTTCAGAAAATCGGATCACAGAAACAAGGAACATGACATTACTGCTAGACGGGCTAAAATCTCGAATTATTTAATTCCGTAGTACCTATTCTACTTGAAACAAAAGTTAGGTGAGATGACGACCGCATTACTAAATTACGTCAATCTCACCTTGATAGTTAGGTTAGGTTAGAGCTACACGGAACACGGAACGCGAAGCTCCGTCAACTTTGTCGGATTTTATTACAGTTTTTGAGCAGTATGCATGTTAAACATTATACAAGGTATTTGAAATAAAAAAATCTTAGAGAACTCGTGCTGCTACAATTTGGGAATAATAAATATTTGTAATTCGAAATAGGAATATTCGGAATTACAAAATTCGTTTTTCAGTTTTGTTCCGATTGTTAATATTCAGAAAAATAATTTTCGGGAGTTATAAGTCGGAAATGTGACAATTCGAAATGTTTAAAAAATATTTCGAGATTATGTAGTGTGCCCCTGCTGGACTAATATTCGTCTGATGTCGGCAAATGTTAGGAAACATGCTTTTATTTCTCTACTGGTAACAGTATTGGTATTGTAACTGGTAACAGTATTGGTGGTTTACAAATTAAGTATTTATAATCAGGGCTGGGCATAGTACATGCTTTGCTTTAATTAAATTACAAAATAGTTTCTCGCAAAAAACCCCAAATACACTATTTTTAAAAAGTGTCGTGTACTTGAAATTTAAAAATAAAATAGAGCACGTATTAAAAATAAATAGTCACATTACAAAATACATTCAGACCCTTGAATAAAGTGTGTCGTAAGTGTCCTCATCTAAGAACGACAACACAACAGTATTAACAGAAATACATACTGCTAACCATGAAAACGACCATTGGGATACACCAGTTTTTAACAATAAGTATATGGAAATTTTAAAACCATTTCGAGAAATAGGCTTCTTGAATCAATCTCTGTAGTTAGATTTAAAATATATTTTAATGAAATAATTTCATTACAATTAAGAAATTACTTGGATTTGACCGCTTATGCGATCCGATTTGGGCTAAGTATATCAAACTTTTTTGTAGTTTTACGTAAAACATATAAAACCTCTCCAATATTTTACCTTATTTAGATATCCAGATATCTAGCTGACACCTACTTCGAACTTTCGAAAATACCTGTTTTCATATCAAAATTATTTGTTTACATGCTTAAGTTATCACTACATAGTATATAACAAAGTCGCTTCCCGCTGTCTGTCCCTATGTGTGCTTAGATCTTTAAAACTACGCAACGGATTCTGATGCGGTTGCAGTTTTTTTAATAGATAGAGTGATTCAAGAGGAAGGTTTATATGTATAAAACATTCTGGTTTATGTACGGGTGTTACAGAAACCTCACATAAACCGCTGCAAAGCGAGGGTGGGTCGCTAGTGTGTAATAAATGTCAATAATTTGTGAGGTGAGTAAAGTTGTCTAAGAGGTTCACCACGACGACACAAATATTTATTGTAGAAACTCATGATTGGAAGTATGGAATCCGTTATCAATAAATGTATAGTGAGTGATCGTATGTAATAAATCTTGCAATAAATTCATTGAAGTAACAAATAAGCAAACCTATAGTTGAATGCTCAAAATACTCTGAAATAATAAATATATTTATTGCGAATTGTTTGAATGACGTCATTACTTTTAAAACAGATCACAGATTATTTTAAAAAAAACATCATTCATTCCAAACAGCTCCGCCATGTTTTCGTGGTAAGTTGGCAAAGTAACATTGGTTATTTAACAAATTATTTATTAGTAGACTTTTAGTCATGAAATGCTTTAAATTATATTCGAATAAAAGGCTATTCTTTCATATAGAAATGAAAAAGTGAGCATTGACGTGTTGAAATATAGGTACTGCTCTGGGTGCTAGTGTTGTTAGTTATTGTAGCTATTTTTCACAACCATTAACAAGATCTCTAGATGTATTTTGTTCAATGTATTGTGAAGCAATAAGTATTTGATACCAATTACAAAATACCTCAGTGACAGGTTTTTGAAACACCCATTACAAAATATAATTTTTTGTATTAATTAAAATAAAAATACCGAATACGCTTTTTTATTTCAACTACGAGTAATTGAATCACTACCCACCCCTGCGATAATAAAATTTAAACAAAAAATACCCTCTTTTGATGAGACGGGGAAAAAATAACTAGACGGCGGTGCAAATAAAGAGCGTTTGTTAAAAATTATGTGCTGTTTACGCAGCCTTCATGTAAACTTCAACTTGCAAATTACCAAAATTATAGTCATAGCCGGAAGATTATTTCTTCAGTAGGTGACAACGTTTCCTTAATTTGGAAGATTTGAGTTTAAATAATATACCTTGAACGCAAATAACTCTCAAGATCATAGGCAGTAGACAAGTCATTAATATTTTTACAACAATATTTTAAAGTTATAAATTACAAACTTTGACTGACCCTCTTGTTTGGACAAAAAAATAAGTAACATACTTTTTATAGCTTGGGTGGTTTAAACCTAATACTGAAAGTAAAAGCATAATAATATTTTGCATTAGTTTGTCGATATTTTGAAACACCTTGTTTAACACTATACAGTCCCTTAACATCCACTAATAAATAAGACACCATCTGAGACCCCACTGATTAAACATTTTTACTGACACGAAAATTATAACACTAATAATTTACCATATATTAATAATAACAACAAATGGAAAAATTACGTAATAGAGATAACCATACATTAGGCTTTCTAGGTAAACTAACAATTAAAAATAAAATTATTATTTAAAGAGCTATACGCTCTATGCCAAATTATCGTAATACTCAACTTATTATGACTGTTTAAAAAGTAAAAAAAAGGGTAATCCAGTTCAGGGCCATCAATTTTGTACAAAGAGACACCTTTATAAAATTTCTTCACCAAAATGAGTTCTGGATGTTAGATAATAAAATTAACTAAATAACCATAATCACTTCACCACATTTCTTGCTTTGAACATTGTTAAAAAGTGGTTGGGGTATGGGCCATTGATCAGAATTTACCCTTCTCTTTTTACAAGCTTTTATTATTCAGTTGAATAACGCATTTCAAAAAGAAAGATAAGTGAATGCTTCTGTGAAATTATGTTAACTTATAGGTCTCTTTCTATTCTGACTTATTCTTTACTGTATATAAGATTTGGTTTGTTTGATGAATCAGATACAGAGCACTCACAAACACAGCATTGGCCCTGAAATTTAAAAACAACAATGATTAGTCCAATCAATTGAAATTTTATATAATTGTGAAATTAACTTGTACCAATAATGGTTTTTTGTATATAATTAATTAGTCGCAGAAACTTAGTTAAATCAAAAAAATGGATTTCTTCTATTAAACAAATTTGGATTCCTTGATTACTTATTGTTACCTTTTTTTTCTCATAAACCCATCAATCTCAACATACAACTGAGAATATATAAAGCAACAAGCAAGCAGCAGACACAGAACAGTTTTCCAGCCTCCCTGTGGTTGAGCAGCTGGACTATGATAGGAGTTCTTAGTATGGACGGATGTTAGTATAAATACGCCAGCTTAGAGTCTAACTCTGCAAAATATTTTTTACTACATTGAGCAGGTTTGCACTCTAAACAGAAATGCAATCTTTTTAAAGAATATAATAATATATAAAAAACTCTCTTTAACTGGACATTTATTATGATTTTTACCCATAAATAGATATCAGGGGACAATCTTACACAAATTGACCAGTACCAGGCAATGATAAACATACTTTTATATAGAAATAAATACTTAAATACACAGAAAACATCCAAGAATCAGTAACAAAAACAAACAGAAAGAAATAAAAAGGTTTCAACTTACTGTCCTTCTTTGAAATACTCCTTAAGTGTATTGGAAAACCTCTTGGAATATTTAACAAATTCCCTCTTCCTCTGTTCAAGCACTTGCTTTCCTGGTCCTGGGGTATATGTGGATACCTCATTGACAGCATCCAGTAGTTTCTTAATTGCTGATGCTATCTCTCTGTTGGTGAAAAAAATAAAATCAATTATTTTGGTTGTTGGTCCGGTCCTTCCAAGCCCTGAACCCAGAACCTTACTTACTCAATGCTCTTTAGTATAAAAAAATAAAGTAGTTTATTTTAAATGATGAGATTGATGAGGTAGACAATTAGTGTACCTTTTTTGATATTTGTTTTAGAAAAAATGAAATAATCAGACAGGGTCTAGGTACATGTCCTATTTACTAAACATACATACATACATACATACATACATAAACTCACGCCTTTATTCCCAGAGTGGGGTAGGCAGAGCTACAGAATTAATTACCAAAAACTCTAAAAACTTGTTAATAATTCTGTAACCACATTTTGCACTTTTAGGCAAAGATGTTTACCAGTGTATTAGTGACAGGTTGCAAGCCCATCGCCTAACTACTATACGCTTTTACGTCTTTTTACTAAACAATGCACAATAAAAATAATTTCAGTTATGTAAGATACAAACTTAGATATCAGGTTGACCTTATTGGGAACACTATATTTTGCTATTAGGTACAACAAATAGCTACAATTATCATATGGCATGCATCCTTACAGAGTACACATACATTTTTGCATATATGTATTTAGTCACTCAAATTCAAGTAATGCTATGTCTTAATTAAACTTACTTGATGGTTTCAAGGAAAGTCTTTCTATCAGTAATTTCATCTGGAATGCGACTTAATATTTTTTTCAGTGCTGTAGACTTCTTGTTTAACTCCTGGAATGCCTCCTCGGAACGATTCAATCTTAGATCAGCACCTGTAATAGAATGTTTTGTTCATGTTATTGGTTTGGACACTAATAATTATAATATATAACAATAGTTAAACCCAGGTATGTGATTGAGAGGTGAAAAAATACAAAGTTTCAGTATCTTTAGATTAAGATTTAGTCCCGGAAGACTGAAAATACGAAATTATACAAAAATCTATATTACACTCTGCTTCTGTAAGTGCTCCCTGCAGACGTAGCAAGCTTTCATTCATATTTACAGGAATATCCGCTCGCCGCATTATTCCAGCCACCAAATCATAATTGAGCCCCGGAACCGCCGCTTCGGCTTTGGTCAGCGCAGCACGCAAAGTTTGAGATGCTCCCAAATCATATTTCTCCAGCTGAAAAATTAAACGGAAGTTCATTGCGACATGTTCCTTAATGTAGCCTTGAAGCGTATCAACGGTATAATCAATGATTAATATTATCGCATATGAGTTGTTAGATTGTATTCAGATTAAGAATCAAACCAACCTGAGTCAATACAGGACGAATAAGCACGGGTAAAACCAAGGAAGTGACAGGCAGTTCATCGCCCATTGTCATTGTGGCAAAATTTAAGATTGTAGGATGGGTACGAACGATGGTGCTTTATCAGCTTTCAAACGTTTGAATTTACTTAAGACAATCAAATCACTTCGATGGAATTTTACCACGATAATAAATAGTCAGATAGCAACACAACACAATACTTTTTCTTTCACATAGGTAACACATAACATTATTTCACAACTTATTTGACACCTATGCACCACAGATTATAGGATATGTCTATTAAAGACTATGCACACAGATGCATAGTGCTACCCACAGATTAATGTGCTACCAATGTTTAGCACAGATTATATAGAAATATACGATGTGTTTTGAGGCTCTCCATAATGTTCAGCGAACATGTAATACTTAAATATACCGTAGACAGACCGACAGACGGAAAGAGTATCTTTACTTTCTATCTCACTCAAGTTTTCTAGGCCCGCTTTTGTTGAAGTGAATTATAGTGAATTGGGAGTTAAACTGCTTGCTTTTTTATTTTTATTCGAAAAAGTGTCCTTAATGTGAAGCAATTCATGATTATTGCATTATTGCATTATTGTTATTTTACGTAACACCTGGCCATAATGTGAGTTTTATCGCACGCTGCGCGCACGGTAAAACTCGCATTGTGGCCAGGTGAAGACGTAAAATTGTGTACTCATCACGGGCAGTAAAAAAGAAAGCCCTCTATCGCATATTTACAACCCTCGCCTACGGCTCGGGTCTCAAATACCTGCGATTTCGGGCTTTCTTTCTTTTACAGCCCTTGTTAAGTACCTAATGTACTATAAACTAATTCATTCAATAAAAGTAACCTAGCAACAATTACGGAAAAAAATACGGAGCTATTTGGAAACCAGTTTTTTTATTATCTATGATCTGATTTCAAAGCATAGAGGTATGAAAACGTAGAGGGAGTATAAAAACGGTAATAGAATCATACTTTTGGCACCTGTGACGTCTTTAGATATATCCTATTATAATCTGTACATCGTGCCCAGCGGGTCTAGTATGGCAGCGTCTATATCGCGTGTCAAAATGTGGATAAAGCATCCGTCACTCTCGTACTTATTTACATGTCAGAAGGTGACGGATGCCTTATCTAAAATTTATCACGCGATAAAAGCAGCCATCTTAGGCCCCCTGATTCACTTGACATTGGCAAAATTGTCTACGTGACGGATGCCATAAACTAAAAACTACTACTACTGTACTATGACGTGCGTGTGTCAGCGTTGCCGTTTGGTAGTTTTGATACGGCATGGACCCAATTCTCGTGACTACGAGACCGGCTCGAATTCGAAAAAAAATGGTAAAACTCGATTAAAAGTAATTTTTCGTATTCTCGTTATCTCAATATAGAGAAGATTTATGTCTACTCTCAGCGCTCGACATGCAACGTGTGGTCCTTAGTAATCGAGACTTTATCTCATGTGCTATAATGACAGTGAATGGACGATGGTGGTCTTCGCTGTCTAGATAGGTAGTCAAAAATATTTATCAAATTAAAATAAAAGGTTTAATAAGGAAATGGCCCACGAATTTATGACGGATTTCTCCACCAATTTCATGACGACTGACTTCATATCTTGCCATGTCGGAGAATATTGTATATTGAATTATTTTTTATTTTATTTTTTTTGCGAAAGAAATTTGTCAAGATCGTAGCAAGTGGAAAGAAGTGGTCTCTGCCTACCCCTCTGGGAAACAGGCGTGATTTAATGTAATGTATGTATGTATGAATTATTATTATTTATAATTTTCATTGGATACCGTCGTGTTTCGTATCTTCGCCTGTGCTACCTTATTTCGCCTAGTTTGACATAAGTTGCCATTGACAAAATGTTTCTACTGTAAACCTTAGACAAAACTGCTAAATACAAAGTATTTTTTATGGGTTGCAACATTCTTCAAAAAATCTGCGGCTAACTTCACACAGTTCACGTTCAGTGAGGTTTTTTCGCGACACCGACCACATGTTTTTTCAAACCAGTGTTTTAACTTTACTTTTAAATGGTGATACAGACCAGGTAAGGTTAAGCTTTTTACATGATTATATGCTGTAACTATTTCTTTTTCATATGAAACTATTATTTAATGTCTATCTTTCGTTTAAAAGTCACAATTGGATAAAACTTTGGTGAGGGTACTTGGCGTTCGTATTGTTGCCAAATTTCGCCTACCCCTAGGGTTGTCAAATTTGTTGTACCACATTTATTGGTGAATGATACTGTCTTGTTTCCAAATTTAAATACATTCTTGTGTTTGGTTTTTCGGAAATGACTTTGATGATTTGGAGGATTAATAAGTAGATTTAGATAGTGTAGATTTAAATCATCCCAGTAGGTACGTGGTATGAACATGGTGTATATAAGTGTATTTAGATAAGATCTTTCTTGCGAAATTATCAACAACCTCACCTTTTGCCGAGCAAATGTCAGTTACCATTTGTTATATTAATCAAATTTCTTCAACTACCTTATAGCTATCATGGCAAAACCACAAGAGATACCGAAAAAACCCAAAAAACGAGAGTATACTCTAAATCATCCCAAAGAATTGATAAACCTAGCTGTGGAGGCACTAAAAAACAAAACGATGTCGTCATATGAGGCTGAAAAAACTTACTTAAACTTACTTAAACTTGAAAATATATTAGATTAGTTTTTTTGTTAAATATTAAACAATTTTGCTAAAAACATTTTGTTTTTTTACTTATAAACCATTACTCCCTTTATTTGGCATGTTGGTTAATTTTTGGCAGCCCTAGCTTCATTATAGAAAATGTATGAAAACAACTTCAGAGTGTTACCAAACTTCGCCTACTACTCATTTTTTTAAAAATATGCCTTGTCTGGTGTAGTCAAGGTTCATAGTATATTAACACATTCCTAGGAGACACGACTTAACATGTGTAAGTCACAGAAAAGTTTATTATTAGCGGTAAAACATGCCTTTGGGGCCATTTATTACTAAGTTAACCAACGAAATTATAAGTTTTAATGGTATATGCTGATAGTCAGGAGTACTAAAAAACGTTTTTTTGTCACAACGGACAGAAACACTTTGAAATTTGAAAGATATTTTGGGAAATGTGTCAAAATCCAGGCGAAGATACGAAACTCGACGGTATTTAAATTTTAATCATTTTACTGAAGTTTTTCTCCAATCCGCGCGAGGCACAAAAATTGTTAATGGTACTCGAAACTTACGGAAATTTTGCGTTTCGCTTCACGTATGTACTTATTATTGAACGAAGTGTTAAAAATAATTCAAATGAACAAAAGAGCACTTTGCGTTTATTGGACTTCATTAAAATGTATTAATAAGGTACTTTACGTAGAGTTCAATGTTTTAAATATATTTAAAACTACCGTGTATCGAGGTAACAAAACGGAGTTTTCCATAGACAATTTATTATTTATTTATTTATCTATTTATTTATGAATCCATGGAAAACCAACAGCTATACAAAAATTTTGAAATAAGATTAACAACACATAGCCAATTATATTATTATTATTTATCCTACGACATTCACGGACATTCATATCAATCATCTCTATTGGCTGCGAGAATACGATTTTTCTGTGTTAGTCGACATTTTCGTGACATTTGCAATAGACATATACAATACGAGATCATCTCGAAATAGATCTTATCTCGCAGGAAGTGAGAATTGGGTCCCAGGCTCTTTTAAGACTAATTATACGGTATACGGCAGAATGGTCATTGCCGTACGCTAAAATACGGCAATCAGGTTATCACAGAACATAAGGAAATTTTGAGTATACCTCTAGCTACTATATTTACGAAATGCAGTAAGATTTACCTTAACCCTACAATGCATGAGTTTTTTTATTTGTGTGAAAAAAATATTGTTATGTGCCAATGACGCAGTGTTGCCTTGGTATCATAAGAAAACAAAAATAACATAGCTGTCTTGTACCAAGAAACAAATCCTGTTCAACGAAATATTATGTCTCAATAAAATTCTCAATATTAATAATACTTTTATTGCCGCTCCACAGTAACATCAGTCCACAAAATTATAACATGGTAGCAGAGCGTGGTTCCGATCCACGGACCTCTTCCTTTTAGTTATCTGAGGAAAACGAAACACAGGAACAAAGTGAAGAAAATTCAAATATTCAACAACAAATAAATGTTTCAGATGAAGAAGTTCAAGAAGAAAGTTTTCAGTCTGCTGAAGATGAAGAAGTTAAGTGTTAAACCAGGTTACGTAACAGAGAAAATCTCAAGAAACCTTCACATCTACAAGATTATTATACATAATTGCTGCAGTAAACTGTTGTACAGATAATGCAGAACCGTTGACGTATAGTGAAGCTGTGTCTAGTCCAGAGAAAGCTAAATGGGAAGAGGCTATTGACAAAGAGATTAAAGCTTTAGAAGAAAATGAGACCTGGATACTTGTTAAAAGGCCCAAAGACTGCAAAACTATTGACTGCAAGTGGATATTTAAGAAGAAAAAAGATGAAACAGGAAAAGTAGCTACATTTAAAGCCAGACTAGTGGCTAGAGGTTTTCAACAAAAAAATGTGGACTTATCTGAAGTTTATAGTCCAGTAGCAAAACTATCTTCAGTGCGTTTTTTCCTTGTTTTATGTAATGAATGAATATAAAATGAAGATAACACAGTTAGATGTATGTAGTGCCTTTTTGAATGGTGATATAGAAGGTGATTTGTGTATGTGAAAATACCAGAAGGGTATGAAAGCAAAGTTTTGGAAATGAGTGAGAATGATTGTGTGCTTAAACTTAGGAAATCTTTATATGGTTTAAAGAATTCACCAAAGAATTGGAATACTAAGTTTAATAGTGTGATATTAACTTTGGGTTTTGAGAGGTCATGTTATGAGCCTTGTTTATACAGGGTGTCCAGTAAATAATGCATAACCTTCTACCCATCCATGGGGCACCTCAGGCTGGTCCCTAAAAAGGACTTGCAGGTTTAGTAAAAGTTGCATGGTTTTCGAGATAATCGAACTTTTCTATTTTCTTAATAATTAGCACCTTGCTTCACTGTAATGACCGCCAAGGCCACAAATAAGGAGATTTTGTCGTTCTGTTTGCTGTTAAATATTCTTTAATAGTGATGCTAACGGATGTGTCTTAGAGCATTATGGTAGCGACACTAATTTCTTGTTAAACATATCTTAATTTATAACATCACATTTTGTTTTAAAGTTTGCAACAACTTTGACTGCTTGTGGTGAAAAAAAAATGTATGAAGACCAGAGTGGCCAATATGTTGAAAAATAGTGTATCTAATACTGATTCTAAACTGGTATAACACATGGTGTTTACGTCTTTACAGATAAAGTTATTGCTATTAGTATTCACTAAGAGCGAATTTTACCAAAACACCAAGTTATCGATAAGTAACTCTTTACTTGATTGGGTTAGTCATATCATAAAAAACGCTTCTCTTATGAAAACCAACGTCTAATTACTGCAAAATAATGAATCACAGAATACTTGAAACCTACATCAACAATAATATTTGTAAATAAAAACCGAATCTGTTTATTAAAAACAATACTGTTTAGGTACTATAACAAGTGTTCGAACTGCCTTCCCTCAACTCTGATACAAGCTCTGCACCTTTTAATAAAATTTCTTTTTAACATTCGGGTGTACTGTCGTTCGGTAATTTCTTGAACAGCTTTTTGAATATTTTGACGCAGTTCTTGCACAGAGTTAATTGGTTTGGAGTAAACTTTTTCTTTTAAGCAACCCCAAAAAAAATATCCAGCGGGTTCAGGTCCGGAGAGCGTGGAGCCCATGCTATAGGACCCGCACGGCCGATCCATCTATTAGGAAAAGTTTCATTTTGGTAATTTCGAACTTGAACCGCGAAATGAGCAGGGCAACCATCATTTTGCAGCCACATCGTCGTTCTTACGTTTAAGGGCACATCTTCCAATAAAATGGGAAGTTCGTTTTCAAGGAACTCCAAATATCTGGCTCCATTCAAAGTCTGGGATAGCTCAAAAGGACCAATTATTTTCCCGTTTAAGATCCCCGACCACAAATTAATTTTAAATTGATATTGGGAGTGATCCTCTCGCATTAAATGTGGATTCTCTCCTTTTAATTGCCAGCTATGGTAGTTATGCATGTTGAAGAAACCATCTCTTTGGCAGGTAGATTCGTCACTCCACAGAATTTTATCGAAAAACATTGGATCTTCTTCCATTTTTCTTAACATGATACGACAAAATTCTACTCTAGGAGCATAGTCCCTAGGCTCCAGAGTTTGCACCCTTGTGATATGGAATGGGTATTGTTGGTGTCTTTTTAAAATGTTGTGAACGGTCGACTTTGTAATGCCTGAACTTCTTGATATAGCTCGTGTAGAAGTTGAGCGATCTGTTTCCAGTTCAGAGAGCACAAGTTCCTCAATGCTCGTATCTCGAGGTCTGCCTTCGCCATTACCACCCACACTTTGACCAGGCATTCTCCCTTCACAAAAAGCATTGTGGACTCTTACAAAAACTCGGTAATCGGGATGACGAGTATTCGGATATCTGCTTGCGTACAATGCAGCAGCTGCATTGGCATTGCCTTTGCATTCTCCATAAATATAATGCATATTAGCATACTCACGGGGTTCGTATTGATGCCTAGGCATGTCGTTATATCCTTTTCGAAGTCCAGGGCAAAGCTAACTAGGTCGTCGTCGCAAACAAAATCCAAATAGTTACCCAAAATATGGTTCTTCGTGGAATCAAAACTGTACTTGATAGATGTCAAAAGAAAACATCAAAACGGATAAAAAATTCATAGCCAAAAATACACATTAGATAATAAAATTGTAAAAAAGTATGTATTACTCAGCAGAGAAAGGAGAGATTGTAATTGTGTACTTGTGTACTTAGTTAACAGCCTAAATATTATTTAAAACTAATAAAAGAATTGCATTAAAAGTTGAATAACTGTAAGTACCAAATAAGTAGTCGCATTTCACATTCGTTATATCTGATTTTCACTTGCTGTCACTAAACAAACATGTCGTAGACACGTTTTATTTACCAAAACACCAAGTTTCTCAACTCTTTCTTGATTGGACACTTGTTATAGTAACTAAACAGTACCTATTGTTTTTAATAAACAGATTCTGGTTTTTATTTTAAAATATTATTGTTGATGTAGGTTTCAAGTATTCTGTGATTCATTATTTTGCGGTAATTAGACGTTGGTTTTCATAAGAGAAGCGTTTTTTATGATATGACTAACCCAATCAAGTAAAGTTACTTATCGATAACTTGGTGTTTTGGTAAAATTCGCTCTTAGTGAATACTAACAGCAATAACTTTATCTGTAAAGAAGTAAACACCATGTGTTATACCAGTTTAGAATCAGTATTAGATACACTATTTTTCAACATATTGGCCACTCTGGTCTTCATACATTTTTTTTTTCACCACAAGCAGTCAAAGTTGTTGCAAACTTTAAAGCAAAATGTGATGTTATAAATTAAGATATGTTTAACAAGAAATTAGTGTCGCTACCATAATGCTCTAAGACACATCCGTTAGCATCACTATTAAAGAATATTTAACAGCAAACAGAACGACAAAATCTCCTTATTTGTGGCCTTGGCGGTCATTACAGTGAAGCAAGGTGCTAATTATTAAGAAAATAGAAAAGTTCGATTATCTCGAAAACCATGCAACTTTTACTAAACCTGTAAGTCCTTTTTCGGGACCAGCCTGAGGTGCCCCATAGATGGGTAGAAGGTTATCCATTATTTACTGGACACCCTGTATACTAAGACAACAGGTACAAGTAGAGTTTTCTTGTTATTATTTGTTGACGACATGCTGATGGCTTCAACTGATGATCAGGAGCTTGTTAATACCAAGGTTGCTCTAGGTAACATTTTTAAGATGAAAGATCTAGGGTCTGTGTCACACTATTTAGGCATGCATATAACTCAAATTTTGAATGAAGACAAAATTATACTTAACCAGACTGTATACTTAGAAAATATCTTGAAAAAATACAATATGCAAGATTGTAAACCTGTATGTACACCTTTTGATAAGAATTATGACCATAGTTGTCTTAAACATGAAGTGTCAGAAAGCCCAGAGTTAGAAGAAAAGTGTAGACAACTAATTGGGTCTTTAATGTATGCAATGTTATGTACAAGACCTGATCTTAGTATTAGTATAAGTGTTTTGAGTCGATATCAGTCTTGTGCATCCCAAGAGCTTTGGATTCAATTAAAGCGAGTATTAAGGTACATAAAGGGTACAATAAACTTAAGTTTAGTATACACTAAGGCAGAAGATGTTGATACAATATCTGGATATGTTGATTCAGATTGGGCTGGAGATAGAGTTGATCGCAAGTCAACAGCAGGATATGTACCTATTTAAAGTTTTTGGTTGTACTGTATCATGGATGTCTAAAAAACAAACTGCCGTTGCCCTGTCCTCAACTGAGGCTGAATATATAGCATTAAGTTATGCTGTTAGTGAAGCCTGTTGGTGGCAAAAGTTGATCGAAGAACTCAAATTATTAAAAGATAAGATTCATATAAATATATATGAGGATAATCAAAGTGTTATCAAAATTTGTAAGAATCCATGTGTACCTTTCAAATTGAAACATGTGGATATAAGAGTTCATTTTGTACGGGACCATATTAGGGATAATGGTATAGTGTTGTCTTATATCAGTAGTACTGAACAAATCAGTGATATTTTAACCAAGCCTCTTTGTAAACCATTGTTCAGTTATTTTAGGGATAAAATGGGTCTACAGTAAGAGTGTTAGGAATAAGATCCAAGGACTGCATCTTTGAGGGGGTGTGTTATGTTATGTGCCAATGACGCAGTGTTGCCTTGGTATCATAAGAAAACAAAAATAACATAGCTGTCTTGTACCAAGAAACAAATCCTGTTCAACGAAATATTATGTCTCAATAAAATTCTCAATATTAATAATACTTTTATTGCCGCTCCACAGTAACATCAGTCCACAAAATTATAACAAATTTATTATGTGGTTTTATTTAGGGCTTAGTTAAGAGAAAAAATAATGAAAAAAATATATAAGTAATATTTCAGGACAAATTAACTTTTTTTAATCCGTTCCATATGTGGTACACCATGCTATTAGGTGTCGGTTAGGTACACTGATATTTAATTATGAATTAGATTTTTTATTTAAACTTCAGTACTCTTAACTTAAAGAAATAGTATTCGTTTCCATTATTTAAACCATTTTTATTAGTATTTCTCGCATGATATGTAAATAAACCGTTTTATGGCACACCATGATATAAGGTTTGGGTTACACTCACGTATTATTATGGATCAATTTCTTAATTTATACTTCATTAGACTCTAAACTTTTAGAAATAATTGTTGTATTTGTATAAACAAATTTCTCTTAGTATTTTCACATTTTTCACATTATGTGACAGTAAAATATTTCATATACTTATGTAAAATCCATAAAATTACTGCATGCAGTGACATATGGAACATTTGGACACGCCGTCGATGCATGGTGTGACAGGTCTGGAACGTTTGGAAAAAACTGTATATAGGCATATAGATTATCATTGACAGTATATAATATTTACAGCATACTTACGCAAAGATTTTCACACATAAAAATAATTTTTTCTTCGATTTTTGATTATATATATTTTTTTTATTGCAATATGTAAATGAAATAAATCCATTTTCACAGAGAACAGCAACATTTGTATAAATCCCTTGGTAATTTCAAGTACAATGCCATCTAGTGGATTGTTACTGTGTTACACTTATATAGTGCCCTCTAGGTTTGCTTTTATACAAAAAAGATGTCGCTGCCTTTACATTATTTTTAACTACTAACGATTAAACTGGTTGTGACATATCTGTCACTGTATGCATTGTAGGGTTAAACGAAATTAAATCAATTGTAGATTAAACTTAACCAGCGTTTGCGTAAAAATGAACGCAACTCTACATTATTACACTGTGTTGTGTCTTGTTGTCTTTTTTAATGATTATCAAAAAATTGCCATAGAAGATTGAAGAGAGAGGAGATAATTACGTGATGTTGTGTATTTGATGGGAGAGATTATTTTTTATTTATTTGACTTGTGATTCGTGCCTATATTTTACTTTTTCATGTAAATAATAAAATAAAAAAGGTACGGCAATTTTTGTTTCAATACGGCAATTTCATCACATGCGTAAGGTAACCCGACAAATGACCAGCGGCAACTCTGGCGTGTGTTGGAAGATTGGGTCATTCGACTGAAGGACTTAGCATCCATGGTCAAGAAAACATTAAAAAAACAAAACGATTGGGTCACAGGTTAGACATATCCTATAATCTGTGGTCACAGGTTGGGCTTCTTTCTTGTATCTTGTATCATAATTATTATGTTTGTAATGAAATTTTAACAATATTATTAATACGATTCCATTGATAGGGATCTTAGAGTAAATTTGAAAGTGCTTGCTGCAGAGGGGAAAAATGGCCAAAAATACTTCAAGTTCAGCGTTCCGAAAGATAGACATTGACCAATACAATGAAGACAACTTTAAGGAAGATGAAGCTGAACAAGCGATGCCTACTGGGCCTGATGAGGGAGAAGTGTGCTCATTATTGAATCAATATCCTTTTAACTATTTTAAGATACGATAATATAATTGCTTTTCGAGTTGGACTTGGATAAGTCAGTTGACGTCAATCTCAACAATAATGTCAGTACCACTGTACCTACCCTGTGTTAGTCATCACGGTTGATATTTTTTTACTGTCAAGAAACGAAGGAGAACTATTAAATAAATTATGCGGGTAAAATTAAAATTGGTTGGAAATTTGTCACGTTGTCCATAGTCAAAGTTTCAATAAAACAAAATATGGTCCGTACTATGGTTTTTGCCTACTAGTTGATAAGTTACTTTCCAATTTGATATTCATAAAAACTCTAATTCCAAGCCATGGTCATTGTAAATGATCACCAATTATTTTAATACATTTTATTGTATATGGACTTTTTCTTGTGCCTTCCATTCCCTACAAAAATTTGACAACTACCTACTACCTAGTTATCAACCATTTTGATGAATAGTTTTGGACTGTAAAATGTGCAGAATTTTTAATATTACAGAGAATTCTGTTAATAGTTGCTTGAAAATATATGTATCCACTATTTAAAAGAGAATTGTGTTATTAACATGAGTTTGAAATTCCAATATCGGTTCAAAGGATGGCACTCACACAGTGATAGGTGACATTACCTCAGTATACTCCATTTGTGACAGCTTTCTACTTGTACCTAGTATGTTTAACCTTTTCCACTCCATTGACGGATATATCCGCACCACTGGTTCAACGCCAACGATGGATATTTCCGTCATGCTTGACAGCGCAAATTAAACCTGAGTGGCTATGAGGTAAAGTTGACATTAGCTTTGGTGTTTAGCTGTCATTGGCGTGTGAGCGACGACTTTGTTTTTGACATAGCGTTGAAAAGGTTAAAATATGGTCAGATGTCTAACGTTTGAATATGTACTGCAAATAAATATTTGTGAATTAAATAATTCTAATAAAAAATAATGATATGTATCTATTGCATTATTTTAATTGTATTTTTAACAAACTAGTAAATTATATTATGTGGAAAATTACAATGATGTAAATTTACTTAATTTTCTCATTAGGGTTATTAGTATAATTTCATTTGTATTCGAGTGACATATTACCCTTAACTCATATCATACAGGCAGGTATAATGAAGCACTGAAGGCAGTTTTGGATAATGCTCCATTAGGGTCTTCAAATCAACAAGTCAAGGTAAGTTAACTAGTTGTCAATAAGATTTGTCCCCATTTTTATTTTGAAAAGTCTACAAGGATTCTTTTGCAGTTTGTTAGTTTGGGGTAATTAATTATACAAGTGTTATAAAGTTATCATTAGAGTTGGGATTTTTGGTGGCAATTTTGAACAGAGTGCAGTGGAGTCGTTATTATAGATACTTTTATGATTGAATGAATGAATGAATGATAATGAATGACACAAAAATAGTAAGTAACATTACTTTTTATAAACAAACAAATTGATTATCCTATACTGGAAGTGAGGTATTAGAGTAAACCAATAGGTTTTTGAACACAACTATCTATCTATGATGTTGAATAATTAGCAATTGTAATTAAAGTTTCAAAATCTTGCATGTTATCCTCATCTGATGTTAAATTATTGTTAAGATTATGAAATGCATATACTGTGGCAATCTGTTCCATATTTTCTGGAGTAAAGCGATTTCTTAACTTGTTAAAAATCCATTTATGTGTCGAGAATGATCGCTCAACATCCACCGATGTTAATGTAGCATGCTTTAGAATCTGAGTATGATTTCCAAAATCTACCATATCTCTCACTTCGTAAAAGTCTGGACTTCTATTCAGTACATATATTCCAGCTTATTTCGCACAGTCTCAGTTCCGTGCGAGTTCAGTGTACTTGTTACAATGTCAATTATTAGGAGACTTTCATCTATTGAAATATTTGTACATTCTAATTGTTTTATTGAATCTGGTATAATTTCGTAGCAATCTTGTATAAATTTTAACTTATTTTTCAAATGTTCATTTCCAAATAAAGCTTGAACTTTTCTGATAGCAATTGCATCTCTACTATTTAACTGCATCACAACGTTTTCTATATCTTCAAAGTAGGTAGCGTAATAGAAACTAGCCTGTAACCAGGTGCCCCATCTAGTGATTACCGGTTCTGGTGGCAATGGTATATTTGGAGCATATTCTTTAAAAAGTCGAACGCGGTGGGGCGATTTCAAAAATATTTTTTTTACATTTGATATTAAAGTATTTACCAAACTATGTTCAGATCGAATTTGCTCCGCGACTCTATGTAGACCATGAGCTAAACAAGTAACGTGTTTAACATTGGTGTATGTCTTCTTTAAGATCTTACCAGCGGCAAGCATGTACGCAGCACTGTCTGTGCAGAATATCAAAAATTTATTTATATTTTCCGTGTAGTTCTCTTCCCATAAAAACCTTAAGCTGTCATCAACCACAGAAGCAATTGTATGAGCATTTACTAGAGTCACAACTTTACAGGCTAACAAATACGGTCTTTGCAAATTATCTTCCAAAGACTTAACGATAACGTTTACGACACAATTGCCAACAGTGTCAACTGTTTCGTCTACAGTGAGCCATAGATTACTGTCGGAAACTGCAAGTCTTATTTTATCAATTATTGCCACGTAAATTTTTGACAGATAGTTTTTTTTCAAAACACTTTGCTCCGGCAGCTTTTTATAATTTGTACATTTACAACAAAGGTATTTTTCAAAAAACTTTCGAAATTCCGGATGATTTACCCTATTCCAAGGAATATTACACGCAATGAAGCTAGAGGTCCTGGGTTCAAATCCCGGTAAGGGCAGATATTTGTGTGATGAGCGCAAAATATTTGTTCCCGAGTCATGGATGTTTTCTATGTATTTAAGTATATATTTCTCTATATAAGTATTTATATCGTTGTCTAGTACCCATAGTACAAGCCTAGAGCTTAGTTTGGGACTAGGTCAATTGGTGTGACATTGTCCCCTGATATTTATTTATTTATTTATTTATTTAATGAGAAATATGCGCAAGTCATAAACAAAGTCATGTTGGTCGCCACATTTCATTCGGTGTTGAGCACTATTGATGTGTTTCAGCACGTTATATTTTTTCATCTGCGTCAGACTTACTGCACAAGCTGAACAATATATAGTTTTGCTTTCTTCGCTATATACAAGTTCTTCATATGGTTCTATCCATCCCAAAATTCTTCTAACTTGACGAAAATTCATTTTATTTATTATTTAAGGTCACGTCGACAACGTTTCGTAAATTATGTGTTGCTTCCGAAAATTAATGAGACTACGATTTGTGTGAATTGTCAAGATTGACAATATAAAAATGTCATAGTGATTGACTTTATTTGAAGATAATTTTTAGTCAACCAAAAAGGTATAATATTTGATGAAATGATCAGGCGATTGGTAGCTTGAGTAAGTGGAAAATTTAATTCGAGTCGTAAAATAATTTAATGGAAATCGTTTACGTATAATTTTACATAAGTTAAGATTTGTACCATTCAGTCATTCATTCAATTATAAAAAGTAAATAATGACGACTCCACTGCATTTCTTGTCCAAAAATGCCACGAGAATCCTAACCTAGTTATCATTGTCCCTTTTGTTTTGTTCTGAATCAAATGGGTGCCAATGCCAATGGGAGCCTATTACTAAGACCATGCTCTCCATCTGTCAGTCTACCTGTCCATACCTCCTAACTTTGAAGGACTGTATCTTTTGAACCTGTAGTTTGGGTAGAACGAATAAGTGCTTATTGTAACAGATTTCATAAGAATAAAATCAACATAAAGCAAATAAAATTTAAGGGTGGCCCCCTTATTAGAAATCTTGAAGATATTGCACAGGCTGTGTTTCCAAAATGGTGCTTTATTTGGTTGCCTGAATAGATTTAACAATAGTTGATGCTCAAACTACAATAACAAATACCAATCATGCACACTCACAAAAAGTCAACTGTTAGACAGTAAAATTTACATTTACTACTTAATTTATACCTATTTTTGTGCTTTAAACAAAAATAAATAAATGTTTTTGAAATAGTCACCCTATCTTGTTTTGGTTTTCTCCTGTGGTTTAGTTTGCTCGTAAAGACATTGTAAATAATATAAGGACATAAGTACTATAATATTTATCATATTCTGTATGTTTATATTTTTATTTAATTGGCATTTGTGGATTAGTATACCTATATTTGTAATTAAAGTCAAGTTTATGGTTAGTGTTGAAGTTTTTTATGATCTCTACTGGGATACAAGCATCCAGTTTTTCCCTACTTTTACTATTTAATTGTTTAAGTTTTTTTGTTGCTGTATTAGCTATACTGGAAAAAAAATATCTTGACACAAAAAGATTGGATAAAAAGTATTGATTAATTCTGTTCTTTTTTTTCATATACTTAATTATAAGTACTTACACTAATTGAACAAGTTTCAGAAACTATACTGATTGTTTAATTTACAGGATAATGCGTTGACCCTAACTTTAAAAGTTTTGCTTGCCATTAAATCTGCGCAAATAGAAGATGCTGTGGCCAATCTCTCCCAAGATGATATCGACATTCTGATGAAGTACATCTATAGAGGGTTTGAGTATCCATCTGAAGGATCCAGCGGACATCTGTTGCTGTGGCATGAGAAGGTTTACAATGTGGGCGGCACTGGCTCTATAGTGAGAGTGCTTTCAGATAGGATGAGAGTGTAAAAAATCTATTGCCTATATATTTAAGATACAACATCTATAATGTTAACTTGTAATAAATAATAATTTATGCTTTGATGGTGTTTTAATCATAAATGTAATGTAGGACGTCTGAGTGCGCGTCGGGAGCTGTGAGAAATATTTGTGGCTTTGATATTCCTCACGCCAATTTTTTAAGACTGCGCCGAGCAAACGCCGAGCACCCAGTGGCGGCCTCATTACTCTTGTGTTTTCTAATTAACTAAAGTATTTCCTTGGAATCAGACGAAATGTTTTTGTAGTGCAAGTAAAAACACAATTTATGGGATACGTAACAAACTTTAATAACAATTACCCTTTCGAGTAGTCAGCTTAACGGGAAAAGGTGGCCGCTTTTTTCTGTTAAATTACTTAATAACTCTAAGGTGAATTGTTATTAAACTATATGATATACCCTATAAGTTGTGTTTTCATTTTTAGTACAAAAACATTTCGTCCAGTTTCAAGAAAATACTTTAGGTTATTAGAAAACACACAGTAATGAGGGTGCCACTGTACATCCGGCGTACGCTCGACGCAGTCTTAAATAAAAAACTTATTGCGAGCAAAAGCACGTGACATTTACTCATACAATCGATGAAGACCAATAATAATACAAAATAATTGAAGAGGTCTAGAATGGCGGGTCGACCATTTCGGCCATTCACTATAAAATTACTTGATTATAGTGAATGGCCGAATGGGGTGTCATATGAAAGGGCACCAGCACATTTAAAAAAAAAAAATAATAATTGCGATGTACTTTTTGATTTATGCCAAAAATGTATAAAAAATTACCCCACCCCTTATCTCCGAAGTTTATTAATCAAAGAAAGAGAAAAAATCCTGACGAATAGTTCAATACTTAGTTTTTGATAGTGACCGACCGAAACATGTTATTTTGCCGAAACCGAAACCGAAGGTTCGGTTTCATTGTAGTTTCGGCCTAAACCGAAACCGAACCTTTTATAAAAAAAAAAGTCCTTAAAAACTCGAAAAAATGTTAGTAAGCCCGTTTTTTTCTAAAATTAATTTCTCGCCGACCTATAATTACAGGTTTCTACTTTCAAAGATTTATCACAATGAAAGGACCATGGGCAACTTAGTATGGAGCTTGGACCCAGAACCAACACAGCTGAGAGTTAGGTCATTAAACGGATCTATAAATATACTTCATTTTGTTCTATAGGCACCAAGTTGTATCCCATTGCAGAACCGAGATATTCATATTTCAGTCAGTGTGTATGTATAAGGTCTATAAACGGGTTTCTCTTAATGATAGGCTACCATACCAATCATTAATCGATAGGATAAGAATATAAAAGCGATACACAGAAAATAATAAGTAGGTACTAAAACAAGAGAAAGATAACAGGCGGTCTAATCTCTAAAAAGCGATCTCTTCCAGACAACCTTTAGGTAGCGGAAAAAAGTTAAATTGATTTGACAGAACCGAGCGTTTGACGTTTGATTATTTTATTTATTAATATAATCAGTATTTACGGCAAGTCAATGTTATCTTATTATTCTCATTATACATTAATAACCAAGTCATTCAAATGACCTGCAGGATGATTAAATGGCATATTCGGTAGCAATACCTTCATTATTACTACATATATTGTTTGTTACCTACCCTCCAAAATGTTAAATACCCTAGCCACAGATTCTTCATAGTTCGTTTTCACTCTAAATTAAAAAATGAATATCTCAGTTCTGCAATGGAATTCGACTTTGTGCCCATATAATTAAATGAAGTAGATTTAAAGACCTATTTAATAGCCCAACTCTCATGTCTGTTGGTTCTGGGTCCATTTTGACGCATGGTCCTTTCAGCACAGTTACAGAGGTTCTGTTTGAAAATTTAACTACCTACTATATTGCTAGCCGTGCCGAGCGCGCCCGACGTTAGCCGAGCGCGACCCGAAGGTACGATGTTGTAAGTTTCGGCGCGGCCGCAGGGTTCGGCCGTTTTTGGCCGAAACCGAAACTCGGGCCGAAACTTGATTTTTTGGCCGAAACTGGCCGAAACCGAAACCGAAATTTCGGTCGGACACTAATTGTGTATTAAGGGTGGTAAAGAAAGAATTACAAACGAGAGTCTGTTAGAAGCCCGAAGCCGAAGGCTGAGGGCTTTAATGACTCGATCTTTGTATTTCCTGTACCACCCGTGTAACATACAATGTTTTTCATCACAATTGCGCAGGGATTGAAAACCGGTTTATTTTCCGTACCGGTTAGAGCCGCACTTTGAGAGCCTAACCCATAATAAAGGTTACGCTCGCAAGAACCGCTCTAACCGGTATCTCTATGTCGGAGCGTAAACAGGGAACGAAATCAATTTACCGGTTAGAGAGCGGTTCCTCCGTGTGGGGGGTGAATGACCGCTCGTTTAAGGAGGCAGGATTGGTTTGCTATGGTATTAGATTGATAGCGCAGCCACCAGCAGCGCCTCGACGCGCGACAGCGGTCATTCATCCCGTATCGAAACACAGAGTAACCGGTTAGGGAGCGCTTCGAAATAACGTTCCCAAATCATTTCGTTCGAACGTAACCTAAATTATTAACCGGTTTAACCTAAATAAATACCGGTTTATTTGTAACCGGTTACAATCCCTGCAATTGCGAGGAAATGAAATAAAATCAGACAAAAGATCATATTTTTAACTTATTAGCGGCAGACTACATCAATGTCTGACTTACCACAGATAATGTCAAACGTGTTCGGAGTCCGATTCTAGTGACATATGAGATCAATAGTTTATTATGCGAGATTTTTAGGAATTAGTATTCAACTGACATTTCATCTCGAATGAAACTTCATATCGAATGGCACAAGAATTGGGGTCCTGACGTATTGTGATAGTTTGAGTCCACGTATAATATTTAAAGAAAAGCTATTACGCACGTTAGAAGCGTAATGGTAAAAAAGGCCCACGGGTATTATTTTGGATTTACGGTCGATTTTTCTAGCATGTTAGGACACTATTTCCGAGCAAGTGTGATGAAAAACAATTATTGCAACTGACGACGTATGAGTGTCCCAGAAGTAGAGACAATTTTTATAGACAAAATTGGTCAAAGAGAAAACATCAAAAAAAGGTTTTACTAAGTCGCATGTCGAGAGTCGATGTTAAATCTTTCCAATAAGCCGGGAGTCGCGTACTTTTTCGCTTGTTTTCAATAATAAAGAGAGCGGAACAAGAACTACTTAATTGAGAAAAGAGTTTTCCAGTACTATCAATGTCACGGGAAAACGCACACGATACATAACTTTATTGAAGAGGAAGCTAGAAGAACAAGTAATAACAGATATATATACCTAAATATGTTTTATGTAAAGAAAACCGACATTTTAAATATTATATTCCTGGATGACGACGTACAGTTTCGACTGTTTAAAACATACGAGTAAATAAGGAAAAAAACACGTTTTTTGAGCGAGTTCCATTGACATCTCTTAAGAGTTACAGCAGTAAAATTAAAGATATCAAGATCTGTTGTGGCCAGGATGAGGGTGAATGATTCAGTCTAATTTTTTTTTGGTAAATTATCGGAATAAATGTGTATAAAAGAGCAAGGGCAAGGGCATTGCTTCAAGTTGAGGTAAGTAGATAGATATGGTCATTACGTTAAAAACCAAGTGGACAAACCCAAATCTTTCACTGCGTTTAACCGTCGGTGGACTAGATTGGCTAAAACTGTAGCTTTGAAGCTTTTGAAAAGCTGTGATGAGACAGACAGCAAATAACCTTAAAAAAAATAGCAACAAAGTTGAAGTATGCACCAATTCGATATAGTTATTTGATCTTAATAATACAAGATTTATTACGAACCAATAAACCTTGATTTTATTGAATTCCTTATATTAAATATTTCTAACCTAATTTTGTCTCCTTACTTCTGGGACACCCCATATATTCGACGTATTATAGCGGACCAATTTTAGCTTTGATTTTGTATGGGACTAGTTATCTAGTTGGTAGTTAGCGAAGATTTGGTGGCCAAAATTAAAAAGTGGTATTTGTAGGCAATTATATGGGAAAAACGCAACCGTTGCCACCACTGTAAATGAATATAATACCACGACGCATAATAAATATTTTCATTTGACTTGTCCAGCTTTCACTTTTTCGAACACACGGTTGAGAGAGGTGATGGCTGAGGCTGAGATACGAGTCATACCTACTCGTGAACGGGTGCTGTTCGTGGGGTCCGAACTATTCACATTTGCAAGGGCTTGTTGTTCAATTAATAATTCTAGTTATGGCTTTTGACGTAGAGACGTCGTCGTGTTGTTCTCATGTCATTATTTTTAGTTTAATGGTTATTGACCTTACCTTGGTTATTTACCTTAATGATTTAATTTTTCTCTTTTTGATTACTATTAGGTACTTATTTATTACTTTATTTGATTACCTTTTAATGTGACTTACTAGTATTATTACGTTTAATATACTCTACTTTCTCTTCGCAATGATTGTCTTGTCCGAAGCGCTAATAGATTCACTCTATGTTACCGACATGTAAAAGAGCCCTCATGCAGCTAATTTACTGAAAACTTTTTTGAGCACTTCGCTTACCTAATACTTTTCAGTCTGATGAGAAAAAAATACCGACGTGTAAAAGAGCCCTCATATAGCCAATTTACTTACTGAATACTTTTTTTTGAGCACTTCGTCTACCTTATATGTATTGTTCAAAATCTGATTGATTACCTACCCTAGACAAAAATAGCAAACAATACCGCGGTTATTAACTTAAGGTCGGTGATGGAATTCGTATGTCGCATTGGTTTAAGTGGTTTCGATATTTACTATGAAAAAACTGCTAACAATAATCGGTGACCGAAAGCAGTTCCTACAGTCAAATACGGCCAAATCGAATATTGTAAATGCTTCACAAATTATGTTTGTAGAAAACGATGGTTATACATTAGTTTAATATCAGACTGCCGTCCCGTTCGTCACATTTCCAAAAGGAAACCGGGCTGTTAGGCTTGCGTTAATGCACCTAAGACTTAGGTCCCTACAGTCCCTAGCAAGAGCCACTGCATGGCTGAGAAAAGCTCCCACAACAGCTGTTAAATTCCAACCGTACCAGGTTAACTAGACGTTACGAAGTAATCAGTAACAAGTTTGATGCCTAGTTACCGCCACTGTTATCTATCATTAGGGGAGGCCTACTGGGCCGAACTTTGTCCTGAATTACGTCATAGTTTAATACAAAATGCGCAGTTCCATGGAAAAATGGGATGTACCCGCCTCGTGCGAGTTTCCTTACGATACGCGAGCAGTATGACATATATAAGTTAATTAATTACTTGTTATAGGTGGAATTTCTGGTTTCGAAAGTTTTTGTACAAATAGTGAGAGCGCCGATCCTTCGTCAAACTGTTTGGTAGCAGTCTTAACTTAACTTAACTTCGCAGTCAAGGGGGGGAAAGGTCATTTTTGGCTGTAAATCAAAAAGTATATCACAGAAAATAAAAATAAAATAGTTTTGAAATGTGCAGATTGAGCCCTTTAATATGACACCCCATTTGATATAGGTACTTAATAAAACCACTTTGATTTTTCAATCCCCCACCAGACCACTTTTCAATTATTAATAAAATTTATTTCATCTTCTTTTCACTAAAAAGAGATGCGGACAAGTAAGTTGTAGGTATAACTATGCCGACGAACTAGACAGACGACGAAGTCTCACCATAAGGGTTCCTTTTTTACAATTTTGGTACGGGACCCTAAAAATTAATTCGGGACCGCTCGTTGTCAGATCGGCTCAACGGATAGTGGTAAATTGCCATAAAGTTTATTTAATTTAAACTTACATAATATAATTTAAGTACTACAAAGTCGGTTATTTCATTGAACGTAGTGGTATGTAACAGGCATTACATCACTGACCGCGACTGACGCTTACTGAACTGAATCAAATTAGAAAAAAAAAGGTTTCTCTGTAACCATTGCTCTATAGATACACGTTTTTCTTGATTTATGCATGATCCACATTAGGTATCTATCTATTTGCAAATAGTTGCGTTATGTAGGAGTTAAGTTTGGTAAAGTACACGATACTGCGATTTTATTTTAATATTTGTATTTGAAATAAAATAATAAAACTAGTTATGTGCCTACGGTACCTACCATACGTACCTAGGTAAAGATAAAAAAAAGATAAAAGATAAAAGATGTTTATTCAGTAAGTAGGCCGCACGGGCACTTTTACACGTCAAAAATCTACCAGCGCTTCGCAAGAGACCACTGCTGAGAAGAAGCGCCGCAAGAAACTCAACAGTTAGTCGTTTTTTAAATATAGGTACAATTTTAAAACTTAACCTAGCATTATATAAAACAATGAATCTAACATATGATAAGAAATAAATGTATTCACGCGTAGTTGAGCAGGAAAATGTGTCAAAACTCTGAGTTTTCTCCAGAACTAATTGGTAGTAAGTAATAGAAAATAATTATGAAAAATTATACTTAATTATGATGGTGTAATACAACTACATAAAAAGTTTCGATACATTCTCCTACAGAAACCGTGTCCCCTAGACAATATACAATGTTTACATATTTCTTACGATGAAGTTATTATTAAGTTATTTGGGTGTTTAGTTTAGGCCAAGCACTTTTATCTGATAGATAGTCCTCGACCCTATAGTAAGCTTTAGACATTAGCGACTTTTTCAAGTAAGTTTTAAGTACTGGAAATGGTAACTTTAAAACTTCGTCAGGTAATTTATTATAGAAATGGATGCATTGACCTACAAATGATTTAAAAACCTTACGAACACGAAATTTTTTAGTAGCTATTTTATTATTATTTCTTGTATTAAAATTATGTATATCACAATTCTTAATAAAAGAGTCCTGATTTTTAATGACATAAATAATATTCTCATAAATAAATTGTGACGCTACTGTCAAAATACTAATTTCTTTAAATAGTAATCTTAAAGAATCACGGGAGTTTAGGTTATATATAGAACGGATGGCTCTTTTTTGTAACACGAATATAGTCTGTATGTCAGCAGCTTTTCCCCAAACCAGAATACCGTATGACATAACACTATGAAAATAACTATAATAAACTAAGCGAGCTGTCTCAACATTCGTAAGTTGCCTGATTTTCCTAACAGCATAAGCTGCAGAACTTAATTTACCTGCTAGTACTGCTATGTGGGGACTCCATTGCAAGTTTTTGTCTATAGTTATCCCTAAGAAAAGCGCCTTATCTACCATTTCCAAACACTCGCCATTTAGAAATATACTAGATTCTACCGGTCTAACATTAGGCAAAGCGAACCTAACACATTTAGTTTTCCTAGCATTGAGTAGCAAATTGTTACTAGTAAACCAATTATGTACTTTACCTAGCGTGGCGTTTATCCTAGTGTAATTGACGGATTTTCGGTCTACCTTGAAAATCAATGATGTATCATCAGCAAATAGCACAATATCACAAATATTCTCTATCATGGGTGGTAAGTCATTAATGTAAACCAAAAATAAGAAAGGACCTAATATGGAGCCCTGAGGCACACCTAATTTAACAGCTGCTCCAATGGACTGTGTTCTGTTTACAACAACCGTTTGTGTCCTATCACTAAGATATGAGGACATGAGATTTAGAGAATTATTAGTCAGACCATAATGTTCTAATTTTAATATGAGAGTCGCATGATCTACGCAATCGAAAGCTTTGGAAAGGTCACAAAAAATTCCTATTGCATCACAAGATTTCTCCCAAATATTGTATATATATTTAATGAGTACAGATGCTGCATCAGTTGTGGATCGTCCTCTGGTGAACCCGAACTGATTACTGTTAAGCAGTTTATTTCTATTGAAGTGACCTAACATATCATTTAACATTAACTTCTCAAAAACTTTACTTAAAACAGGTAGAATAGAAATGGGACGGAAATTCGTTAAATCACTCATCTCACCTGATTTAAAAAGTGGTATGACTTTACTATATTTCATAAGATTTGGAAAGACCCCCTCTGAAATGCAATTATTGTAGATTAAAGCTAAGTGAGGAGCAATTATATCTATGACATGATGGATGACTTTAACTGAAGTTCCCCATAAATCCTCAGTTTTTTTTAAACTGATCGATTTAAGTAAATACCTTAACAATAGTAGCTGAATCTACATAGCTAAAATCAAAGCTAACATTACATTTAGTAACATTAGCACAAAGTGATTTTTGAGCTTCAATCGCAGATGATTGAAGACATTTCGTGGTATTAATGGCTATGGTGGAGAAATAATCTTCGAACGCTAAGGCCACGTCTTTGTTTGAGGTGATTTGTTTGTCACCATTGTTTAGAGCGATTTTATTATCACGAGTTTTTGATTTACCTGTTTCTCTATTTATTATCTTCCACACAGTTTTTACCTTATTGTCAGAAGCTTTGAGTTTAAGACTTAGAAAGTTTGACTTAGCAGTCAAGCAAACTTGCTTGAAGGTTTTTGAATAATTCTTAACGTAAACTAAGAAGTCGGCGTTCTTGTTCTCCTCCCTCTCTCTGTAAAGTTCATAAAGCCTGTTTCTACTTTTATGAATGCCTACAGTAGCCCATTCACTAAACTTAGTTTTTGACCTAGAAATAGTTTTCATCTTAAAATGATTATTAAATTGATGAAGAATTACACCAAACAAATCTTTATAAATACTATTAGAATCATTATGTGAAAAGGATAACCCACAGAGATTACTCTGAACTTTATTTTTAAATAGTTCTAAACGATTGCAAGTTATGTGTCTGTATGTTATTGTCTGTGGTTCCTGATTAAAATCATTTAGAAAGGAAGCCTTTTGACCACTATGATCTGAATTAAAGCAGTTAAATATTTCCTTATCCAAACATTCACAATTACAAAAAATATTGTCTAAGCAGGTAGCACTTGAAACACCTATCCGTGTAGGTTCAAAGAACAAATTACCTAAATTAAAAGATTTAAATAAACTTAAGATCTTAATAGTATTATTTGACGTTTCTAGTAAGTTAACATTAAAGTCTCCACAGACAACAACATGCTTTTGAGTTTTACATGCTAATTTTAACACATTTTCCATAGTAGATTCAAATGTGCTGAAATCAGCTGATGGTGGTCTATAAACACAAATAATTATGTAATTTTCTAGTTCTATGCAAGAGATTTCTATAAGCCTCTCTATGGATAGCCTAACAATATCTTTCCTTTCTTTGGACTTAACGGTACTTTTAGCAATTATTAAAGAACCACCATGAATGGCGGATTTTCTAGCAAAAAAACTAACTAATTTGAAATTTATAAAATCAAAAATTAATTGATCCGGTCTAAGCCAATGTTCTGTAATACACATAATTTGAACATTTTCAGTATCTAAAAATAATCCTACTTCTAATTCTTTGCTGGAAAACCCTTGAATATTTTGGTGAATTATATTTATACTCAAAGGTGTTTCCGCTGTCCTATACTTTAGTTTAAATGATTAGGAGTGGCATTTGTGCCACTATTGTACTTATTTGGTTCTATATTAAAGGCTAATAGTTCTACCAAAGTCAAAATATATTTCTTTGGCAAATGAATTTTTTCAGATGTTAGCGTGAGGCGCTTTATGAATTTATTTAAGTCGAAGAAATGATATTTACCATTACAGCAAATAGCATTATACATTAAAGAATTTAAATTTGCGATTTTATTATTATAATTATATGGCATATTTTGTGAATATGGTAATGCACAAAGTATAATTTTACCAATCCCGGCCTCTTCAATAACGTTTAATATTGACATTAATCTATCTACACTAGCCTTATCTATGCCTATACTGTTTCCTAATAAAATCACTAGAGTAGTAGAACTGTCATAACTTCCCTTTGATATTAAGTCACATAATTGCATAAGACTTGCATTATGATAACAGTAATTTGTTACATTTTGTGTCAATTTATTTCTTAGCATGGAGCCCATTCCAGACCCTATCTGATCTGAATAAATAATAGTTTTAATATTACTAATTTGTCTGGGGGACTTATCTAAGACTACTTTTGGAGAACATAGCACAGAAGTATCAAGAGCCACATCTGGCTGAACCACAGCAGCTGGTGAAGTTCCTAAACATGTACAATTATCAATTCCATTATTAATTAGAGAATTAAAACGGTCCTCATTATATCTACTGCTCTCCAGCAATTGTGTGAATGCCAGCATGTGCTCCTTGATCTCGCCTTGAGCCGTTGAGTATTTTAATGTATCCACCTCCTCACTTATTTTTACGAGAATTGGTAAACCAACCATCTACAAGGCCTACATTTTAGTTGTTGAATGTAGGTAGGTGTAGGTACTAAATTCATAAGCTTAGCGTAGATTTCGGTTCCTATGTCGCTGTGCCCTTGCAGGGCGAGACATACCTACAAACCTCCCATTATGTACTTACCACCTATAACTATGTTAATGTGACATGCAATAAAAATGTTGAATTTGAATTTAAATCAAAAACCGGTCAATTGCGAATTGAACTCTAGCATCGAAGGTTCCGCACCTTGGCCTTTTTATGGCATAGAGAAGATAAACGCGTAGGTACACAGGCCACCTGATGGTAAGTGGCATCTCTGACCCATAGACATTTGCATTTTCAAGATTACAATTTTAAGACTGATGCGCTGCCAGCCCCAAGGACTTTTTAGAGAAAAAGGCTTTTGACAGTCGTAGATACGGACGACAGACTTAAGATGACTCTGTAAGATCTGATAAGAATTTGGTACGGAACACTAAAAAGTCTGTACGCAACACTTTCGCATCTTATTTCATGTTTATTATCTGTGGTCAGAATACACACTTCACTAGAGACTACCTAACAATACTTAATCTTGTTCTCCCACCTGTATTTCTTTTTTATTACTTACAGAATAAATATATTCAAGTTTGTTATTCGAATGTGTTTTATACAAGACGTAAAGGTAAGCAAGTTGCGTACGCAAGGCGTGTAAGACGTGATCGCGCAACTTAGGCGATCAACCGGCAAAATAGCCCAACATGGCAAGTGCCCAAAATTCTACTGACTTTCTCTAACATCACCTTTCAGTGTTAAGTAGGATAGCTGTAGGACTAACCGTCAAAAATAAGAATCTCTATAGTCAGAGGTTATACCTATCAACGAATTGTAACAAACAAAATAAAAAAAACTGGGCATGCAGGTATTCTAGGCGGTTAAAACTATATCGTCTTTGCCCTGTTATCGTCATCGTCATCGTATCGTACGTAGCTTCTATTTTCTTGATAGCAATGGCGGCAGAGTTTAAAACAATTCCATAATAGGTCAAATACGATAGGTATAGTTTTTGACGCCTAGAATAGAGGCCCTGTACAGTTGCATCACCAGAACGTTGAGAGAGACATGAATTGCACGAGGAAGTTAAGACAGTAAAAAAGTGCAACCACGCCGCGCGTTGTGCGGCGCCGGCGAATGTACGCTGAAGAAAGTAAGCGCTGCAGCCCGTCTCTCGTCGCAAAGGGAACGTTCCAATATAAAAGGCTAACATTGGTCTTGTTGTCACTTCGTAGTTTAGAAAGAGGCCAAGTGGACGTACGAGAGCAACCACTCAAGATGACGGTTAGTAAATAATTTCATAATAAGTTTACCAACGTAAAATACCAAACCTACCATTATACCTACCACTGAAAGGCAGTTTTCAATACATTTGGCACGTTATGATTGTGAACAACAGGTACCTACGTAATTAAAATGGCAGAATAAAATTACCGCGCTCGCTAGTAGGTACAGTCACCAGCAATAATATGTTCAACAGCAATAAAATACAAAATATGATCCAACATTGGGCTCAAAAATATCTGACACGCTCTTATGCCTTGCGTAATAAAGGTCGTATCAGATATTTTTGAGTCCAATGTTCGTTCATATTTGTATTATTGCTGGTGACTGTGAAACCGATCTGCGACTACGAAACCTATGAACAAATTAAAAATACCAACACGCACTAAAATGACAATAATGCCATCGGTGAACTATAGGTACTCATAGTCGATGATAATAATGCTCTGGCATGGGAAAACTTAGGTTCGCCGGTTAGTAACTTATAGACGAATTGAACAGTACATTTTTTTTAAAAACTCTAACCAACTAACTTAGGTAATAATTTGTTACAGCTACTTCTAACGTTACTCTGTTGCACATATGCCCTCGCATCGCACCACAGCCACGTGATCCCCGTGGAGAACTATGAGACGGAGCTGCAGGACCTGGGCCAGCATGTAGAACAACACGAAACGCCCGTCAAAATTATAAAAATAACTAAAACTATCGCTGTAAAGATCCCAGTGCCATATCCAGTGAAGGTGGTGGAGAAGGTGCCTTACCCCGTGCACGTCGCCAAGCCGTATCCGGTGCAGGTGCCGCACGTTGTGCAGCTCCCGCACGAGAGGAAGGTCGAGCTGCGGCCCCGGCACGAGGGCGCTCCCGGCAACTACGACACCGATGAAAACCAAGGCGAGTCTTACAAGGTGCAGGAAACTCCATCGCAACACTCCGCGTCTGGAGGCCTACACTCGTTTTCACCGTCAGCGGAAAACATACACTTAGGTGAAATTAACTACGGCGGTAATCAGCATTTGGGAAGTCATGATCATGATTATCCTCAAGGATCGTCTGGGCATTCGTACGATGCTCCAGTAAGCGGCCACCACGGGTTTACCAGCACCAACGACGGAAATATTGACGAATCAAAGATATACAAGGCAATCCAAAGTTATTTATAAACAAGACTTATAATTATTATAACTTATTTCCCAATGTACCTAATTATGATTTCCGTTGCATTAAGTTATGTGAACACAAGAGAAATAACCTAATATTCAAGTGTTGCCTGGAGTCGTAGCCGGTTCTAGAAATAGTGATATGTAATGTGTAATGTATGTTCTAAAGTTATTTAATTGTTATTTCGATTGTTGCTAGGTTTTGTAAGCATAATTTGCTAACGTAAGTATTATAACACGTTACACTTTTAAGGGACTGTGAAAGAGATAATAAAACAGTTTTAAGTTAAAAGCGTATATTCAAACTAAAACAAATCCAAATAATGGCAACGTGGATTAATTTTGAAAATTAAGTAAAGCCTAAGAAGTTGTATAGGGACCTGGAAAAGTGATGCTAATCTAACCTTTTTACCTAGTCCTGATCCTGACGCGCACTTTCCGTGCAATAAACTCAATCACAAACTCACATTTACTGACTTAAAATTTCGTGCTTATCTCTCGTATTAAAATTATTTATTGACAAATGCTATTGCGTATAGTTATTTCACGGAACAATTAATTAAATTTTACCAACGCCTGGTACCGCGATTTTTAGGGTTCCGTAGTCAACATGGAATGGAACCCGTGTAGATTCAGAAGATTTACCTTTATCCAGTATTTTTTTAATAAGTCCGCAATATGTTTTATTTTATTTCAGGTTTACATAAACAAAAATTTAATGTATCTAACAGTTAATCGACCAATGTTTTTAAATTCCCCTTTAGAATGACCTTCCCAAGTCTTAGTACCAGTAGGTGTCGAAAGAGACGAACACCCGGGGAAGGACGACAGCGTCCCCTGAGTAGGTACTTACTTAGCCATCCAAATGCGATAGCTAACTCACATTCGAAGCGTGGGGTCTATAGCGAATACTCACATGAGAAAAACATATAGGTAGGGCAATATCATTCATGCATGTATATGTATACAAATTAAAATGTAATGTACCTAACTTGTATACATATTTTCAATCTCCTGTTTCACATTTTACGGGCAAATATAAATAAGTAGGCATCTGGCTCCACCCCTGCTTCAAACTTCCAAACAACAACTTACAAACTTCCACTCCCCATTTCACTCCCTTACCTTCTCAAAAATCTCCCAAAGTAATATAACTTTATAGCTTTTGCCCGCGGCTTCGCTCGCGTTAAGAAGTATAGTTTTCGCAGGTTTACTTTTGTTTAGCGTGTGTAAAAAATTAGGGCCTATAAAACTTCTTTGTACACAATATTCTTAACTAATCTGTCATTAGGCGCTTAAACTATCAAGCTATTGGGTGAACTTACTCGTGAGCAAGCAACATAAAACTGTCCATGAGAGAAGCAATGTTCTCTCAAGTCAATACCCGCAAATTTGAGAGTTTGCCCCTGAGACTTGTTTATTGTCATGACGTACCTAGTTTTGTATGCATGCATGCTGTTTGTTCGGAAAATGCCGATTTATCCACAAATGCCTACGTCATAGTAGCTTTATGCGTGCAAAAGTCACAGCCCGATCGGTTTAAAATTGACTAAGTTTCATATAAACTTTCATCCCCTATTTTATCCCCTTGGGGGTAGAATTGATCAAAATCCTTTCTTAGCGAATGCCTACGTCATAACATCTACCTGCATGCCAAATTTCAGCCCGAGCCGTCCAGTGGTTTGGGCTGTGCGTTGATAGATCACTATGTCAGTCAGTCAGTCACCTTTGAGTTATATAGTATATTTATATATATTTAGAAGAAAAGAAATAATTACAATTTTATTATGGTTAAGCTTCAATCCCGTTCCGATTTCGGAAACGAATACTTAAGCTATTACCTTGATAATATATAGTAGGTAATAGGTAGTCGTTTTTTTGTTACAAAAGTAATAAGTACTATAAACAATCTAAGTTTACGGTTTACAAAATTAAAATGTATAAGAAAATAATATTATAGTTATAAGAATATTTTTTTTACTTTAAATAACAAAAGTTGTATCATTTCTTGAAAAGGATAATTATTTAAAAAAAGAATACATTCATTTAATTTGTGAAACAACATTAAAAATTAATACAGTAGACAGAACCGATCTCCCAACCCCGCTTCTAAGCAGGGTGTCAACTAACTAAGCCAACGGCCCAACCTTCTACTAAACTGGCGAAATTATCGATTCTAATACTAAACGTCAAACGGTTGTACTTAGCAAAAAACAATAGTTGAACTAGGTAAGGAGATGTAATTTCATATTATGAATTATGATAAACAAAAAGTAATACCTACATACTTATTTCTATGTAAGTAAAGTACTCGTAATGGGCACGTGCAGCAGTGCAGCCATACAAATACATAATTGTTTCCAGTTAAATTAATGTCGACTTTGCGGACCGCGGACGTCATCCGCACCCCTTTCTTAATTATACAGTATGGCCACGACTTCAGCAGCGAGCGGGCGTCTAATTAAAGCGTCTCTTTTTTCCCACTATCTTTTTATACCAATGTAGTAACATATCAAAGATAAACGTACCAAACAATCAAACATTTAAACATTAATGTTTAATGGGTACCTACTTAAATATTATTAGTGGTTAATTAACTAGAAAGGTGGCAAAATGTATGTGACGCGTGAATTAAAGATACGAGGGCTGCTACTTATGTAACCGGAATAGAAAAAATAAACAAACGTACATGGCTAAATATGGTTTTATTGTTTTTCGAAGTATTCTCCGTGATAATCGATGCACTTTTGCATACGTTGAAACCAATTTATAAAGCACTTTTTCCACTCTGACTGAGGTATCTCCAAAACGTGCTGTCTGAACGCGTCGACGGCATCTTCACGGGTCGAAAATCGTTGACCACGTAATTTATTCTTTACATTTGGAAATAAATAGAAATCATTGGGTGCCAAATCAGGGCTGTAAGGTGGATGACCCGTTAATTCTATATTTTGACCTTCCAAAAATCGAGTCGTTTCACGTGATGTATGACAGCTGGCGTTATCATGGTGCAGAATGATTCTCCGTCGCTGGTTGTTTTTCCGTATTTTTTCAAATACTTCCGGCAAACAAATGGTCGTGTACCACTCCGAATTAACCGTTTTACGATTCTCTAGGGGCACTGTAGCCACATGGCCATTAATACCAAAAAAGCAGGCCACCATTTGCTTCAAGGTGCTTTTTGCACGAGTTACTTTCGTAGGGTTCGGCTCATTTTGAAACACCCACACCGTTGATTGTTGTTTAGTTTCGGGATCATACGCATAGATCCAGGATTCGTCACCTGTGTAGATATTATAAACAGCTTTTGAGTCACCACGGTTATATTTTTTCAACATTTCCTTGCACCATTCGACGCGAGCCTCTTTTTGATCCTTAGTTAAGTTGTGCGGGATCCAACGCGAACAAATTTTTTTCACAGCTAAGTGTTCATGTAATATCTTATTAATGCTCGTCATACATATGCCTATAGTCGCCTCTATCTCGCGATACGTAACATGACGGTCATGCATTATAAGTTTTCGCACAGCTTCAATATTTTGTGGTACAACGACCGATTTCGGGCGACCATCCTTAACTTCGTCCCTGAGCATACTACGTCCACGATTGAACTCACTAAACCAGTGATACACAGTAGTTTTGGATGGAGCTTCATCACCAAAAGTCGAAGTTAGTTGATCTATGCACTGTTGTTGCGTTAAACCACGCCGAAAATCGTAATAAATCATAGCACGAATATTTTCACGAGTGAGTTCCATTCTTGCAGCGAGATTAAAATTTAAACCCGCCAAAAACAAAAGACTAGCGTACATAAGAAAAAAAATATATAGCGGCCAGTATTAAAAAAAGTTCAAATTTTACCATGGAGGTCAGATATAGCGTTTAAAAATGTTGGAATCCTGGATTCCGGTTACCTAAGTAGCAGCCCTCGTACGATGAGTTTAATGGATTAATTTTCTAAAAAGATGTAAATTAATTAAAACTGGTTTTGCATTTAATCTCAAGGCATGGAAACTAATAATAAGTAGGGTGATAACCAAGGGTTGAAAGTGACCCATTTCACCCGAGTTAGACACTCTACTTTTCATTTTGAGTGTGAGGAAAGAGATGGAATATATTCGTGACGTAATAAAGGTCAAATTTCTTATTAAGAACGGATGTTCGGCGTTCAACCTTCATTGTTGTATAGGTATACAAGCTCCTTGGTGGTGACCAACTCTATTAAACTTTTCTAATGTTGGCAGTATGTGTATTTTCTAGATGACCATGCCGAAACGTCGAAAAAAAGTGTCATGCTATGCTATCATGGTGGCGGGCAGCAGAATAGAAAATTTTGATTTTCTGTAAATGCGAAAAAAATTGACCACATGTAAAAATATTTTAATATGAACCTATAGATCGTACGTCGTTTAACGTAGAGCCGAGTTTAGATGTATGAAAAGCTTTTATCACTACATAGTATAAAACAAAGTCGCTTCCCGCTGTCTGTCCCTATGTATGCTTAGATCTTTAAAACTACGGGGATTTTGATGCGGTTTTTTTTAGTAGATAGAGTGATTCAAGAGGAAGGTTTTTATGTATAATAAATTTTGTTTTATGTACGTGTGTTATAGAAAACTCAAATAAACCGAAGCGAAGCGAGGAGGGCGGGTCGCTAGTTTTAATAATATGACGTAGTTCAATTATCATACACTCCGTGGCCAATCGTAACTATAAAAAATACTTTCCACCACGCGATACATGAATGTCGCGATATTCACGATACGTATCAAGAGCTGTAACACCACAGTGAGCTCATGAGAGTTTTCCGTATATTTTCAAATACGCGATGATATTGACAAAGCCTAGCTTGGTTTTCTCTATTCTAGTCTATATAGGCTTTCGCTTGGTTCTCGCCTATGTATTTTGTCTTTTTTGGGGCACATCTACCTACAAACTGCTCTTTTCAGAGCACTTGTCGCCATCTTAATCAATAATGTTTCATTGAAACGGATGTCGATCAATCTGCTACAATTTCCTGTAAAAAGTTTGCTTATGTCGTAAGGACGCTGTCGCGTAAAGTCTTGGCCAAACAAGATGTGCAGCCATAGAAATACTCAAACATTTCTTCTCAAATTTATGACGCTTAACGGATCGTGCCGCCGTCATGTGCTCTGTGCGTAGGAGGGGCTCTACTCTGTTCGGGTTTGACTTAATTATAGTCATCAAAATTTTGTAAACCTTCCACGTATGTAGGAACTGTCGGCCTTATAAGTAGCTGCACACTTTATTGCTAAATAAAGTAGTAGATAGGTAGGTAGGTACGTAGTTTTGGTCGTCTAATAACGGATTATTAACAATAAGCCTAATTTTACATGATAACAAAATAAACAAATTTCCATATGTATGTATGTATATAAGTATTTATTTACTTATATCGATTGTAGTTTCTTAGAATTTATACCTAATAATATAAATAATAAATGTTACATGGTACAAATATGGGATCAAGCCCTAAAAATATCTCGGTATCGGTTCTCGTAACTTGAATCTCCGTTTATTTTACGAAACTATTTAGCACAAATTAAGATACCTAAAGCTACTAAAGATGAAGACCATTAAAGTGTAATATTTGAGGAGTTCCCTTTATTCGTCATGGATCAAATCAAATCAAATCAAGAAACCCCTCATCAGATTCAGTATACTATCTAACTGAAAACGATTTTTTGAAATCGGTCCATAATTGTCGGAGAAATCGGTGAACATACATAAAAAAAACACATAGGTACAGTGGAATATAGAACCTCCTCCTTTTTTTAAGTCGGTAAAATACAATTAGTATTAAATTACTCTCTATTTCAAGTTATTTGGTGCTGTCTTAGGTGATTTTAGTAGGTATAATCGCAATGTGCCCTAGCAGTTACTAAACTATTGTGACTTGCAACTTCGAAGGTTCTGCGACCGATAATGACTATATGGGACCAGTCTCATAGCACCGTTTCTCGGTAAGAACGAGGGCTGATTGAAAAATAGATTATAGAGGACACGAGACGTGCATAGAGCGACTCATGTCAACAAGGTCAGTCCCGGCAGACACAATGCACAAATCGTCAGCGAACATGTAAGGTGTACTGTGACGTATGACTCCACCTATACTATTTCCCACATCCAGAGCCCTGCGGAACCCCACAGTCCACCGCCACCTCGTCACTGAGCACCTCACCCACCTTCACGCGATAAGTCCGGGACATCAGGTAGTCGCGGAACCAGCCATTCAGCGGCTGCCCGATGCCATTTGTCCATTCCATTTAAAAGCGTATCCGTTTCGAGAGTGTCTTTTTTATAATCAAAGAATATTACTGAAACTACTTTTTTATTTTCTAAATGCGAGTTAATTTCATCTACAAATTTTGCTAACAGAGTATGAATACCTTTTCCTTTTTGAAACCCGTGTTGATAATTATTAAGGATAGAATTTAACTGAAGGTAATCTCCTATTTGATTAACAATAAGTACATTTTTCCATTACACACTTACACACTACAAAATTACACTTGACAAAATTGCTATAGGCCTATAATTTGAGAATAGGTACTTTCCGGTCACCTTTCTTATGGATTGGACGAATTACAGCTTCTTTTAATTTACTTGGGAACTGATTATTTTTAACTGACAAATTAATTAAATTAGCAATAACGGGACTCACCTTATCAACTAGCAGTTTTAGGTCACTCATGCGCACCAGGTCGCTGCCGATGCCGGGTGCCTTTTTTGCATTAATTCTCGTAATAACTTTTTTAACCACATTGCTATCCACGGGCTGCCACCTCAGGGATTGAAAACCGGTTTATTTTCCGTACCGGTTAGAGCCGCACTTTGAGAGCCTAACCCATAATAAAGGTTACGCTCGCAAGAACCGCTCTAACCGGTATCTCTATGTCGGAGCGTAAACAGGGAACGAAATCAATTTACCGGTTAGAGAGCGGTTCCTCCGTGTGGGGGGTGAATGACCGCTCGTTTAAGGAGACAGGATTGGTTTGTTATGGTATTAGATTGATAGCGCAGCCACCAGCAGCGCCTCGACGCGCGACAGCGGTCATTCATCCCGTATCGAAACACAGAGTAACCGGTTAGGGAGCGCTTCGAAATAACGTTCCCAAATCATTTCGTTCGAACGTAACCTAAATTATTAACCGGTTTAACCTAAATAAATACCGGTTTATTTGTAACCGGTTACAATCCCTGTGCCACCTCATGCTCATGTCAGACCCACTCACATATGTGTCCCTATCTAACCACTTATCAGTGCATACATGTTTAATTTGGTTAATATCATTTGAAAAAGAATGTGCAAACTTATCACATATATCTTTCACACTACCCTGGTGGCTCATATTATTAAGTACCTATGCTATTATCAATCGACTGTGTATTTTTCCCCAATAAACTGTTTATTTTGTCCCAGATCTTTTTATTTTGTATATTTATTTATTATATTGAATACATGTATGTGTATATATATATATATATATTATATATTGGATTATGTTTAGGTATTTTATATATTGATATTTATAGAAATTACTTTTAGTGTTGTACTTATTTGGCTATTCGTTGTAAATTAATTATTTCTCAATCGCTCAAAGGTTAACTGGAAGAGATCCCTTAAAGGGATAAGTTCGCCTTTGTACATCCCTGTGAAATTTTTGTCTATTTTATAATTGTTATCTCTTGTTTGTACAATAAAGTGTTAACATACAAACATACATACATACATACATACCTATAGCCACCCGTGCCGGTACGGCGAGGGTGGATAGTCACGTGGAGGGTAAAATGGGTTTTATGCTCGAGTTTTACACTCTGCTTTTCATTTCGATTGCAAGGAAATAAAACAAGGATTAATAGCACATACAAGAAAATTTTATTCATTTTACCTATATTCACGTCATGTTTCAACTGCATGGTAGATTACCTAAATTTTTCGCACTTCTTTCCATTAAAGTCTCAGGTGAAATCATTATTTGATGGTCACTATCACTACCTAGTCGAAATAGTACATTGTGTATTAAGGGTGGTAAAGAAAGAATTACAAACGAGAGTCTGTTAGAAGCCCGAAGCCGAAGGCTGAGGGCTTTAATGACTCGACTTTGTATTGCCTTTACCACCCGTGTAACATACAATGTTTTTCATCACTATTGCAAGGAAACGAAATAAAATCAGACAAAAGATCATATTTTTAACTTATTAGCGGCAGACTACATCATTGTCTGTGACTTACCACAGATAATGTCAAACGTGTCCGGAGTCCGATTCTAGTGACATATGAGATCAATAGTTTATTATGCGAGATTTTTAGGAAATAGTATAGTATTCAACTGACATTTAATCTCGAATGAAACTTCATATCGAATGGCACAAGAATTGGGGTCCTGACATATTGTGATAGTTTGAGTCCACGTATAATATTAAAAAAAAAGCTATTACGCACGTTAGTGGCGTAATGGTAAAAAAAAGGCCCGCGGGTATTATTTTGGATTTACGGTCGATTTTTCTAGCATGTAAGGACACTATTTACGAGCAAGGGTGATGAAAACATTATTTTCACCTCAGCAGCTCAAACAAGCAGGTTTTGCTGCTTAAAAACAGTGAGCAAAATTCAATTTTGCTGCGAGCGAGAGGCAAAGTAGCTTTTTAATTATTTTTTTTAAATGCCGTGAGCAGTGCTGGGGCTACTCACAACATTCGAAAAAATTTAACTTCACTTTGTTCTGTCACTTTCACTTCGATAGGAAAAAAGCGAGAGATAGAAACAACTTGATTCGAAGTTCGATTTTCAAATTCCACACATAGTAGGCCCAAAAAGAAACGCACGTTCGGATGCACACATAACCGTAAAATTGCAAATAAAACTATCTGTTAAACTTTGAAATGTGTTTATTATAACTATTTTATACAGTAGGTACAATCATTTTTTTTATTTAATGTTTTGAAGACAAAATTAATGAAAAATAAGAAGTTATGTATCTACATAATTTTGTTATCGTTTTAACAATCTTTAATTTCGTGACATAAACCGCGGGGGCAGTTTCAGAACGCATTTCAAAAATAGCGGGATTATTGTACTTAAAAAAAAAAAAGTAATGTAATGTAAATGACGATGTAATTTTTGTTAATTTGTCCGCCATAGCCAATAGCCATAGACAAGGCCTAGTTAGGTTTTTTTTAAAGCCACAGACTACATAAAGCTGTATAAAGTTGTGTTTGCACTACGGCATTATCAAGTTGAGTGACAGGTTTTATCTGTTTCATGTTTATTTTTTCCACTTTTTATTTTATTAGTATTTTGCAAAAATGCTTGTGATTGATGCATATGCGATCGTGTCGTTATTTAGTCGTGTATTCACCAAATGGTCACAACGGAAGACCTGCGTTGGCCCTACCAGCTTCACGCTGTGTTGTTCTCGCTGCTGAGGTGAAAAGTTGTATGTCTCACACGAGACCAAAGTTTTTTACGTCTCGTATCTTTGAATCCCTCGCTACGCTCAGGATTCTAACCTAGAATCACTCGCTACGCTCGTGATTCAATATTAGAATCCTTCGCTTACTCGGGATTCAAAATCATCACTCGCAGCAAAAACCAACTTTGCTCTCTTGTTGAACAAATAACTATTAATTACTTACGAATAACTTATTGGATTTTCAACCGCAACACAACAAAGGGCATTCGGTAAGTTTGTTTGAAGAAAATTGACATATTATCGGCATGTGACGATGCATAGCATTTTGTGGGAGAGTGCGTTGTACTTCCGGTCTTGTATAAGCCAATCACAAGCCGTTTCCGGTTTAACTACAGCCAATCACCGGTCTTTTCCGGTGGCGCGTTTTTGTGTCAAGTGGTCCGCCCAGGTGTTCTGCAAGCTGCGAACCTTACCTCATAGCGTCGTTACTTCTCGGTAAGGCAACTTGCCTTTGCTTATTTAATTGTTGTGGACTGTAGTGATGAATGTGATACTGTGCGGAATTTTGATCACATTCCAGAGAACGAGATGGAAAGCGGCACGTCCTTCGCGCCCGAAGCGTCGAGAAAGCGGCGAGCCTCGGCAACCGACGACGAGGCAGGCGATTCGAGTACGAGTTCTTCATCATCGGAGGACGATAACAGGAAAGCAAAAAGAAGAAAGCGCGGTGAGGTGCACAATTCTAATTTTGATGTTTTGGTCCACCAAATTGGTGTCCTTACTAATTTGTTTATACAAAACTCGTATACCTCACAACCGATCCCGAATACGTCGTCTGTGTTGCCCGGGGCGGTGCCAATAACCAATCTACAATTGCCCCCAAATTTAAATGAACCGGAACCCTCTACAAGTGGGTGTTGTCTTCGCCGACCGGCAGCCGTTTACCGTCCCTACGCGTAAACTTGAGCTCGATGTCGTAAACACGTCTGTCAAAGATCCTAAAACCCCTCGCGCTAACCCCGAACATTTAAAACGACTCGAACAGCTTCAAAAATTTTGCAGTCCTGATTGGAAGGACGTGTGATATATACGGAAGCGTTAAAAGTGCACGGTGCATTCCCTGGTTTCGTGGAACTCGAAGTCAACGACGAACTCGGACAACTTGTCAAGGGAAAGGACTAAATCGCAAGCACTGAGCGATCTTTAGCAGCGATATGCAATGCGCTCTTATCTCAGCGAGAGTATTTTAATCAACATCTACAACATTTTGATGACTGGGCGGCTTCCCCAGAAACCACTCTGACATCCTCAAGTGTTTTCGATAAAATTACAGATCTTTTTACATCTTCGTCAAAGTATCACAAAACTGACGAGGAAGTCAAGCAGCTCGTTTGCGGAAAGCGGGCCGAATGTATAGAAAACCGCTAAGAGCGTATCTTGGCAGAAATTCCCAATAAAGCACTTCGTGAGGGTTTGCGTAAGATACCTCCGAGTTCCGAAGCTATGTTTGATAAATCTCAGCTGCGAGAATTTATAAAATGTACTGGTGGGATTGATAAATGGGTGCGCCCGTGGTTTAATTTAGACAAGTATAAGAAAAAGCCTACTCAAAAATCTGAAACGAATCCAGGGCCTTCTCATAACTCGACAAACTTTTCTCGGTTTTTTCCTACCAAAGGATATGACGCGAAAGGTAAAGAAGCCAAGCCCTATACCCGTTTTCAAAGATACGGGAATAATCAAAAAGATAAAAAGCCGTTCAAAAACCGGGCAAGAGCATGTCGGACCATGCTCAGTGTAGGGTTCCGAAGCCGTAACGACAAACACAAAAAACTATCTCAAAAATCAACATGTATGAACCAATTTTCTATTTAGTTATTTGGCGCTGTCTTAGATGATTTTTAGTAGGTATAAACCCGTTAGTCGCTTGTATCTCAGGAACTAATTAAGTCTACTTATTGTTAGTAATGATTCTTTTTCTTATAAATTCGTATATAATATCTCAAACAAGAGCCAAGCTTTTAAGTGTGAGATCAGTATACCTATGTAGGTAGTTAGGTATCTAAACTGCTTCAAACCGACTTTAAATTACAATAAAAGTTAAATATTTTATAAAGTAATTAATAAAAATGAAAAAAAAAAACAAGGGCCAGTAAATAGAATTTTAAGTTTTCCAAACGATACTCGACTCAAATCAATAATCTAATCGATTATTTGTAAACTTTCAGATCGCAAATCGCAAACTTGTAGGTAGCATTCCGGGGCACGTCCGAACAGCATCTAGGCGCTCGCGCTTATGAGCGCGGCTGTCGCTCGATTTGTTACTTGGACAGAGTCCCCCCGCGCGTCCTGCACGCCCCGTTAGCAAATTTTTCTATCAAAGTTATCATAGGCGATTTTGATAGGTATAAACACTTTAGTCGCCTGTATCTCAGGAACTAATCATGTCTACTTAGCCGTGATAGTTTTCCTTTAAAATTCGTTATATGCGCTTTCGTTGAAGATTTTTTTCAGATTTTTAGTACTTGTAGTTTTGGCTGTAGGGGGGGGGACACTTGACTCTAACAAAAAATAGCGCTTTAAAGCTTAATATTTCATAAACGGATCCCTTAATCGAAAAATTGATATCATAAACCCGCAATATTTTTGAGAGACCTATCCAACGACACCCCACACTATGGGGTAGGCAAGAAAAAAAAAGGCATCCCCACGTTAAGTGTAGGGGAGGTGCATTAAAAAAAAATATTTTTCAAAATTTTTGTTTACCACTTTGTTGGCGTGACTAATATATTCATGCCAAATTACAGCTTTCTAGTACTATGAGTCTCTGAGCTAGACTGGGGACGGACGGACGGACGGACATGGCGAAACTATAAGGGTTCCTAGTTTGACTACGGAACCCTAAAAAGAAGGCCCCCCTCCTAGTAGAAAGCCGCATCACAGTTGACTCGAAACCACACCAGTTTTACGGAGGCTGCCTGCGAGCGTATCGCAAGCAGTGGCAGATGCTTCGAGCTCCGAAGGCTCTTCTCAAAATAATTATGGGAATGCGTCTGCCATTTACCTCCAGGCCTACTCTGGTACATCCAACGCCTCTAATCCTTCAGCGGTTCGAAACGAAGAGGACTCAAGAAATGTCTCACCAAATAGACACTTTATTGAAACAAGGGGTGTTGGAAGTGCCAGATCAGAATCAATTAGGCCCCAGTTTTTTCTCGACGATGTTCTTGGCAAAGAAAAGCGATGGCTCCGACAGGCCAATTTTCAATTTAAAACGATTAAACACTCACATAGTCCTAAAGAAGTTCAAATTAATCTCTCATCACCAGATACCGCACTTTCTGCAAAGAGACGACTGGATGGTGAAATTAGACCTGTCATCAGCTTACTTTCACGTGAGCATTGCGAAATGCCATCGTCGTTTCTTGCGGCTGATTTACAATCATCAAGTACTGCAGATGACCAGCTTACCATTCGGTCTTTCATGTGCCCCCAAGAACTATGCAGCCTTAACCAATTGGGTGGCAGGGATACTGAGAGACCAGGACATGAGGGTCATTGTCTACTTGAACGACTTCCTGCTTGTGAATCAGTCAGAGCGTCTACTGAAGACACAGGTAAAGACTGCCACAAGGCTCTTAGAACGACTGGGATGGACGATCAACTACAAAAAATCGGTTCTGATACCATCTCAAGAGGTAGAATACTTGGGACTAGTATGGAATACCAGGATGAACTCCATGGGCATTCCTCAAAACAAGATAGCTTCCATCGTTTCCATTTCAGAAAAAGCCCTGGAGAGGGGAAAAATGTCGATGAAAGAAACCCAGATACTTCTCGGAACCTTCAACTTTGCGAATTTCGTCACTCCAAGAGGAAGGCTTCACTGCCGACAACTTCAGCGACATTCGCGAACTCTGATAAAACTTCCGTCACGGCAGCGTGTATCAATACCATCTCAGGTGACACAGGATCTGTCGTGGTGGATTACCTCAATGCGCTGTGGCTTTACGAAAAGTGCCCTGCATCAGTCTCAAGCTCATCACTTCCTTACGACAGATGCAGCGGACTACGGCTGGGGAGCCCAAATGGACGATGAAGCTGCGTCAGGAAGATAGAAGCAGGCTCAAATGAAATGGCATTACAATTGCAAAGAAATGTTCGCCATAATCGCAGCGATCCGTCACTTCAGGCATCAGTTACAGAATCGTCGACTTATTCTCCAAACAGACAACCGGACGGTGGTTGCATATATACGAAACGAGGGGGGGACGCGGTCAGTACCACTACTGAACCTAACGTACCAATTATTGAGTCTCTTGGACCAACTGGGAATCACATTAATAGCGGAATATCTACCTGGCAAGTACAACGACATATCCGACCGATTATCCAGGAGCAAACAAGCGACGGAATGGCATCTACTGAATCCAGCCCTCGAGAAGGTATTCCACAGATTCGGTACCCCTCAGATAGACTTGTTTGCATCGAAATACACCAAGGTAGTCAAGAAATATGTGACCAGGGACCCAAGAGACACAGCAGCGCAGTTCATCAATGCGTTCAGTCGGATATGGCGGTATCAGCTCGCATTTGTTTTCCCATCTCAGAGTCTGATTTCACGAGTAGGTACTACACCATCTAAACTCGGCCCAGGGAACTTTCCTAGTAGTCGCACCACTTTGGAAGAAAGCCTATTTGCTGCCCGACCTTCGTCGCCGAGCGCTTTGCAAACCGATGAAAATCAGGAACTTGGAGTCTTCCCTAATCGATCAGAGTACAGGCCTACCCTCCCGCAAGTCCAGAACATGGTCTTGTTAGTATGGAAGATTGGGGCTGGGGTCAAATGACCAGCAGTTGGTCTGAAAATGAAAAATTACTTTTTAAAACAAGCTGGCGAGATTCCACTTTAAGAACAAACCGGCTTGGATTCGTTGGTTAAAATGGTGTTCTAAGAATAATCTTGATTTTAAATCGTTAAACCATCGAAATGTAATAAGTATGGAAGAGTAACGTCTAACAAAAACGACTGACAAATCCGCTCCAAAACGCCCACTTTTTGAAATGAAAAGATCTATGTATCGAGTGGTTTCAATAATCAACTAAATATTAATTGAGTTAGGCTGGGTTTTATAAAGATCCGTTAGATCAAATTTCGGTCAGGAATGTCAAAACTTGTATGAAGTTACTCAAATTTGATCTGACATCTTTACTAACGGGCCTTTATAAAACCTGGCCTAAGGCAATTAGGCGTTACAGCCACATACACAATACACCTTCATTTAATTGATATATATTTTTATGAGATTTAGGTTATATCTTTATTAAATTACGACATATGTATTTACATCTATGTATTTACATCTATTTACAAATTTACGATTAAAACGGGTGTGCATTTACGTAAATAAAATACCGCAAATATTTATGTCGAACGTCACATACTTAGTTGAGAATTGTGATTATTCATCAAACAAAACTAGAAACTAGCTAAAGGAGTTTGGGTAAAAGTTTTGTCATTTAGAAAAGTCATACATTTTCATGCTGAGCGAATGGCCATTAGTAAGTTATTGAATTTTTAATGTTCCCATTCCAAAATGTCATGGCCGATGTTATGCAATATATCTTTGAAAAATGTGAATTACAAGCAACTACTTCGAATGAATAGGAAATTAAATTTTATGTCATCTTCACTATTGTTAGTTTATGTACATAATAAAAAAAACGAAATATGACCTTTTTAAGTTTTCCAAAAAATTAAGAACGCCGTCTGGCTTGGGTGGATGCAGTTCGTCGCGAATTGCGAAACGAGAATTGGATGCCTAGCAAACATTGGGATTTGCAGCATCCATTTTGATGAATCGGATTATGTCATCTCAAAAACTGGAAAACATTTTTTTAAAGTCACAGTGGTCCCAAATTGTACAGTACGTTGTCAACATTTATTTACAATAATTTAATTAATATTTAAATGAATATCAGATGTCGAGGAGTTTATCACAGGTCTATTAGATATGTTTTGATGCTAAAGAATATTTGACGCTGACTACTCTTACAACATAATATCTTCTGATATACTATTTTACAACTTTATAATAGTGTAACATAAGTATTTTAAATGATTCAAGGGGAACAATCATTCAATCATATAAAAAAATATTAATAAAATTCATTATTCAATTACTGTGTTGATTTTGTATTAAACCATCCACGTCAAATGTTGAAAGACATGGCCGCGTTCAAATAACCCTTATGAAAAAAAATATTGACAAATGGAAATCTTGTGTCAGAGAGCTTGTAACCAATTGCAGATTTTTGTCCTTCAAACGGTATAAAACCTTACTGAAATTACTGTCTACTCAAACGTTATACCAGCATCTGACATAAGGGCGTTTTCACTAAAAAGTGTACCCAATTAAGCAGGGATTGTAACCGGTTACAAATAAACCGGTATTTATTTAGGTTAAACCGGTTAATAATTTAGGTTACGTTCGAACGAAATGATTTGGGAACGTTATTTCGAAGCGCTCCCTAACCGGTTACTCTGTGTTTCGATACGGGATGAATGACCGCTGTCGCGCGTCGAGGCGCTGCTGGTGGCTGCGCTATCAATCTAATACCATAGCAAACCAATCCTGCCTCCTTAAACGAGCGGTCATTCACCCCCCACACGGAGGAACCGCTCTCTAACCGGTAAATTGATTTCGTTCCCTGTTTACGCTCCGACATAGAGATACCGGTTAGAGCGGTTCTTGCGAGCGTAACCTTTATTATGGGTTAGGCTCTCAAAGTGCGGCTCTAACCGGTACGGAAAATAAACCGGTTTTCAATCCCTGCAATTAAGGACTGAAATTAAGGAACTTTAACTTCGTCAGGTTTGTGACGAAAATTAGCTATATATTGACGGCCGCATTGTATGGCTAATTTTCGTCACAAAACTGACAAAGTTAAAGTTCCTTAATTTCAGTCCTTAATTGGGTACACTTTTTAGTGAAAACGCCCATAAATGACTTCATACCTTAAGGCCAGGTTTTATAAAGGCCCGTTAGTAAATATGTCAGATCAAATTTGAGTAACTTCATACAAGTTTTGACATTCCTGACCGAAATTTGATCTAACGGATCTTTATAAAACCCAGCCTTACTGCCGCACTCAGAGACGTCAATTAAATTTAACACTTGATTAAAGTTGCTGCTGTCACATTCTTTGCTATAGCAACATAATAAGACAACACGTCTCTAAACAAACATTAAATATAATTGACGTCTCTGAGTGCGGCAGTAAGTATTAAAGGAAGAAATTGCTTTTTTATTTTATGTCATAGAGAAGGCAAACGAGCACACAGGCCACGAAAACTGTGACCCATAGACATTCGCATTCACAAGACTGCAATGCAATCCTAAGACTGCAAATGCGTTGCCAACCCTGAGGACTAAGATGGAATGCCTCTATGCTAGTCATTTCACCGGCTGTCTTATCCCCAAACCGGAACACAACAATGCGAACACTGCTGTTTGGCGGGAGGTTAATAGATAAGATGGTGCCGGACGGACCCTGCACAAGGTCCTACCACCCGCAATATGCATGCCCGCTTATGCACTATTAGTGCCCGGCCGTTAACAAGTCAATCCTGAAAGCTGTCATCGCAGTACAATTAATAACCTATTCCTGGGTGATAAGTTTGGGCTTGAGGCCGTAAAGAATCCTCGAAAGCCGCTCGACGGTGATGAAAGGAAATGCCTCGGCGATCAAACACGGAGAAGGAAGGATTAAGAAAGGTTCACTTACCAGAGGGCTCACCACACAATTCACTGTCCACACACATGATTTTTCACATTAGTGTATTTAGTAATCTTTGCTTCCACACACGGACGAAACGGGAGATCAGCGCATCATTTCGCCGCACGCGCCATATTGAAAAACTCCGGCAGTGGTATCGACGATAGCGCCGCGCCGCACCGAGATGTTGCGGCGGCCGCGTGAAACTATACGCGCGCGCTTTGTGCAGCCATGGTAGAGATGAAGGATAATAACGCGGGAAAAAAGGGACATATTTGAAAGCCGCAACATTTCCCCCCACTTGAAACCATCGATGGGTTTCAGAAAAAACAGTAAAATAAAAAAAAAAAAAGAAAATTAACCTATTCGAAAACTGTGCTCAGAAATAGCCTTACTAAGTATTAACATAAACCATTGTTCGAATTTTGACTCCACACTCGAACAGAACAAATAAAGAAAAATAAACAAAAATGTCATATACTCCATGCTACTATATCTTACTAAGCTAGAACTTATTAATGACGAGTAAACGTTATTTTTCGATGGGTAAAGGGCAAAGTTTAGTGACAGGCCGGCGAAATAATCCTTTAGCAGTGCGGAGGGTGACGACTCGCACCACGCCGTCGGCTCCCGAGTGGAGCTGTTCCACTTTGCCGACGGGCCACTCGAGTGGCGCCAAATTTTGTTCAACGATCATCACGATATTACCTATTTCAATATTAGCTTGGTTTTTGCACCACTTAACCCTTTGCTGTAAGGTATGCAAATAATCAAGATGCCAAATACGCCAAAAACATTGAGTCATCTTTTGAAGCAATTGCCATCTTGCTAAAGGAGGAACGTATGTGTCTGACAACTTTGGCTCTGGTAATGCTACTAAGGGCCCACCAGTTAGAAAGTGTCCGGGCGTTAACACCGGTAGCACACCTCCGTTCGACGTTCCGCCACCCTTTGTCCTTTTGTCCTGTCCTGTCCTGTGTGTGTTTTGTCCTGCTCGCACCGCCGCTCACATCTCCGCGTCTATTCCGCCATTTTGTTCACTGGCGGAATAGACGCGGAGATGTGAGCGGCGGTGCGAGCAGATCGCCAATATTCCGCGAGAAAGAGATAGATGCATGGTCAAATTAACGCGGTAGAACAGGCAGTTTCGCTAGTGTTTCGCCCGTCATATAAAAGGACAAAGGGTGGCGGAACGTCAGCGGCTCCGCTGCATCGGTTTCGCGGCGGAGGTGTGCTACCGGCATAAAACGTCAACTTCGTTCGGGTCGGATGAAGCGGTGCAAAGTGGACGTGAATTCAACACGGCTTCAACTTTTGTTAAGACTGTCATAAATTCTCTCTCTAAAGTAAGAATCTGCGTGCCTACTACGCGCTTTAAATGGTATTTCATGGATTTTACTCCACTCTCAAATATCCCTCCAAAGTGACTGCCAGTTGGCGGATTTAATTTCCAAGTAATACCGCGATCAGCTAATTCGGTTTCGATATCTGCGTTTTTAAGCCGCATGAACTGGTCAACTTCATTAAAATAACGCCTTGCTTCTATAAAGTTCGTCCCGCAATCTGATATTATAAATTTGCACAATCCGCGTCGCGACACGAACCTGTCCAGTGCTGCCAAAAATGCAGGCGTTGATAATTCCGTTACTAATTCCAAATGGATGGCCTTTACTGCTAGACAAACTATCACACAAACGTACGCTTTATAAGTACGCGCGTTGCGTCTACGGCTTTCTTTCAATGTAAACGGCCCCGCAAAGTCAACACCAATGTTCTGAAAGCACCGTGCAGACTGAACCCTAACAGAAGGCAGGTTGCCCATAAGAGGTTGACAAGGTACAGGTTTAACCTTGAAGCAGGATATACATTTAGATATTCGGGAGCGGATCAAATTTCGAATGCCTAGAATCCAAAATTTCCTTTGAACCAAGGAGTGCAGCGTCCTTGGTCCACAGTGTAAGTACCGCCGGTGATAGTAGTCGATAAGGAGTTTTGATAACACGTCTTGTTTGGATAGCAGTAGTGGAAAAATAGATGCCTTAGGAAGTTGCGAGTTAACCAGTCTTCCCCCCACTCGCAACAAACCAGAATCGTCTATAAATAGGTTAAGCTTTTGCACTGGTCGGCAGCATGGTTGACCTGTCTTGACCGCTTCTACTTCATCCGCTAACGATTCGGCCTGCGAATATCGAACTAACTTCAAAAGCGAGAGTTGGAGCTCTTCTGTTGTCAAACCAGATTTAATACGCGTCGCAGATTTCGCTTTTGCGTTTCCTATGAATCGTAGACACCACGAAAGAACTCGTTGAAGTCGTGAAAATGACGAATATTGGTTAATTAATTCAGTCAATATTTTTTTATTAGAACATGCGGGATGCGCCACGCGTGTGTTTGGTTTTAATTCTGGCACGTCTAACGTTTCGTATTCCTTTTGAGTGGGCCAAGAAGTTGTTTCTTTCTTTAACCAGTCTGGGCCCGACCACCAGGAAGAGCAAGCTAACAGCTGTGTACAGCTAAGACCACGACTACAGTGGTCCGCTGGGTTGTCACGTGTAGAGACGTGACGCCAATTAGTCACGGCCACATCATCTGTTACCTTGACAACTCGATGTGACACAAAGGTTTTTAATTTGTGCGGTTCTGTATTAAGCCAAGACAGAACGGTCAAGCTATCTGTGAATGCTGTTACTTTGTTTATTTCGATTTTAGACCTAAGCAAGTTATACATATGCTTTAAAACACGTGCAAGTAATACCGCACCGCAAAGTTTGAGGCGGTTTACAGTCAAAGGTTTTAGTGGCGCAACCTTGGACTTTCCGATGAGAAGGTGGACGGTAATCTCTACATCGGTGACAATGTGAAGATACACGCAGCAACCGTAGGCCTTGGTTGAACCATCACAGAATCCGACTAGTTCAATTTGCAAAGGGTTACAAGGCACGACCCTGCGAGGTATTCGTACTTTACTAAGGAGTTTCAACTCAGACATAAAATCTGTCCATTCCTGAGCATATCCAGGTGGTATCGTTTCATCCCAACTCAGTTGATGGCGCCACAGAGCTTGCAAAATTATTTTTGCTGCAAGCACTACAGGTGTAAGCCATCCCAGGGGGTCATAGATTCGGGCGATGTTGGATAAGATGGCACGTTTAGTACATGCTGAATTAAACTCCCGACAAAGAATACGTAAAATTATCGTTCGTCGGATCCCATTGAACACCTAGGATTTTCAAAACGCCTTGGTTGCTGTCATCACAAAATGTTTTTGGAACTTGACAATGCTCAGTCGGCAACTGCGATAAGAATTCTGTTGAATTACTACTCCACTTCCGCAGTTCAAACTTTGCCGTCTGTAACAGCTGTACAAGTTCGGTTTTACGTTCTATAGCAACATTGACAGATGGCGCTCCTACTGTAATGTCGTCCATGAAGGTATCGTTTAAGAGAGTCGCGGCTGCGCGTGGCCACTTGTCACCATGATCTTTCGCGAGTTGATGTAAGGTTCGAATAGCTAAGAAGGGTGAGCTGGTAACCCCGTACGTCACAGTACTCAGTTGAAACTCGCGTACTGGATCAGCTGGGGATTCTCTCCACAAGATGTGCTGTAACTTTTGATCTTCCGGGCGAAGTTCGATATTTCTGTACATTTTGCAAATATCGGCCGTAAAAACTACCGCATCGAGACGAAATTTTGTCAAAATGTCAATAATGTCATTTTGCAGTTTTGGGCCAGTGTATACTATGTCATTCAGTGATAAACCGTTGTTGGATTTTGAACTCGCATCGAATACTACTCGAAGTTTAGTACCAGTGCTACTTTCAGGACGGAGAACGCAATGGTGAGGAATAATGTATTGCCCGCTTTGTTCCTTTGTCGTATCGATACGTCGCATGTGACCCAGTGTCTCGTATTCAACCATGAAATTTGAGTAATCTTGCTTTAATTCTTTGTTTCGAGCTAATCTTTTCTCAAGATTAAGTAAACGAGAAAGAGAGTGATTAAACGAATCACCTAGAATACCCCTTGGTTCCTTCAATAGTATTGGTACTACATAACGGCCATCAGGTTTTTAATAAACAAGCTCCGAATACAACTGTTCGCATTTGTCATCGTCAGGATTGAAGACACTGGCCATTGGTGGCTCTTCAACTTCCCAAAACCCGCTTGACAACTTGGTCTAAGGCTAAAGTGGAGACCAAAAGGGAGGTGACCTTCGATGTTGGAATTGATGTTTTATAACTTTCATCTATCTTGCCAGTAATAACCCAACCGAATATGCTATGTAACGCTACCGGTAACCCAGGCCCCAGTTCTACGTGCTGACCGTCATAAATGCTATGAAATAACTCAGCACCAAGTAAAAGTTCGACATCTTTTGGTTTGTCAAAGTCATAGTCGGCTAGTTGTAAATGCTGACATGCTTGTCGAACCGAGGAAGATACTTCAGTCGCCGGCATAGTACTAGTGATGTTGTTCATTACTATGGGCTGAATGTGAAAGCATGGAATTTTAGCACCGCGTGGTTGCACGAAACACGACGTAATGCCTTTTACGTGATGAACGTTATTTTGGCCTAAGCCGGCTACGGTGATGTTGCATCGACGAAGTGAAAGACCTAAACGCTTTGCACAAGCTACGGTCATAAAACAGTCTTGCGCGCCGCTGTCAACGAGCGCGCGCACTAGAAGCGGTGGGCTGCCGGGGTTGTCTCCGCGCACGAGCACGGAGCACGTGCCTAGCAACACAGTCGCTCGCCCTTGTTCCACGTGCGCACTGGTACCAGAAGCGTTTTCCGATGTGTTCGAGGTATTTACGCTCGCGCACATACCTACCGCTGAATTGTTAGGTATAACACCGGAATGTCGTCACTCAAAACTTGAGCACTAATTGAATTGTCATAGTCCATATTAAATTGAAATTATTAATATTATCATTTTCATCAATGTCAGATACCTGGTGATGATTTTGCGTAGTCCGCCAAGAGTTGGACGCGTTTCGACTAGTGGTACCGACCTCGCCCGGCGCAGGGCGCTGCGAATCGTTAACGTGTAATAATGTGTGGTGCCTGATTCCACACACTGCACAACTTGTACGCGAAAAACACTGATTTTCGTTATGGTTTGGTCGCAAACAATTCACGCACATATTCTTGTTAGTAATAAATTCGAGCCGTTCAGTAGTATTAAGGGCTAACAGCTTTGGGCACTTGTAAATACTATGCCCTTGTCCGCAACCAAAACACTCAGCGGCCTTGATGTGCGCGGGCAGCGCCGCCGACCTGTAGGTATTGTTGCTGCCATAGCGCCACTGCTCCGCGATTTTGTTTAAGTTTCTGTTAAAGTTTTGTTTTGGTAATGCACTAGCCGCGGTACTATTATTATTTGACACATTTGATTCACTCACTCTATTATCTTAACATAGTTCTGCAAGAAGCCCAAAAGACCGATAAACTTAGGTATTTTTGCCTGATTCTGTGTTTCAAAACGTTTTCGTGTGTCCGAGTCCAAGTTTCGTGATGCTAAATAGAACAATATGAATTCGCCAAGGTTTTCTAGTTTCATGGCCTTAAGGGCATTGACACACTCATTTAATAAGTTTGTGTAGGTATCTACGTAATTCGACGGGTATTTGTTTTTACTTGTTGAAATTTGCAGATCTTGTCAAGATAATTAGCAGCTAAGATTCTTTTATTTTGAAATCTATCTACGAGAGCGTCAAACACAATCTGATAATTATCCGCAGTCACAGGGACGCCTTTTGCAATCGACAACGCTGAACCGCTTAAGCACGATATCAAATAATGGTACTATTCTATTTCACTTATGTTCTCGTTTTCATGTACAAGCGAAACGTAAGTATCAAAAAATGTCTGCCAACATTCAATATCACCGTCAAATTTAGGCAACTGGGTAAGGACCAAATTTTTGTCATCGTTGCACAACGGAAATCACACTGGAATGTGTCACACCGGAAAAAAAAGTCGCACAATAAAATTATAAAGATAAGTGTACAAGGTTTGAAGATGGCAGTCAAAATGAAAATCATATTTTTAATCATGTGATTTTTTAATACGAAAATAATGGTATTCTTCCATAAAAAAAACTTAAAAAATTAAGAAATATACATTTGGTTGATGCTATGCTATTAACAAAGTAGTTTTTCTTTTTCATTTCCTCAAATTTCACTGGATTTTCTTGTTTCAATTTTTCTCTATACTTACGGCATCGTTCGGCCGAAGATAACGGCATCTGAAAAATAAGCTAATTATATGAATATACTAGGTTATATTTATTTATATTTATGCGTAGGTAGCTTAATATTAATTAACCTGCTATTTTTGGACTTTTTTAATATATGCTTATGTCAAAGTTTTGTAATGTGTAAACTAATTCGTTTCATATGATACCCCATCCGATTAAATTGCTCAGCTGAGATATTTTGACCCCCCATTTAGACCCGCAAATGTGATTTATAATTACTAAAATATGTTTTAACAACCAGCTAACTTCCGACAAACCAGGTCATTTTTATTTCTAGGACTATTGAATAAAAAATTATGTCTTAAAATAGTTTTATGGGACAAGATTTTTCTACCTAAAGGGGTTTTTTTTACGTCATATTTAGTCATCTGCTTATCAAGATCAATCCAACGAGCCCAAACACGAGGGGTTTACCATGAATAGTTTAGGAGTTCCTGTGGCCAACCTTCTGGCTCCATCATCAGACCCTAGACACCATCTACGTCTATAGTACTTATCAAGACAAATGCAACGAGCCCAAACCCGACGGGTTTATCATGAGCAGGGCCCGTAATTTTCATGCCGTTGACGTAAAAATGACGTCACGCTACATACAGTATGATTTCAAATTGTTTTATTGTAATTGTTAATCATTAGTCGTCAATCATTTAATCATGTACAACAGAGCCAAGTAATCTATTGACGCGTAGAAAAATAAATACGTACTTCATACATAAAACGTAAATGAAACTATTTGTTTTGTATTTTAAGCTCCTGATGCTATCATAAAATTCGTAAGATACAGGTTAAACTCCTTTTGTGTTAAATTTCCTTCTTCTTTTTAAATATGTTTAGTTGTCCGCATATTTGTTGTGACAGTGCTGATTTTTGATGTTATATTTTGATCGCAATTAGTACAATAATCGTTTCTGTCGTTTACGATTAAAAACGGATATTTGTTGCAAAACTCCTGTAACAATAGCAAATGTAAACAATAACTAAGACACTATTAAAATCTAAGGACCATAAGTATGAATTATTTAATAATTTGACAATCTGTTCTTTATTTGAGTGACAATAGTCACAGTTAGTTAATCGTCATGTACTGATTATTTCATCGATACCGGTCAACTAAAGAGGATGACAAATGATTATGTAGAAATACTAATTGGAATCATACTGTATGTAGCGTGACGTCATTTTTACGTTAACGGCATGAAAATTACGGGCCCTGATCATGAGTAGTTTAGGAGTTCCTGTGGCGAACCTTCTGGCTCCATCATCAGACCCTGGACACCATCTACGTCTATAGTACTTGTCAAGAAAAATCCAACGAGCGCAAACACTACGGGTTTATCATGAGTAGTTCAGGAGTTCCTGTGGCGAACCTTCTGGCTCCATCATCAGACCAGCTCCAAGGTACCATATTACTGCATTGTCACCAAAGTTACATAAGTACACCAAATTTCAGCTCAATCAGACACCCGGAAGTGGATCAAATTCAACCTGTAAGGTTTGACCCACACGATACACAAAAACACGGTAACTAAGCTAAATAAAAGATTGTAATCAAAAAAAAATACTGCCGAATTGAGAACGTCCTCCTTTTTTGGAAGTCGGTTAATAATACATGTGTCCTTGCCTTTACAAATTTCCATTGTAACACGTCGCACAACTTTGTGTCATTCGTCGCACAAAGGAACGAAAATTGTTCACTACATAACCTAACAAGCGTCGCAGCTCGTTAAATATAACTACAATGTCGGCTACTTCTAGATAAGTTTAACATTTAATATATAATAGTTCGTATTTACCTTTCGTTGTTAGAAAATTTGGTCAAGAAAACACCTTTTTTCCACTTTAAACACACAAAATTTTGATGACGCACACTGCCGAAACTAAGAAATGCTCAACTGACAGCCAAAATAAAATGGCGGTCCTATCCACATTTTGATTGCCAGCTAGAAGCCAAAGTTGCCATGCTAACAAAATAAAAAGCGGGTGTTTTGCGTTGTAGGCTTGGAAATTATGACGTCGCACAACCACTGTGTCACAACGGAAATATTTTTTGTGACATCGTTTGTTTTCAAAGTTAAAGCAGAAAATAGCAATGCTTTGAAATTTAAAGTATAATATCATTTGTGTTGTTTATTGGAGACTTTATTAAAGTTAAATTGCAAACGCTAGCCATTCAGCAAAAAAAGAAATAAATATGTATGTCCAGAAAGTTGGAGGTGGGACATCCTTAGTTTATATGGGGTACAGAAACATAATAAAGTTTGTTAATTACTTACGGAAAAATTAAACAAGTTAATCAATTAAATAATTGAGTAATATATTTTTAATAGGTCAAAATTTTATTTGTGACTTTCAAAAACCGTTTTCGAATGTTTGAATACGAAATATTCAGTCACCAATAAGGTGGACAACACTTAACATCTGGACCGGCCCAAAAATTTGGTCCTTACCCAACTCTATTTTCGGTAAGCGAGCTTGAGCGGTTGGTTTCGCGGCGTAGGTACATGGTGGCGCGGCCGGCGCGGCGACACCGGGCTGTGGCGGTTTAGGTATATAACAATGTTTCCGCGGCGCTCAAAACGGCGTAATACAAATCGTCAAACGCCGCCACTACTTTCATACAAATATTTTCTTCTTGTTTTAGTTTCAAAGTTAATTCATTTATGGATTGCGTCACTTCTAAATATTCGTTCCGAAGGGACTCCACGCGGGAATACCCTAGCCTTGAATGCACCTAATTTCGATTTATCCGTTTGCGCGTCATTAGATAGATCGTACAATATTTGCATAGCATGGAATACATATTCACGTTGTGTTGTTAACACTTTTAAAGAATTTTGGTCGGCCATTATTCTAGCGAAATAAAATCACATTGATAAATAAGTACTTACTTACCTATAGTCTAGCGTTCCGAGCACAGTCACGTAAGTTAGGTTAGACAGTACCTATTTAAGTTATAAGACTTATTAAGTTGACTGAACAATGAAATAAACTGTTCACTGGAGTTTTCTTTTGAAATTGAACCCAGTTTCCAAAGGGGATTCGCACTCGTTAGGACCACAATGATAAGTTTGGGCTTTGAGCCGCTCGACGGTGATGAAAGGAAATGCCTCGGCGATCAAACACGGAGAAGGAAGGATTAAGAAAGGTTCACTTACCAGAGGGCTCACCACTAGGGAATGCAAATCGGTTAACCGGTTAACCGGTTAATCGGTTAACCGTCCATTTTGAGGTTCGGTTAATAACCGGTTTTTGGGGGGGGGAAAACCGGTTTTTAACCGATATGAAATGAAAAGCCGTTTTAGAGTTTAAGTTCTCGTTTACTTTCGAAGATTAACTAAAAAGCTATAATAATCAACAATATAAAAATAACAGCCACCAAATTATCCATTATAAATTATCAATAGTCTTAAAACAATGTAATCACTTAACACACAGACCACACAGTATTTTTGAAACTAAAGTTTTGATTACGAATCATGTAATCGACTAGCCTTTGATGAATGTTAACATATTGGAATACGTTTGCGTTTATGACCAAGACCAAACCAAACGCATAATTGAAATTGGTGCGAAAAGGACGGCTAATAGGAATATTCTAATAAACAGTTGATGCCATCCTTTTCTGATTAATGATAAGGATTTCAACCAATTTCTAACAGCTTTGCGATCATAGATTAGATACCTATTTTTAGATGCATGTTGTTTAATTTTATGGTAAAAATCATTACTCTTGCTCTTTCATCATCATCATCATCATCATGTCAGCCGAAAGACGTCCACTGCTGGACATAGGCCTCCCCCAAGGCTCTCCACTCAGACCGGTCTTGTGCTTTTCGCATCCACTGCGTTCCCGCGATCTTCACAAGGTCGTCACTCCATCTTGTTGGAGGCCTACCTACAGTTCGTCTCCCGATCCGCGGACGCCACTCAAGAACCTTCTGACCCCATCGGCCATCAGTCCTGCGAGCAATGTGCCCCGCCCACTGCCACTTAATTTTAGCTATTCTTCGGACTATGTCGGTTACCTTAGTTCTACTGCGGATATCATCATAGCCCTCTCCATAGCCCTCTGAGTGACTTTGAGCTTCCTTATGAGGCCCATTGTTAGCGCCCACGTCCCAGATCCGTAAGTCATCACTGGCAACACACACTGGTCAAAGACTTTTGACTTCAAACACTGCGGTAATTTGGACGAAAAGGTGCTGCGAAGCTTCCCGAACGCTGCCCAGCCGAGTCGGATTCGACGAGTGACCTCTTTCTCAAAGTTGGACCTACCTAACTGGACAGTTTGTCCCAGGTAAATATAGTCGTCAACAACTTCGAGCGTAGAGCCTCCGACTACCACGGGAGTTGGCGCGACACGAACATTGGACATGACTTGCTCTTGCGTGCTTGCTCTTTGTTATACTGTAAATAAATGTATTTCATTTACAACGTCACTAAATATTGGTCGTTCAATCAAGAGACATTTTACACACTATCATTATTAATTAGTCTTCTATCGTATTAATAAAACTTTTTCGTCAATACACAAAGATTTACTCGCCAATCGCCATGTTTCCTCTTTCCAGTACAAAAGTCCGTAAGCAACTGCGATTTGATAATGTATAACATAAGTGTATGAATATGAGAAATATGACTTACCTTTTTATCCATTTAAAACATTACTCCCAAGTCCAAACAGCCCGTGTGGTGTTTTCACTTTCACGCACAAGTTCATCAGACAGATCACGTAGGTTATTAATATAAACAATAAACTTTGGGGTTCGGACCTTCGGAAGATAAAGCAAAAGGTGTTATCGTTTAAACGATCCGTATCTTACTGAGTACTGACTACTACTGACTACTGACTGACATGTTGTCGGCTGGATGGCATGGCATAGCAGCCAATAGCAGGGAAGCTTGGAGCGAGTGAGATAGAAGATTTATAAGCTTATATATTAATAATTATTAGTATGAATAAAAATGGAATTATGAACTTTTAGCTAAAACATGTATTATGGTTTTTAAATAAATGTTATATTTGTGAATTAAATACTCCTGTATTTGTTGTTACTGATTTATTTTATAATTTACCTATTCGGAAACGAAGACAATGATTTTTACACGTAAAAAACATTAAAAAACTAAAAGTAAAAATTAACCGGTTAATAATCGGTTAACCGGTTTTGGGGATTTTGAGTCGGTTAATAACCGGTTATCAATTGCTACCGGTTATTGCATTCCCTAGCTGACAGAGAACAATATTTCAATGATTATGAACTATTGGAAGGCCATCTTTACAGGAAAACCCCGGAGGGGTTAAGATGGGTGGTACCGCGTAACGCCAGGTTGGGTGTGTTAAAAATTATGCATGACGAGAGCGGACACCAAGGTGTTGAGAGAACACTGGCTGCTATACAAAGAAAATATTGGTTCCCTAAGATGAGGAAGGTTGTTTCAAAATATGTGAACAATTGCTTTAAATGTCTGTTAGGTAAAAGTGATACTGGTCGCAAGCCAGGGCTGCTTCACCCCATACCTAAAGGCAACACCCCATTTGAAACGGTACATGCTGACCACCTGGGACCATTTGTAAAGAGCAAGGAAGGTTACCAGTACGTAATCGCTGTCCAGGATGGTTTTACAAAGTACTGCTTTTTAGAAGCGGTGGCAGATACAAGCACTAAATGGGTTATTAAGGTACTGAAAGGCATGGCATATTTATTTGGAGTACCTGGGAGGCTTGTATGTGATCACGGAACAGCGTTTACGTCAAGAGCCATGCGTGCTTTCTGCAATGAGCACTCTATACAGTTGGTAATAAATTCTGTTTTGTTGCCCAGAGCAAACGGCCAAGTGGAGCGCCTAAACAGAACAATCTTAAATACGATGAACTGTATAGTCAGGGATGAACCAGAGGAAAACTGGTGTGAGGCCCTGGTAGTCACACAGCAGGTGTTAAATAATTCAGTGAACAGAACCACTGGCAGAACTCCGAATGAGTTGTTGTTGCGCCAACAACGCTGTGTGAAGCGCTTTTAGCGAATAATCTCACGCCGGCTGGTGAGAGGCAGGACCTGAGTGTCATACGTGCAAAGGCACGGGAGCTTTTGAATGCAGATCAAAGCGGCAGATGAAGAGATTTAACGCCAAGAGGTTTGTGAAACCCCCATACCAGATTGGCGATATGGTACTAATTCGAATTAGCAAAGGGAATCCGGGCTATAAAAAGCTCCGAGGCAGATTCCGTAGTATTCCATATAAGGTGATTAAGGTACTACGGAATGATAGATTTGAAGTGTTGGGGACAAGACCCAACGGCAGCACTCATAGAGTGACGGTCACTTTTGAAAATATGAGAAAGTGGCCGGCTGAACAAATATCTGATTAATTCAGATGGCTGAAAGTAGTTTGGGCAAGGGATTGTAACCCCTCTTGTCCACTGTTTTTGTGTTTTGTTTTTAGGTCAAGCTTTGAGGGCAAAGCTGCCGTCAGTATGGCCGTGTTAGCGGTATGTCAGCAATGGCATTACAATATTGCATGCTGCGGAGGGATGTGAGGGGCCGGGAGCGTGTTAGCGACGTCATCGGGTGACGTCACACGCAGAGGCCAACCAGGAGAGCACCGGCCAGTCTGAACCAGACCCTTGCACCTCGCTGTAGTGTGTTCCCTTGTGACCACCCTATTAAATATTGTTAAGACAATCCTCTTTTTATTAACAACTTTTAGCACTGTCACTAGGGCTTGCAATCCGAATATCCGGATATTCGAATTATCCGGATATCCGCTTAATTTCAAATTCGGAATATCCGGATATGGGCTTACTTAGTATCCGGATAATTCGGATATTTCAAATATTCAACAAATAGGACTAAAAATTAATTTTAACGTCGAAAATGACGCCAGAGCGCCAGCTCAGACCGCGTAAACAATTTTCTTAAATAAAATGTGCGAGCGAGACGCACGAATCGCACGATATCCTCGTTACCCGCTCCCCTCCGCTCAATAGTATTCCTGGTGGTGGTGACGCGTCAGGCGTCAGTCAGACAGCAGTGCTCATCGTGTTCGTGTCATTCGTCAGTGTTATTGTGTATTTGTGCGTGCTCTAAGTGCAAAAACACCACGTGCGTGGCGTGGCGTGGTAAACTGGTAATGGAAGTTACCATGACTTGAAGGTGAGTACTTTTAAATTGTTACTATTGATTAGTATTTTTGAGTGAAAAAATAATAGAAATAATGTTAAGGTTAATCGCTGAGTGGCAGCTGGTACTGGCAGATTAAATATCGCAAAATCGCATCCATTATTTGATATTTTTGTACTTAAATTGCTTGATTTACTTACAGTTTTAGTTTAAATTAAACCCTATTTCGTTTGTTTGATATACTTAGTTGGGCTTGGGATTGGGATTATATACTTTTTTAAACCTTTTACTAATGCATGATAGTTAATGTAGTTATTGGTGATAAGAGTAAATAATTATAAACTAGTGGTACTGTACTGGGTAAACTGGATTCTTAGTTTTCCTTACGTGTACTCATATCAAAGCGTGTTAAAAACAAGTACTTGACAGATGCATTTGATATTTTCCAGGTTTTAAATCAGCGAAACAGAAATGGCCACTATATTCCAAGAATATAAAAAATCGAACCAGGACCAAAATTCCGTCTGGAACCACTTTTTGCGAAGTCCTAATGACAAAGAAGCTCAGTGCAAAATTTGTAAAAAAATATTAAAGTCATCTGGCTCAACCTCACCTTTGCACAATCATCTGAATTTAATTCATAAAATAGACATCAAACAAGTTCTAAAATTATAAAAAGATGATTAGGATATTATACTACCTACCTTTTTTATAGTACCTGCTGATTTTTTGTGCAATCTAACGTTGTTTTGTATTTTATTAAAGTACATTGATTTTTTTACCATGGTTTTGTATTTTATTACATATTAACTAAAATTATCCGTTTTATCCGGATATCCGGATATTGCATTATCCGTTATCCGAATTATCCGGATAGTAAAATAGGGCGGATAATGCAAGCCCTAACTGTCACACTTGGGCGGCGGATTTGGCCCCTTAAAGTCTAGAGTATATTCCAATGCATAACTAAAAATGAAAAAAGTTCAAAAATTTTAAAAACTTAATGAGCAAAAAACATAAATATTGAAATTGATTCAGTTAAGGTAGAAAGACCCTATTTAGCTAAGAATAAAATATTATTCCATTAAGTTCACACGGCTAGAGTTGTTATAAGATTTACCTACGCTTGGAATTACTGCCCCAACCACCGTATTCACCAGATTTAGCCCTTTGGGACTTCCATCTTTTCCCAAATTAAAAAAAGTCGCTAGAAGGACGAAATTTTCCACCAACACTGAGGTCATTGACGCCGTTAATGGTTATTTTGAGGGTCTTGATAGAAGCTCCTTTAAAAATGAAATTATGACTCTGGAGAAGCGTTTGGGTAACATGTATCGAGTAAGGAGGAACATATTTAATACGTAGAAAAATAAATTACCTACCCCAAAAATAATCTTAATTTCATATATACTTATCAATGAGCCTTCGTTACTAACTGACATGGACATGACATGCGTTGCGCTCTTCCCCGCTCCGCGCCGCGCTCCAACTACTTAGGTAGTAGGTACTACTACTCCTGTTTTGGTAAACAGTGATTAAAAGTGCTTTTTATTCACTGTTTTCATTGAAGATAATAGGGCGAATGGTATTAAAAAAAACATGATTTTATTTTACCACTTTGTTGGCGTGATTAATATGTATATTCATGCCAAATTACAGCTTTCTAGTACTAAGAGTATTTGAGCTAGTGCCGACGGACGGATGGACGGACGGTCATGGCGAAACTATAAGGGTTCCTAGTTTGACTTCGGAACCCTAAAAAGACTCACGTTCCTAGGTTTCTAAAGACTACGGTCCTGTCATAATATTCGATCAGATAAGAGGCAGAGAAAGTAAGGGGACGATATTTTGGTCGATGTTTTTTATTACATAGGTATACTTCATAGGCTTGAATATTTTATGTGAGTATATTCTAGGATTTTATATACTCTATGGAAGTCTCTCTCATTGCCGTGTGGTTGCCGGCTTAGAATAGTGCCACTCGTAGTGGAAGTCGTAAGAGACGACTAAGGGTATAAAGGTTTGTAGTATTGTTAGGCGATGGGCTTACAACCTGTCACTAATATATAGACATGGTAAACATTTTAGCCTGTTGTGCATAATGTGGTTATAGGATTAACAAGTTGTTAGAGTTGTTGGTCATTCTGTAACTCTGCCTACCACACTCTGGGATGAAGGCGTGAAGGTATGTATGTATGTATTGTATGGGAGTCTCTTTTGTGAGTAAATTCTAGGATTTTATACACTTACTCTAAAAACTCGAACCTTTACGACTAAAATCGAGATGTCCCGAGTGTCAGTGGAAATAATCGTATTGTAAACCGATTAAATATTTCGCAAGTGACAGCCCTAACTTTGGGTGCGGAAGACGGAGGGGCGTAGCGAAGGTGAAGGGGGAAGTAGGTGTTTAAGCGCTGCATTTGGTGACTGGTCGAAGGAGATTCGCTTCTATGTAGATATTATTTATTATTATAACTGTGTGGAAAACGAATAAAAACGTACTCAGCGTTAAAACATATTTTAATTTTTTAACATCTAAACGACTCGTAAGTATTACTAAACTATACTAAGCCCAAACAATGGCTTTGAGACGTGAATTAAAATTTATTTCCCTTATTTTATTTCCCTTGTCAATACAGATCACCAAACAAAATAAATAATAAATAATTTTGTAGAGAATTTGTATTGGTATAAACGCAAGCGTTCCTAATCATTTGGCCACGACGGTACGTATATGTACATGTATTAAACTTGATTGTTCTTAAGAGGATAATTTATATGTCACACCAATCACATAAAAACAAGCCGATGCATAATAAACAAGATAAAAAGGGCATGTCCAAAACGAATGCGCCTGATCGATGTTGTAACACGGGATCGACGACTGTCAGGCACCGCGAAAACTTACCAAAAACTGTTTTAATGTATTGACAGAATTTAGAAAGGCTTTGTCCCTCTCATTTTCTTGAGACCTTGTTAATTCATATTATACAGGGTTTTTTTTACTCCACTTCGGTGGTTAACAGTGTTCCCGATAAATTACAATTACAAAAAACCTTAAGTACTTAAATAAAATAATGTAACGAACAATTTTATCATTTAAAACTACGTATAATACTAAAAAGTATGACACGAAATCGTTGTTACAATACTACATACGAGGGTGCATTGAAAAGTTCTGAGCCTAAGGTTGTATATAATAAAAAAAAAACAAATAAATGCTGGCAGGTAAAAGTGCCATATTTAGTCGCCATTATGCACTATCTTTTGTTTTTTTCTTGTCACAATTTTGCATTTTATGCCGGAACTGCTACATAAGGTCACTGATTTTTCAAGTAATGGATAAAATTGAGCACCGTTCTGTCATAAAATATTTGCAAAAGAAAGGGTTAACACCAAAACAAATATTTGAAGATATGAACAAAACATAAGGGGAATCTGCTCCATCGTATGCTACCATAAAAAGGTGGGTAGCTGATTTCAAACGTGGCCGGGAGACTGTTCAAGACGAGCCTAGGAGTGGGCGGCCGTTAACGGCTACTACGGATGAAAATGTCAATAAAATATTAGATGCGATAATGAAGGATAGGCGATTGAAGATTGTGGAGATAGCGGAAGCAATGGGTATTTCTTATGAGCGGGCACAGAACATCATCACCGATGTTCTTGGATTTTCTAAGGTGTCAGCCAGGTGGGTGCCTAGACTGCTTTCAGTCGAGAACAAACGAGTACGTGTTACAATTTCCCAAGATTGTTTGGACATGTTTCAACGTGACCCCGAAGATTTTCTCAATCGTTTTATAACTATGGACGAGACATGGGTCCACCACAGTACACCAGAATCAAAAAAACAATCCAGGCAATGGAAAATACCAGGTTCACCACCACCCAAAAAAGCCAAGGTCATTTTGTCAGCTAATAAGGTAATGGCCTCGGTTTTCTGGGATTGCAGGGGGGTTATCATGATAGACTATCTCGAAAAGGGCAAAACAATAAATTCAGAGTACTATTGTGCTCTTTTACGTCGTCTGCGAGAGGAAATTAAAATAAAGAGACCTGGAATGCTGTCGAAAAAAGTATTGTTTCACCAAGACAACGCTCGCGTTCACACTTCGGCGAAATCAATGGTACAAATACATGATTGTGGATTTCAAGTGCTGCCGCATCCCCCTTACTCGCCGGATCTAGCTCCTTCCGATTATCATTTCTTCCCAAACCTCAAAAAACACTTGGGAGGACAAAGATTTTCGACTAATATGGAGGTACAAGAAGCAGTAGACTCATATTTTAACGACCTCAGAGATTCTTTTTTTTTTGATGGGATAATGAAGTTGGAGGCGAGGTGGACTAAGTGCATTAACCTTCACGGAGACTATGTCGAAAAATAAAATTGTTATAAAAAGTGAGCCAGTTAGTTTTTTTTACCAGGCTCAGAACTTTTCAATCCACCCTCGTATTTATCTTTATGATGACATTGTTGACAATAATGATAAAATTTTGTGACAACATTTTGTTTGTAGTTTTCGTAAATGTGCATTTTTACGATTTTACACATAGATAAAAAACGTTTACTTACTTAATAAAAAATTACTGTTTCTGTTACAAACACTCTAATGTACTGAAAAACTTGTAATTATAATGAAACCAAAGAAAAAATAAATAAATTTAAAAAACCCCCGACTCAAAACAGTATGTAAAGAAAACCTCTAAAAAGTACAAAATAATAAGTATTGACCCCATAAGTTTAATTATAAGAAGGTATTAACATTCTGATTCAAGCGTCGACACGTCGGGGACCGCTAAGTACCTGTGGTATTTTACATAATTTAGTTTAGGTACTTTTTTTATTTCACGCTTTTTAAACTTTTCCAAATTAACGGGGTAAAAGAAAAGGCTTAAAAATAATAATAAGCAATCGGAAAACAAATAAAAAAGTTTCCATTTTCAAAGATATAATAAGCCTTTTGCTTATATGGCACGATCTGTACAAATTAAACTTAAACTAGATTTAGGTGATGATACGCGGCATTATAGCGCATCTATGTAGGCTAAACCGAGTTCACATTTGCTGTGTATTATCATGTTATTAAGATAACAGACTTACCTACACCATACAAAATACCTTAACATATTAATTTTCGTACCCTATTTACATTAACATACAAATGTTCATTATTTCGTATTAGTTAATAAGTACGATCGGCGACTTCGGCGGGGACTCCCGGATGGGCGAGGAGGAGCCGCGCGGGGCCCGCACCCGCACCTTCAACTTCGGACGCAGCTGAATATCAGTCTTCTCTTCTTCATCCGATACGTACATCTTAGTTAGGTCTGAAGCGACTGACGCAGTTTCGCAAACACTAAGAGAAACAAAAAACAAAACTAACGTAAGTATTTTATTCCCTGGTCGATAAAGATCTTCAAACAAAATAAATGTTAAAAATTGATTGTGTAAAGTACCTACCTACCAGTTCTGCATCAATTATAGCATGGTCATTTAACATACAGTCATTGGAATTAAAGATCCACCGCAAAAAATGGTAGGTACCTAATAGGTTAGTCCGACTGAAGGCGGCGGCCACAATATTTTCAATTAAATGTTCTACGTTATAGTCTCTCAACTATCTTAATCGAGATATCTTATCGCCACCCTTGACATTGGTAACGTATCCGTCCCACTTCACCAAATGATACTTTCTGAATGCAAATGCTGGACTTGACTCTAACAAAAATTGGCGCTTTAAAGCTTAATATTTCATAACCGGACCCCTTAATCGAAAAATTGTTTCCACAAACCACCAATATTTTTGCAAGATCTATCCAACGACATGCCATACTATGGGGTAGACGAGAAAAAAAAACATCCCCATCTTACAGGTCGATTCACAAGAGCTGGCACGAATGGATTGAATGAGTGAATGAAAGTAAACTAGTGTGTAAATAGTAACAGGTTTTCGGTTCGAAATTCGAACTTCGGTTCAAAGGACGGCACTCACACAATGATAGGTGACATTACTTTCGTTCACTCCATTCGTGCCAACTCTTGTGAATCGACCTGTACCTACGTGTAGGGGAGGTAGGTACAGTCACAAGATTAAATTTGGAACCCACCTTACGTCCAATGTCAAACTGACATTCTACAACAATCAGGTTGGGTTTCCTAAAAGTTACAGGTCTTGACATCTCTAATGACATTGACTACTTCAAGCATATTTTCCTTGAAATGGGTCCCAAATTAACGCTCGTGACCGTACACAAAAAAAAACAACATTTTATTTTACTACTTTGTGGGCGTGACTAATAATATTCATGCCAAATTACAGCCTACTAGTACTAAGAGTCTCCGAGCTAGGCTGCGAACGGACGGACGGACAAGGGCAAAACTATTTATAGTATTAGTTTGGCTACGGAACCCTAAAAACATACCTACAGTGGAACGTATTTTATGAAAATTTACTTTTTTTTCATTCACAACAGGTTAATATCTTATTTTCAAATTTAGTTAATAGTGGAACTTAATTACTTAATCAATCAGTTTATAGTATACGTCGAGGCTACACAAAGGCGCGACGCCATGAGCGACACATTTTTAATTTCATTGTCCGCCATGTTTGACCATCCATATTGCAGGACGCCCTTGGTGATTCCGATATTAATAGTTCGATGTCCAACATAGACATGGTTGAAATCAATATTCGGTATAACCACAACCTCTCGTAAACAGCAATGGAAACAAAATAGGTTGAACGGGTTGCGCGAATACGTTACTTTAAATAACAAAATAATATCATAGATATTTGAAACGCCGAGGTAAATGTTTATTTTAATACGCGTTTAAGTCCCGATTCATACTTTTAGTTACCTGTTGTTATCCTCAGGATCTGAGAGGTGAGCGATAAATAAGTTGGCGTCCTTGGCAGCGGCGCAACCCGGCACGGGTGCCCCGGCCTGCTCGCCTCGCGACGCCGGCGACGCCGGCGACTCGGGCGCGCCCAGCGGGCCTAGCGGGCTCGGCGGGCACACCGCCTCTTCCGGAACACTAAACAAATATGCAAAGGGTCCATCCACGGTAACTTACTATAAAACAATTGACAAATAATACTTAGTACATTAGCAGTTAAACCGTGCTATTTATGAGTCCAGCAACCACCCTTCCCTTCCCGGCCGAGGCTTAGGTATATGATCTTTTGATGTACAAATGAATACACGACAACGAAGTTTAATAACCGTTAACCTTCGTCTAGTCAACTTAACGGATAAAGGTGGCCACTTTAAATTGTGTATTCATTTGTACAACAAAGAACCATCCTTCGATTTCAAGACAAAACTTTAGTTGATTAGAAAACAATAATGGTAATGAGGGCGACACTGGAGAGTCGGCGTAGTCTTAAAATATGAGTGAAGAAACGGAACACAGACTAAGGTTTTAAGTCTAGTGCAAATCTAGTGCAAAGGATTCACGTCGCATATCAAATTTATTATCTTTCACGCGTTGAAGTACATTACTAATATTTACATTGTTTGTTTCGAGATTTAAAATAAAAATAATGAATAAATAAACGAAAAATTATATTATTTCCATATTTATAGGCTGCTCAGATCGATTAACATACGCATCGCACACCCTGCGTTTGAGCACCTAGTGATCCATATGGTAGTGATTCTCTCAACAACGACGCTCGGCCGGACGAACGAGTGAATGTCCAAGCGGCGGGTTTAAGTAGTCCCGACAGTGTGAACAAAACATATTTTACTGCGTGCATTTTCAATTTAGCAGCATGGTTTCTGCCGATGGATCGAACCTATAAGGCTACTTAATTAAAAATGCACGCGCTAAAATGTGTTTTGTTCGCTCCGACGGAACTACTTAAACTCACCGCTGCGATTTTGCTCGATTGTTTGACCGTCCGTTGTTTTTGAGAGAATTTCTCTGTGTAGGTACGTGATGAAGAATAGGTGCTCACGCACACGCGCGTCGCGCTTGCAGTAGTGTACCTATCGCAGCGCGGTTGTATGAAGCTTTGTCTTTGTTCCGTTTCTGCATGCATGTGGTCTCAATATGATAATATCTAACGACAAAATCCCACCACGTCATATGTGCCAACCCACAAACAGGGTCAAAAAAAAGGTAGCGTTTTTCAAAATAAATATACGTATATACATAGAGACTTCATCTAATAATATTAGTAGTGGGGCGATAGTACTAAACTTCACTATGAGAAGGCAGTACTACTTAAAACGTTTCGTATTTCGTTTTTAATCTTTGAAAGATGCATTTACCCCATTCAAGCAAATGCTCCTCCGGTTGACGTTAAGCCAAAAAACTGAAAAAGAAACTGCAAAGAGGGTTACCAGATTGGGGACTTTTTCGCAATTCTGGGGAAAATATTGACTCCTGGGGAAACTGTTGGAGAAAAAAAACATAACAAAAACATAACAATTGGGGATTTTCTTAAGAAAACGTAACATTTTGGGAAAAAATAAAACTTAATTTGGGGAAAATCAAAATAATGCATCTAGCAACCCTGACGGCAAATCTACTTGCTTACCAAATTAAGGTGCGACCCCACCGCTGCGTAAAATACGGTGTCGTTGCAAAAACAAAAGACGGGATCATAGTAACAACACGGCGCCGTTTTAAGCAGCAGCTACGTACGTAGAGAACTTAGCATCTTCAATGGTAAAAAAAATAATGGCTTTAATCATTACATTACTCATACGTAATATTTGATCTTACCTGCCCATGCCGCAAGTTAATTTAAAATCTTTGGATTGCTGCACTACTTCCAACCAGGAACGTTTTCTGTTGGAGTCGTTACTTTGAACATACTTAGAGTTGAAAGCGGAGCCCGGCCTGGAATGGGTTGATAAACTGATAATTACATCATACCTAAAGTGGATATCGACGATGTCAATTGAAATAGGCAAAAATATAAACATATCAGTACAGTCGACGCCATAAATATGTTTACACTTTAGTACCTTGTCTCTTTAGCGTCATGTTTAAACTACCATTTGAAATTGTCATAGCGGGTAAAGTGACGAGGTACTAAAGTGTAAACATATTAATGGCGTCGACTGTACCTACCTGATTTGACACATAACCTCAAATATTCATCAAACGTGTTTTACCTACGTGAAATTACGTACTATACCTACTTACTTAAGGAATTATTTAATCTTAAACTTAATATGAAAGTAATAATCAAGTGTAGGTCTGAATTACTGGAAAGACCTCACTTGATACGTCAGTACAACAACACAGTTAACTGACCATTTGTGAATCTTGTCACCTTACAATAAGGCTCACTAGTGGTCAGTTAACCTTGATGCTGTTTGTACTTTACCGTGTACGACAATAAGCGAATAGATGTTATTTGACAGTTAATAAGACATTAAAAAATATGTCACTCAACCCAATATACGTATGAAGACCATCGCACGAAACTTACATTGGAGTAAAATTCAGCATCGTGGCGTGATGGTTCTGTTTATGTATTTGATAAAAAGCCTCTAATGAGGAAACCATCCTCATGTTTTCGGGGACCTCGGCCGACAGAGTGGACCTGCATTGCTCGGCAGTGCTTGCATATACATCACTCACAGAGAACTTCAGCTTTGCTAAAATGATAAAGAAAACCATTTAGAGGTAGATATAGGGTAGGTACTTTGGAGATATAAATATATTTTTTACAGTAAAACCAGAGTATCAGTACTATCAATAGTACTCGGCTGTCTATCGCTGTCACTCTTTCTCTGAAATCTCTCTTAAGTTTTCTCAATAAAAAGTTACGAGGGGGGGAAGAATAGTTAATTGTGCAATAAGAGAGCAAAGTTGGATTTTGCTGCGAGTGTTGATTTTGACTACCGAGTACCTAAGTGAAGGATTCAAAGACACGAGATGTAAATAACTTTGGTCTCGTGTGAGACATACAACTTTTCACCTCAGCAGCGAGAACAACTCAGCGTGAAGCTGGCAGAGCCAGCGTCGGTCTTCTGTTGTGACCATTTGGTGACTACACGACGCAATGACGACACGATCGCATATTCAGCAATCAATAGTTATTTGTGCAACAAGAGAGCAAAGTTGGTTTTTGCTGCGAGTGTTGATTTTGAATCCCGAGTAAGCGAAGGATTGTATTATTGAATCACGAGCGTAGCGAGTGATTCTAGGTTAGAATCCTGAGTGCAGCGAGGGATTCAAAAACACGAGTTGTAAATAGCTTTGGTCTCGTGTGACACATACAACTTTTCACCTCAGCAGCGAGAACCACTCGGCGTGAAACTGGCAGAGCCAGCCTCGGTCTTCTGTTGTGACCATTTGGTGAATACACGATGCAATGACGATACGATCGCATACGCATCAATCAAAAGCATTTAAGCAAAATACTAATGAAATAAAAAGTGGAAAAAAGAAACAGATGAAACATGCCACGCAACTTGATAATGCCGTAGTGCAAACACAACTTTATACAGCTTTATGTAGTCTGTGGATTTAAAAAAACAAACTAAACTAAGTAGGCCTTATCTATGGAGGACAAAACAATTTTTTAGTACAATAATCCCGCTATTTTTGAAATGCGTTCTGAAACTGCCCCCGCGGTTTATGTCACGAAATTAAAGATTGTTAAAACGATAACAAAATTATGTATGTAGATACATGATAAACTTCTTATTTTTCATTAATTTTGTCTTCAAAACATTAAATAAAAAAAATTATTGTACCTACTGTATAAAATAGTTATAATAAACACATTTCAAACTTTAACAGATAGTTTTATTTGCCATTTTACGGTTATGTGTGCATCCGAACGTGCGTTTCTTTTTGGGCCTACTATGTGTGGAATTTGAAAATCGAACTTCGAATCAAGTTGTTTCTATCTCTCGCTTTTTTCCTATCGAAGTGAAAGTGACAGAACAAAGTGAAGTTAAATTTTTTCGAATGTTGTGAGTAGCCCCAGCACTGCTCACGGCATTTAAAAAAAATAATTAAAAAGCTACTTTGCCTCTCGTTCGCAGCAAAATTGAATTTTGCTCACTGATTTTAAGCAGCAAAACCTGCTTGTTTGAGCTGCTGAGGTGAAAAAACATTTATGCAAAATACTAATAAAATAAAAAGTGGAAACTTATATAACTCATCTATGGCGGACAAACATTTTCTTTTTAGTACAATAATCCCGCTATTTTTTAAATTCGTTCGGAAACTACACCCGCGGTTTATGTCATGAATTTAAAGATGGTTAAAACGATAACAAAGTTGTGTAGATACATGATAACTTATTTTTTTTTCATTATTATTATCTTTATTTCATTATATAAAAAAATTTATTGTACTGTATACAATAGTTATAATAATAAACACATTAAAAAATTTAACAGGTACTTATATTTGCAATTTTACGGTTATATGTGTATCCGAACGTGTTTGTTTCTTTTTGGGCCTACTAAGTTTGTATGGAATTTGAAAATTGAACTTCGCATCAAGTTGTTTCTATCTCTCGCTTTTTTCGTATCGAACTGAAAGTGACAGATCAAAGTGAAGTTCAATTCTTTCGAACGTTGTGAGTAACAGCACTGCCCCGGCAATTAGAAAAAAACCGGGCAAGAGCATGTCGGACCATGCTCAGTGTAGGGTTCCGAAGCCGTAACGACAAACACAAAAAACTATCTCAAAAATCAACATGTATGAACCAATTTTCTATTTAAAGTTATTTGGCGCTGTCTTAGATGATTTTTAGTAGGTATAAACACTTTAGTCGCCTGTATCTCAGGAACTAATCATGTCTACTTAGCCGTGATAGTTTTTCTTTAAAATTCGTTATATGCACTTTCGTTGAAGATTTTTTTCAGATTTTTAGTACTTGTAGTTTTGTCTGTAGGGGGGGGGGGACACTTGACTCTAATAAAAATAGCGCTTTAAAGCTTAATATTTCATAAACGGATCCCTTAATCGAAAAATTGTTTTCATAAACCCGCAATATTTTTGAAAGACCTATTCAACGACACCCCACACTATGGGATAGGCAAGAAAAAAAAAAGACATCCCCACGTTACGTGTAGGGGAGGCGCATTAAAAAAAAATATTTTTCAAAATTTTATTTTACCACTTTGTTGGCGTGACTAATATGTACATTCATGCCAAATTACAGCTTTCTAGTACTATGAGTCTCTGAGCTAGACTGGGGACGGACGGACGGACGGACGGACGGACGGACGGACGGACGGACATGGCGAAACTATAAGGGTTCCTAGTTTGACTACGGAACCCTAAAAAAGTTACTTTGTGTCACGCTCGCAGCAAAATCGAATTTTGCACACTGTTTTTAAGCAGCAAAACCTGCTTGTTTGAGCTGCTGAAGTGAAAATATTTTTTACAAAATATTACAACTCATTCCAATTTTTTGGACTGCGAGGAAAAAACAGCAGCATCACGAATTTTATACTGTGTTGTTAAGTCTACAGTCGTATTTTTACAAGCTTAGCTTTTTTCTACATCATTTGAATGTTAGTATTTATGTATGTATAGGTACAGGTTTAGGTCACATCTCGCACATTAACTTCGAACTAGTTACGGTACTTACGGATATTGGAAATGGGTTAATATTTGTAATACATATAATAGAAATAGAAATAGAAACATTTATTCGACGAACACAAAAAAAAAAACAGAACAGAGAAAAACATCATTAAAATAAGGATGGCAACACAGTAATAATAAAAAAAACAATAAAAAAGGAAAGAAAAAAAACAATTGTAGGATAGTGTTGCCATGGGTGATTCTGTGACGTCGAAATTGACACCACTCAGCACTATGTCACAGCGTTAACCGCGACGCTGGTTTTCAGTGACGCCAACGTGATACACGAACGAAGAGACAGTGGTTAATTAAAGAATATAATATAAAATGCTAGATTAACAAGTAAAATAATAAGAAATAAATTAAATGAAATTTAACTATGGGAATGAAAACGGAGTAAAACAGGTACAATAATCGGTCATGATATGAACAAAAATAAAAAGGAAGCCAACTGAACACAGATAAAGAAAGGAGAGATTAAACAATGCAAGAGGGGGAAAAAGAGCTAAACAGTACTACTAACATTAAACCCGCAATGATCGGCGACGGTCGGCAGCGGAATAACCGGCACCTACCCTCATTTACCTCTTATCACGCTTGGGGTGTGACTGGATCACGAAACTAATTTACACTCATTTCATTAAACGTGGATTTAGCCTAGTGCGCGAAATAAATTGTGATTTAATGGTGTTACATGAGCAGCGGAACATTGATGAGCTACGATTCTACAGCAGTCCAATAAGGTAAATACAGAATCAAATAAAATCAAATTTAGTTAATCTCTATAAAAAGTCAGGCAATGATCCGACAGTTTTCGTGCCATATTAAAAGTAGTTCAATATAAATAATTCTAGCGATGTACACCAATATTTCCTTTTAAAAAAGGCCCATAAATGTATGAGGGTCGAATGTTCTCCTTTGATTAATACACTATGTTACAAAGGTTATAGATACAAATAATATGGTTAAACTTACTTAATGTTTAAAATTAAAGTGTGAACTCAACTCTTTTCATGTGCTGCGAGTTCAAGTGTTTAAATAACGCAGAGTTTTAAGTAATTAAGATAAGTATGTATAATATAGCTTAGAAGTGTCCAATATTCCTGACAGACTTTTGTTTGGATTGCATTTGACGTTACAAAATAATCCGCTAAATTAAATTTATTTAAACCATTGTTCTCATAAAATTCTCCATATAAAACGCCAATTTCATAGGTAAGGACCTAATATGGTGTCTAGCTGATTAGATAATTTCATGGTGGATTCGGAAGGTGGCATCAGTACCTTCGGTGTACGTAGCGTAGGTACACCCACCAAGTATGGATTCGTTAGTTTGGCCTCCCACCTAATGTCGAACACATGGATCCATAAAAAAAATCTATGCTTAACCTTTTGTAAAGCAAGGATTACAGAGGCGCGGTGGCGAGGCGAGCGTCGAATGAACCAAGGTAAAGACTCAAACACGAAGCTGGTACAAACTCATGGAATAGGTCGTTACTGTCGTTAGTGAGTTTATTGACAATGCGTTCCAGTCCTCGACATAATGCCTCAGGGGCTCAGGCACATTAGTAGCCAGCGTATTCAAGCTTGTGAAGATTTACTCGATTCCAGACATGCATCAAAATTAAGCAATAAAAACTTACTTGCGTCGATAAGCGCTACTTTTCCAGCCACTTCGTATAATAATTTAGCGGTCCAGAAATGCGGTATTCTTATAAATACTTTTCCAGTGTCAACCGGCATTTGGAAACCCAGTTTGTGTAGAAGTTGCAAAAATCTTAAATCTTTGCAGATTGCAGCCTGTTTACAATTCCATGGAACTAGCGGCACCGATTCATCGTGGACTGCATTGAAAAATGTTAAGATTAATAAAAACAGTATTCATTAACTTTAAAAAATAGAGAACGATTACGCATAGTTACGGACTCGGAATTCTGGTTTATGTATGTGTGTTACACAAAAGTCACATAAACCGAAGCGAAGCGAAGAGCGGGACGCTGGTTAAATCTATTTCTTGAATTGATTACCGTACGCTATTGGGTAATCGTCACTAATCGCACAATCTCGACGGACATGTTATTACGGGAGGTCAAATTTGGTAATGATCTCCTGAATGGATTAGTCTGGGGTGATAGGATATGGACAGGATAAAGAGCAACGCCTCAAGCCATATGAGTGTTGGCGTTATCAATAGGTGGGTATGTGGCGCCTGAAAAAATAATTATCGTTCCCAAAATAAACAACACGGACTTATTTGACATCAGGAAGTTGCTCATTATCCGATCAACGCAGAGTAGTCCTTTGACTAAATTTGGTTACCGATACAATTCAATTTTGTGGTCGTTTTGTAAATTTGGCTCTCAACAATTATTTTGGCAGTCACTATACCATTTGTTGCTAATCAAAACAATATAAACACGACACGTTAGTCGGTCGGATCCTCTTGGAACTGATGCGGCTGTCGTATGAGGTGGTCGGAGAAATCTAATCGATCCATTAGCATAGAATTTAATTAATTTGGCACAGAGAGTGTAGTTGAGTAGGTATATCTTAAATTAAATGTCTAGTGAAAGAAGAGTTAAGTAGTTACTATTGTACACCGACGACACTAGATTTAGTGTCGCTATAGGTAGGTACTCATAAACCGCTGTTTTTGGAATATACTCAGTTAGTACCAAAAGTAGACTGGGACCTAGGTGCAGTTAGCATCTATCCCATTTATGAAATGAGTTCATTAGGTAAAAAAAACAGAAACAGCGAAGCAAACCATAACCCTCCTTTTGAGAATTAGGTTAAAAACAGTTAAGTGCGATAGCTTTTTAAAGGGTGGTCCTTTGTGTTTATACTTCTCTGTCTCACTACCTCACACTTAACCCGAACCCGAAAGACGTTTAAGACCCTTGCACTGTGAGATATTGGTTTAACCAATTCTTTGGCTTCGGATCGGTCACTGTGCCGTTTATTAATTACCATTATATTTAGATCAATTAGAATGAACTTACCAAGCGCGTGATATGACACGGCCGACATGATAGGTAGCTCGTTGAATTCTTGGTTAAATAATTTGAACTGCATAATACCCGAATCTTCCTTAATGTTTAAGTATTTATTAGCAGCCTTTTTTTTAAGATATATTTTAGCAAAACATGTTTCAAGCAAAACTTTTTGCACCCAATAAAAGCAATTTTCTTTTCCATCTTGTCTGAGTTGCTCACACAGTTTCCCGATCTCCACATCTCGGATTTCCTTGTTTATCTGCGTTTTCTGGGTGGTTTTATCGCATTCACCGTTAGACAACCTATCGAATTCTTCTTTATTTATTATATTCTGCCGCAGCAATTCCTTTATAACTGAATCTCTCGATTTGGTGGTGCCATCTTCTTTTAAACATTTAACAATTTCGCCGATCACGTCAGGCAGAATGTTGCATTGTAGATACTTCCAACTCAGGGAGGAGAGCTCCTCTTCTGTCCATCTGTATTCAAAACAAGTATTATAACGTTACAAAATAGTGTTTTTCTTATCAACTTATTCTAAGTTATCATCGCACACATAACACACAATTATAAAGCCATACGACAATTGAATTTGTGTGCAAGTAAAATAAGGTCCAGCATAATGTGACGACGTAGTTAACCTAGTAGTAGTAGCGTGTTCGGGAGATGACCGGGAGTCCTCATGTACGAGTAGCGAAGTCTATATATTTCTTTAAAATATAGCCTGTGTCCATTGAAATTGCCAAAGATGTAAACAAGTTAGTACTGTTTGACACATAACCTCAAGTTTAATCAAGTGTGTTTTTATTTAAAATATCGAATACTTAATGAATACCTACTTAGTTATTTAATCTTAAACTTAATGTGAAAATAATGATCAAGTGTATAAATCATTACAAAGACCTTACTTAACCTTAAAAAGAGCGTGATTACCAAGTAATAATGGTAAATTGGTTCGTTTGGTTGTGTTTATATCTTTGCCAATTTCAATTCGCACAAACTATACTTACCTAGGCTAGGGTTGCTATATTAGGGGACGAAATACTATATTAAAAAATGTATATAGTAGGCAAATATACTATATTTTGAGTAAAGCGGAACGCAGCCTTAATCTTTTTTTAAAGCTCTCTCCACTCTACACGTAGAGCAGCAAAAAATATTCATATTTTTTTTAGTGAATACTTCAACCATGTACTATTTTTTTTTCTTCATTTTTTGCCATCTGCTATAGAGAGGTAACTCAGTGCCGCATTAAGCAAGCGCGGGGCCCGTAGCAAATTGTATAAAGAGGCCCTTGGTTTGTTTTATGCTATTCTTAAGTTTAGAGGGCTAAATAAAATAGAACCGGGTAGAAATATATAGTTATCAGGCAGACGTAGGTGCGCGGGGCCCCCCAATGCGCGGGGCCCGTAGCATTTGTTACTCTTGCTACGTGGCTAATCCGGCACTGAGGTAACTGTTTCAAAAATACTATACATGATAGAAAAAAAGTTGGTTACCCTAAACTTACCTCTCTTTTGAAGAGTTACTCGTGTTGCTACGGCCATGTTTTTTGTCTTCAAAATCAACGGGCTGAAATTCTTGCTTTCCGGGTGCGAACGTTGGTAAAACTTTATCTAACAACATATCATCATCCAAACTCTCTGTCTCGAGTCTAAAGTTAGCAAAGCCACGCAGCGTCTGTGGTGTATTGACAAACTTATTTATCACGTAACTTATTAAATCATTCCAGTCCTGAAAACAATACGTTTATTTAAACAAAAGCAACCTTTATTATTATGCATTTAGATTAGAACGCCTGCGTACCGCGTTAGTACAGAAGCTCAGTTTGTAGAGCGAGGAAAAAAAAAACCGGGCAAGAGCATGTCGGACCATGCTCAGTGTAGGGTTCCGAAGCCGTAACGACAAACACAAAAAACTATCTCAAAAATCAACATGTATGAAACAATTTTCTATTTAAAGTTATTTGGCGCTGTCTTAGATGATTTTTAGTAGGTATAAACCCGTTAATCGCCTGTATCTCAGGAACTAATCATGTCTACTTAGCCGCGATAGTTTTCCTTTAAAATTCGTTATATGCGCTTTCGTTGAAGATTTTTTTCAGATTTTTAGTACTTGTAGTTTTGGCTGTAGGGGGGGGGGGGGACACTTGACTCTAACAAAAAATAGCGCTTTAAAGCTTAATATTTCATAAACGGATCCCTTAATCGAAAAATTGTTTTCATAAACCCGCAATATTTTTGAAAGACCTATCCAACGACACCCCACACTATGGGGTAGGCAAGAAAAAAAAAGACATCCCCACGTTACGTGTAGGGGAGGTGCATTAAAAAAAAAAAAATCAAAATTTTATTTTACCACTTTGTTGGCGTGACTAATATGTACATTCATGCCAAATTACAGCTTTCTAGTACTATGAGTCTCTGAGCTAGACTGGGGACGGACGGACGGACGGACGGACATGGCGAAACTATAAGGGTTCCTAGTTTGACTACGGAACCCTAAAAACACAAATAGGATTACTTAATTTTCCTGGCCTCGGTCGCAAGGCGTGGGCGACGTGGCCGCGGTCCCGGGGGCCTCGCGTCTCGAAAATGTATGCATGGCTCAAGTCGTGAGCGCTACTGTTTTATATTACATTAAATCCAATTTTTTGCGTCACCATGGGGCCTCGCGGAATGCACCTTGAGATTTCTAGAACTAAGTTTCTGAGCTAAGATGCGGACATGGCGAAACTATAAGGGTTCCTGGTTTAACACATTCATTAACCAGACCGGAGAAAGTTAGGTACTAGTAGGTATCGATTTACCTGTTTATACCTGCCTACCCGAGTTGTGACGGGAAAAAAATAGACAACCTAACTTTTGCATATACTACTATGGACTACATACTTTCGATTGGTATAGAAATTGTCTATTAACCAAACCGGTGAAAAGAAAAAAGAAAAAACATATTCTGGACTGACATTTTTTAGACAACCCATATGCAATATATTACGGCGGATTTCCTAACAAATAAAAATAAATAAAGATACTTAAAACATAAAATGGGTCCCCATACAAAAAACTTTTATTTCAATGTATTCTTATTTTAATTACATTTTAAAAACGTTTAAACATACAAGCGTCAAACTTGGTATGATTATAGTACAAACCCATTAAAAACCGGTCAAGTGTGAGTAGGGCTCGCGTTTTTTCATTTTATTTAGTAAAGACCACATTCAAATCGAATTATAGTAATAGGTACGTACTGTGCGACAATACGAAACCCTCGGTGCGTGAGTCCGACTCGCACTATACCCTGTCCACGATAAAGAGCTAGTATTAGAAAAACTTGGACCGCACGTGATTGATCTTGTTTTTTTTTTACTTACTTCACATATTTTGAATTTAGTTTCCCACATAGAGATGAATGATTTTAATATTGTGGGTTGGAATATGCATATTAAGCTGTCCAGCTCTCCGCCCACGTGGTGCATCATTGTGAAGATGCAGTCGTTGATGTATTCCTCATTCACCGCGTAGTCTTCCAGAAGCAGCCCATATTGGAGCATTATATCCGGAGTAGCAAACCTGTATCAAAGTTTCGTTCGGTCAGGAATGATAATGTGTAAGCCATTTAAAAAAAAATGCCTTTATGTCGTCAATGTCATTAGAGATACCAAATCATTTATGGCGTATAAGAAATTGAACCTTATTGTTAGCTAATGTCAGATTGACTTTGGACCTTCGGTGGGACCCAGATTCTAGTTCTTGATTATACTTGTATTGGAGAGCCACGTAGGTGCCTTGCCTGGCCGAACTGACCACGAACCATAAAAAATACTTCAAATAAGTACCTATTTGTATTATTCTGATGAATTAATATGTAACAATGACTAACGCAAGCGCCCTGGTCACCCGGAGGCCCAGTCAAGACGAATAACGCAATTTTAACGCTTTTCGATAATCTACAAAATGTAAATGATTGTCGTAAGCTGATGACAGATCGTGTCGACCGCTTATGTCAACTCCATACATTTCGAGTCGATAGAAAACCGTTAGCAGCGTTTGCATCTTGGCTAGGCCTATCGCTGCGGCGCAGTCGCTAGGGTTCGTCATGCAGGTAGGATGCTCTAACCGACTTGCTTTATAACTCGATATACAAATGATTAACCGGCGGGTTACGAGTAACATCGTCCCGTCACTTTAACAAAGTTAACAACAAAACTTGTTAATATGAATTCGCTCGCACGATCGACTGTTCGACAAGAAGCCGTATCAAATCGCAGGGGTCGACAACATCGGAGTCATACCTTAAGTAAGGAATTCATTTTAAGTAATAAATACGAGTATACGTACTGTCGAATATGCTCCTCAAATTTAAGAGCGCCGGTGTAATCTGGACTCCCTATAAATGTATCCACGAAGCGGAGCAGGATATGATTGGTCAAAATGAGGTCCTGTTGAAAAGACTAAATATAGAAAGAAAGAAGAATTTGTACAACTTACCTACCAGTTACCAGGGGCTTTATTCTACTCGGTAAAACCATATTGCTTTTGTTTGACATCTTTGTTTTTATAGTTATACTTGACAGTAATAGCGGTAGAGTTAAAATCAATGCAATAACATGTAAAAAGCAATATAGACACACGGCAATGTGTCAGCCAAGTTCGCAAAGCAAATAAGCGACACACCGGCCGTGGGTTACATTATTACACGAACCATTTCTAGCTACTTATTTGATAAAAAAATTGAGGTCCCATAAAAATGCCACCTTTGTAAACGGTTAAGCTACTAGGTACCTAAATGAAGCGAGGTTTTAATGGAAATCAAGTTCTTACAAAGCTCCCTAGATCACAGTTCCTGTCATGCATTACGATCAAATGAATGCACCGGCTAAGTGTTCAAGCGGTACAGAACCCTCCGAACCCGAGTCCAACTTGGACATGACGGCTGTTTATTTTTATTTTGAACTTATATTGTATTATTATAACATTCACTCAAGGTTATTGAAATTCTATTGTTGAGACAACACAGAGCTCAACCACCCAAAAACCAAGAATCATCCAGATGGTAGTGATGTGTGCATAAATTTACATCGTCACGTGGCCAAGAATAAGGGGTTTCAAAAGGTAAATGCTACTTATGGCCCAGGGTGGCGTAAAATAAATAATTAACACTTTTGTATTTATTGCCATCGACTGGCAAACAGGCAGACAGCCCACTTGATGGGAAGTGGTCACCGCCGCCTATGGACATTTGCAAAGTCGATGGCGTTACCAATGCGTTGTCGATCTCGAAGAAATTTAATGATACCATTTAAAAAAAAACCCATATTGTAGCGCATTGGGAAAGTCTCAGCCGAAAGCTCATTCCAAATTCCTTACTACTCGCCATAAACGTTCTGGAGAACCGGCGCGTAACTGAGTGCAGTGATTGAAGGAAATGGGAATGAACATCCTCCCCATGACGAAAGGTGCGATGATAGAACCAGGCCGTTGGCACCAGTCTATACAGTTCCTTGGAACACTCCCCATTATACAGACGGAAGAAAATGCAGAGATGCAAAGTCTCTCCGGAGCTGGAGGCTAAGCATCTCTAAACGGTCTGAAACTGTACGATCGTTGACAAAGCGGACGGCACGTCTTTGAATGAAATCGAGAGGGTCAAGCTGGTAGGCACGTGCTCCAGCCCAGGGATGCCAGCAGTACTCTACGGCCTGACCTACGGCTTTTTGTAAAGCAAAAGGCATTATTGCGGAGTGAAGTACTGCTTGAACCGGTTTAGCACACCCAGCTTTTTGGAGGCAAGTTTTGCCTAGCCTTCCAGGTGACCCCGAAACTGCACGTCGCTAGCAATGATAATACCAATACTGTTGGAGATGGAAAGAGGAGTTCCTTGAAACTGTGGCGCTGGACAGAACGGGGATTTCTTGGTAATGATAATATTCTGCGACAAGATTATTTACGGCCTTAATTAAAGTTTGCTACCGACGTCATCGTATTAATTTAAAGAAAAACTAATTGACTTACCTGCAAATATTGCTTTGTGTGATATTTAGGATTATAATGACGCAAAAGTAACACCAGGAGTGATCGTAGTTCATCAGAGTCACTCAATTTGTTTTGTAATGTCACAAAGCTTTTCTTATTCATGACAGAAATGTTAGTACGCTTTTTATGATCCATAACGGCTTGAACTAATTCCCGAATAGCTGTAACAGCCTGAAAACACACAAACGTTTTTCAAATTTGTGTTGAAAATTGTGAGAACACAAAATCAAGGCCTCTATATTGTACGAGGTAAAACAGTTTTGATTTTGAAAGTTATTGTATTGACAACGTTACGATAGTTCTTATTTACTTAACAGTAACGGCAGCCGAATTAAAAACAATACATTTCAAAGGCAATATTGCTTTACTGAGGAGAATAGCGGCCCAGAACTGAAACCAACAAAGGGCCAAACCACACGGACACGGTACAGTGATTTATGCCCAGATGCGATATGCGACGCCTTACCGTGCCTATGGCATAAAGGCATAATAGAAATAAATTGCAGAAAGACTGAACTTGACCTACCAGATGAAGTCGTTTGAGACTCGGCTTCAGGTTATTCCCGTCTAACTTAATGGCCAATTCGAATTGTTCACACAAGTTAGCACCTTCGGCGGTCACGTATGAGAATATGTCGTATGATATCACTGAGATAAATTGCTCCAAGTCCAATTCAACTATACTTGTGTACTTCAGAAAATATGTAATTAACCAGAAAAAATGTGAAGTATCTATTTCTAGCTGTGGATTAGTGAGAATCTGATTATGAAGTGTTTGCACCAAAGAGTTGTAGCCTTTGAGTATAAACTCAACCGTAAATTCTTTCAAGACATCTGATATGTCCTCATCAGTAGGAGTTTGGTATGCAAGTCCTCGAATGTTAATGCTGAAACAGAACACACAATTTCGATATACATTATTAATCGCAACGTTTATTTCATAATATATCAAAGTAGGTTACTTAATTTCGACTTCGTTTAAAACGAAACTTAGAGTAGGTTAGATATAAAAAATAAATAATCGCCTTATTTGTCGCGTAGTTGGTGGTATTTACTTACATTTTCGCTCTACTTCTGCTATTTATTTTGTTCCGCTTGCGCTCTTGAAGTGTAAGCGTGCGCGCTTTGTTGTTCTTTCTTTGCTTTGAATTGTGCGGCTTTTGATGCGAGGGTTTTTTTGCTAGGACTTCGTCATCATTACTAGATGTCGAAATCGACTCTTGATTTTCCATTTGAGTTACATATTCACGGTCATAATTCTCTGAAATGACAGCCTTCTCCTCGTTAGTGATTTTTTGCTGCTGGTCGATAATTTTACATTGCCCGCTTTCTGGCAAAATCTTCTCTTCCTACAAAAAATACGCAGGTAACTGAGCAAATCGAAAGTGTAAAGGATGCCCAAGGTCAGCGATGTGACAGACGGATCACGGAGTGTTAAAAAATGTACAGTGGTATGAAACCCCCTTCGTGTGAGAGTCGGGGTCGCACACGCTGGGTTTTGTAGAAGGGGGTCAATTTAACTGGCAGGGCTTGCCTTCGTGGATAGAACACATAAACGAGTTGCGTATATTTACGTACGTTCTCAGATGTCATACGTTGATCGTTATTTAATGCTTCATGTACACTACTGTCTCTGTCATTCATTTGAATGTCATTTCCTTCAGGTAGAGGTGGCTGAAATGATTGGTTTCCATTCTCCTTGGTAATATTTCCAGAAGAATCTCCCCACCCGTTGTTGTCATAATTTGGAGTATCGTTGCTTTTGCCACTCCCACCCGTGTCAGAGGAATCAGACGGCGGATCTGACGTCAACATGGGCGAAGAATCTTCACTTCCTACAAATTTAACGAGCATTAGCATTTTCAAATGAAACATAGTAAAGCTAACATTCGTTTTAAGGGTCGTTTTAGTCGTGATAGTTTTCCTTTAAAATTCGTAATATGTGCCTTCATTTAAGATATTATTCAGAGTTACACCCGGCTGCCAAACATTTGAAAATTTTCCATTATTCAACAACTACAGCTATCAGTTGTTTATGTATTTATTTAATCTTTATTGCACAAAAATAAGTACAAAAGGCGGACCTAATGCCTAATGGCATTCTCTCCTCTCATTCGACCAAATTACTAAACGGAAATTTACATTATCAGTTCTGTCACAGGTTCTGTTAATTTTTGCCTGAACTGATATTTGATATTTTTTGATATCTCTGAAGTGCAAATAAGTTGAACATACATACATACCTACATACCTTCACGCCTGTAATCCCAGAGTGGGGTAGGTTACAGGTATTGTATAAGTTTAATTTTCTCAATGATAGTTATTATTCATATGAATTAAAATCCATTCATCATTTCTTTCGTCCTGTTAATATTTTTGCTTAACGTACAAAGTCAAATTATAAAATTCTTAAAAAAAAACTTTGTTGCACGGGCGACAGATGTTTAATTTCAGGTAAAACTTTATTCATTGTACTAGGTATCCTTAGAAACATGCCAGGTAATATTTTTTTCTACCAATTTAAATTGATAAACGTAATTTCTTTAAAAGAAACGCGCGCCGGGGTGAACTTTTCGCGGGATACGCTCTCCTGTCTATACTCAACACATTGAATGAAAAATAATGCTGTTTTGATTTCATGCAACGTTGGCCAAATTTTCTGTTTAATTTCCTCTGACTTTTTACATTATAGGGGGAACTTTTCGTTATCTAGTTTCCGTACATAACAGCGCCATCTAGCGATGCAATAAACAACATTAAAGCTTTATTATTATAGGGAAAGAGGTCTCATATGAACGGCACCAAACTACACATTGTTTTAAAATATCCAAAAATCTACAAAAATATAACGTTATTACGATAACCTTACCTCCGCACTTGAAATCAGCCGAAAAATAAAAAATAATATAATTACATATTTATAATATTACTAGCGACCCGCCCTCGCTTCGCTTCGGTTTATATAAGTTTTCTGTAAAACCCGTACATAAAACAGAATATATTATACATTAAAACCTTCCTCTTGAATCACGCTATCTATTAAAAAAAACCGCATCAAAATCCGTTGCGTAGTTTTAAAGATCTAAGCATACATAGGGACAGACAGCGGGAAGCGACTTTGTTTTATACTATGTAGTGATGATTGTACGGTGAAAAATGGTTGTCAAAATTGTTCAATTAATGCACGTGAAATGTTTTAAAAGGTTAGTTACGTACCTCTGCCTGGTGGGGACGTGTTACTCTCATTATCTTCCGAACTATCCGAGGCACAACTCCCGAGCCAACTGTTGACCAGCTTGTATAACGCCGTAACATGTTGATCTTTGTACAGTAGCGCGACCAACTGTACCATTGTTACACCACAGTTAGTCTGGAAGAATAATAGATACAAAACACATATCTAATCTCATTCAAAAATATAAACAGTATTGTATTAACTTATTTTATTCTCACCCATTTTACTTGAAGCAATTAACAGGTAAACATATAGCCCGACACTTTTTCCTTTTTTGAACGTGATAATTGTGATTAACTAGGAGTTGGCAATGAACTAATACTTACCACAGTTACAGATATAAATCTTCATATGACTTTTATTTTTTCACTCTTAAAAACCATGTCGTTGAACCGAACCGTTGACGACGCGTCAGCCTAGTTAGTAGTGACCCTGCATACGAAGATAGCGACCTCGGGTTCTATTCCCGGTATGGGAAACATTTTGTATAATGAGCGCGAGTGTTTGTTTCTGAGTCCTGGATGTTTTCTATGTATTTAACTATTTATTTCTCTATTTAAGTATTTATATCGTGGTGTAGAACTCGGGTAAAGGTTAAAATTAAGGAACTGTAACTTTAGTCAGGTGAGTTGAGTCACTAAAATTACATACTTACATTTATATAGTGCCCTCATACGCCAATAGGCGGACTCTAAATTGAATAAACGAAGCAAATTCAATCCTCACCCCATTATAGTAATGTGGTCGCACTTGCTACAGGAGTTTTGTCTGAGATACCACCATATTTTTAACAAGAGTTAGCTCAGGCTTTTATACATACGAGTCTAGGATAGCTCACAGTGGTCGAAGCATGTATACTTAGTGTATTTCTCAAAAATACAACAAGTAGATTGTATAAAAAGCAGTAAAATAAATTATTATACTTTTTGTAAATTTACCTATACAAATCTACAAAAAAACACCAAACGATAAAGTTATTTTTTTCCCATTTCTACATCGTGACAATTTCCTTTTTTATTAAAATAAAAAGATACGCGTTGTAGTATCAAACTGCCAACCTCTGAAGAGCTGATTGTTCAGTTCTTCATTTCAATTAAAACTGTTACAAAGATATTTTTGTTATGAAACTAATAAAATTGTTTTTTAATGATCGCTCTTTTTGCAAAAATCCCAATGGTTTCAAAAATTATGTTTGCATTCATTCTTAATTTCCGGTACCGTACCAAAATCCAAAAAAAGGAACCCTTATATGGTGAGGTTTCGGTGTCTGTCTGTCTGTCTGTATGCACAGCAGGTTTTCTCATCATCTACAAATGCTATCAACTTGAAATTTGGAATAGGTTTAAAAAAAAAACATTTTATAAATAGTTGAAAAGAGGTCTAGAATGCGGGGTTGAAAAATGAAAGTGGTCTGATTACAGCAAATGGTGTGTCATATGAAAGGGCTTTTCAAAACTATTTCTTTTTCGTCCCGTCCCCCCCCCCCCTTATCTCCAAAGTTTATTAATCAAAAAATCGAACAAAATCCTGACTTAGAGATGACTTACGTTATATCGGAAAATTAAAATAAAGTGTTAATTATATACAGTTTTTGAGAAATAACAAAATAAAATCTGTATTAAAAATTACGCTTGTTAAAATAGACCTTATTTCATCGATAATAAAGTTCATAACAAATAAGTATTTTATTTTGCGGTTACCAAGCATATTAATATTAAATACGGAACCCTTGGTGGGCGAGTCCAGCTCTTTTAATTTTCATGTGAACTTTTCGAGCTTACCTCTTTATCCTTTTTAAAGGCTGTCATAATTCTGTACAGATAGTTCCAAATTCAAATAATTAATGGTATGTTAAAGGCTGTCAAAGATTTGTACAGATTATTCGATTTTTTTATATTTTTTTATATACTATCAAAGAAAATTACAAATAATGGACTTAATGCCTTAAGGCATTCTCCGCAAGTCAACCAACTGGCCAAACAGAAACAAGACAAAGGTTGGTGCTTACTTTAAGAAATCAGCTAAACATAAATTATAGTTCTATAATTCTATAATATAGAATATATTATATATTAGGTATACGTACAATATTACAATACATATACACGTGTTACAAAATACCCCGTAAAAAATATAATAAATTATCAAAGCCAAAAATATTGTCAACCCTAGTAAGCTGTCATGTCAGGGAACCGGAGTTAGCATATATTATTTAACAGAGAGGCCTTACCTACCAATTTTAATAATTGTCAACTTTAATGTATTTTCTGTTTTTCATCCACAAAGGTTCAATACTACACGATGTCATTATGCTTAAAGTACTGGCTTTAAAAAACGTCAAGACGGAATAAAAAATATGTTGTCAATTTCAAAACTTCTTATCGACATTCTACAAATTGTTCCGTGTTTTTTCCATATTTTTTTCCAAAATATTACGATATGATGTTATGCGTAGGCCATGAAGAGAGCAATTTAAATCGTGCTCGCGAACTGTATCAACGCAACGGCAACGATTTATCGATGGAAGACCACCCGCTGAACAGCGACGGCTACCTTCGTACCAGTGTTTTCTCAACATGTCAAGACGCCTACATTCCATAGGCTCCTTTCATCGGCCTTCTGGAAGTGGACGTCCAAGCACAGTCGATGCCAGGCAGTTAGTGTTAGAGCATTTTTAAGAAGAGCCAACCCCGAGTACAAGACGAGCCGGAGCAAGATTCGGTATGAACCATGTTGCAGTTTGGCGAATTCTTCGTGACGACAACCGTCACCCTTATCATTATCGCCGTACACAGGAGCTGATACCCTCTGATCTTGCTCCCAGGAGGAACTTCTGCGAGTGGTATCTGAGGCAGTTAGAGGAGAACCCTAATTTCATAAACTATGTTATGTGGACGGATGAGGCAACTTTCACGAGGTCAGGACTTTCACATGTGCATAACGATCACGTTTGGGCTCGCGAGAATCCACACGCTTCACGGCAGGGCAGATTCCAACATCAGTGGCGGCTGAATGTGTGGGTTGACATTTATGACGGGCATGTCGTTGATCCCGTCATTTTGCCATCACGCCTGAACGGGGGCAACTACCTAACGTTTTTACGAACGGAATTCGAAGAGGCGATTGAGGACTTTCCTGTGGCCGACAGGGATTACCAAAGGAACATGGTGTTTCAACACGATGGAGCTCGGGCTCATCTTGCTCGCGACGTGCGAGAGTATCTCAACGTTCGCTTTCCACGAAGATGGATCGGACGTGGAGGACCGGTGCTATGGCCGGCTCGTACTCCGGACATCACACCCTTGGACTTCTTCTTATGGGGTTATGTGAAGGACAGAGTCTATTTCTCCGATTGCACAACGGTTTTCGAGATGGAGCAGCGTGTAAGATCGGTGTTCGCGTCAATAACACCAACGATGGTGCGAAATGCCACACAAGCCATATCCCGACGAGCGAGGTTGTGCATTGAGCAAGGCGGAGCTCACTTTGAGCCGTTCCTGTAAATTTGACGTTCATTACGAAAAAGTGTTAGTTTAGGTTTCTTCGTTTAAAATCTTCCAAAACTCGACTTGTAATATGTATCTAATCGAATTCTGTTCATTTTGTTTATATCTCTTTACCGTTTCGCGAATTGTACTTAACATTCTGCGTAGTTTACTCTTTAATTTTACTGAAATAGGGTTAGCACATGAATGAAAAAAATAATTTTTTTTTTTTGCGGTAAGTCATACAGTGATAGTACGACTCTCAAATATTGTAAATGGACTTGTTATAAGGCACCATTTAACCCCCTTTCGGCTTTACGGGTATGTTTGTAACACCCTGTATAGTAAAATACAATAATATTAATTTACATATCTAATCCAATAATATAACATTTAAATAAATACATACAATAAACCTACCTGCCTACTATAAGAACATAATGCAGAGACTTAATCTTGTATATTATCAAAGAAGTGCTTGCGCAACATACACTTGAAAGACTGTTTGTTTTGAGCTTGCCTTATACGAAGCGGTAGCGCGTTCCAAAGACGGACCGCCTGAAGGGCTAAAGAATTTGACATGAAGCCAGTGCGATTAGGAGGGATAGAGAGCTTAAGGCTACGGGAGGAACGGAGTCCGCATCCGGGACGCGGAGTAACCAATTGAAATTTACATTTAAGGTAACTGGGCGAGGCTGGATCAAACAGAAAACAAAAGAGAGTCGTTAAAATTCTCTAGATCTAGAAGGGATCTGTGTTCACGAATGGGAAGCCATTTTACCTGGCAGCGAAAAGCGGAAACGTGGTCGAACTTACGCAGACCAAAGACGAAACGAATACAGTTGTTAAGGAGACGCTCCAGCCTGTTGAGGGAATGTTGGGAAATATTCTTACAACACACATCTGCATAATCAATAACAGGGACCACTAAGGTTTGAACAAGGAGTGTCTATGTTTTAACTGGTAGAAAGTGTTACACTTCCCAATGCCCAACACCATTACAATGCTCTTAGTATGTTGGTCACTCTACGACAGACATCGGTCACTTGGGCATCCCACGTTGGACCCACGTCCATGATAAGCCCAAAGTGGTTATGGAATTTCAATACTTACTTAATAGACACTTATTGATTCCAAATTCAATATCACTTGGACTTTACTGGGAACTTTTCTATTTGTTTCTATTTGTTATAGCAAGATTACATAGCACTTTTGAGAAAAGTTAATTTATCGTTAGTAATCTGACTCAAGTTACAGTTTCTTAATTTTATTCTTTAAGTACGATTTAAGTACATACATACATAGAATACAAACATACATACATTAAATCACGCCTGTTTCCCAGAGGGGTAGGCAAAGAACACTTCTTTCCATTTGCTACGATCTTGACAAATTTCTTTCGCTTCTTCCACATTCATATATCGAGTCATGCACGCATGTCGTCGTCGGTCGATTTAAGTACACTTTTTTTAAAACCATCCACACTTAGAATAAGCCTAGAGGTTAGTTTGGGACTAGGTCAATTTGTATGAGATGGTCCCCTGATATTTATTTACTTATTTATGTAATTTTGTATGTACGTGGTTCTACACGAAAATTACGTACACTACTAAATTACGTGGTTCCTAACTTTCAAATCGCGATATCTCACAAAGGTGACTCAACATAATATTTCAGTGAACCCTTCAGTTTATTAAATGCACATTACATGCTTTAGCTTTATGCTTTTGAACTTACGAGGCAATTAGACCCCGACACGCTGTTTATTACCACCCGCAACTCGCGCCCCACAATTTCGGCATGGTTTCTTGTTTACTAGCAAAAATCGGGTTAAGCGTAGTCAATTTAGATAGGTCTGTAAACTCAAAAGACAAACAATTAAAGTTAAGTGGAATAGTCTTTCTTGTCGTTTTTTTTTATTTTAACTTTTTTCTCGATTAACTGTTCATTGCTAGAAATCGAATCTTACGATAAGGTTTTGCGTAGGTATCTCTTCTTACTTACTAAAGATTAAGTAGGTAATTAAAGATCGCACATACCTTATTGTATGATTCGGGTGGCGAAGTATACAGTAATATGTCAATTGGAGAGCTGATCACTTACCAATTCTGGTATAATCATAAGCTTAATGAGGAGTTTATCAAAGCCTTGGCTAAATATGTTCCAGATTATCCGATTTTGCACCGGGTGGTTGGTTTCGTTCTTCCTCGGGTTGAGGCTGTTGATACGCTCCGGTATGTGCAGTAAATTTCTCATAAGCAAAAGACTGTTGTTTACGTTTGAACATTGTCTCGGCGTTATTTTAATTAGTTGTTCAGCCTCCGCGTTTTTCTTTAGAAATTCAATAACCACTGTCGATGCTCGAATATCCGCAAAAGCCACCTTTGCGGACGTAAGCAAATTATTGATGTCATAGACCATTTGCTTTCCAAAATCTGATTGCGATATAACTTCCACCGAGAGCAAACATTCTACTGGAATAGTTAAATTCACAAGAATCTGCATCAGTAATTCTATGGTCGTATCTTCCTTCGCATGTAGTAATAGAGGCACAAGATCTTTCTGTATGTTTTGGCCAAAACTTATGCTTCTTCGATATGAACGAAGACACTGGTCCTCAGATAAAATATTATGCAATATCGACTGTAACGCGGCTGAAACATTCAATTTGCATTTATAATCGGGTTATCAGGTAAAAAAAATAGTTGGTCGTAGAAAGAAGTCGTGCTTGCGCAACCTCCGGAAATAGACCAAAGCCACCGCAGAGCTATTCAACTTCGTCAAAGACCGGAACAAGTACACGGAGCTGACTGCCAACCTCCAATAGTAGGAGAGGCACAGAAGGAAGAAGAACCGAAGTCAAGTTTAAACTATAGGTATACTTTTTATGACTCGATCAATTGTTAATACAAGTGGAAGTATATGATATCCAAATCAGGACAACCGTTTTGCTAAAAACACTGCCAACTTAGGAAACAAACTATTATTTTTATACAAAACCGAGAGACAACCTAATAAAATATGTACAGAAATATATAATATGGGTAATATATGTGTATATGTGTATTGAAAGTTTGTTATTTGAATAATTACTGATTGGACCAGTTTGTCCCTTGGTTTTGTATAAAAATAATAGTTTGTTTCCTGAGCCACAAGTGTTTTTAGCAAATGACGAGCATTCATTTAAGCATTTATTTGTATGATAAAGTAAACCAAACATTTTCAAGATGTAATTTTTTGTTTTCTTTTTACCTTAATACCCTATAAACACGAAAAAATTACCCGGCAAAAAAATATATAAGTGAATCTATCGCACTACCTACGCAACTTTAAAAAAAATACGTTCATTAGTGGCTAACTTGCTACTAGCGTTAACTCCTTACCATTGCAGTTCTCGTTTATGTGATATCCATCTGCATGCACAAAGCCGAGGTTGCCAAATGTACTATGGATTTGTGGACTACTAAGAACCCACTCCATGATTTATCTGAAACAAAAACAAATGAATAAAACCGGGCAATTAATTCATATTAATTCTCTATTTACCTAAAGTTGTTTGGTGAGCAGTCTTAGGGCCACTTGCACCAAAAACTTAACACTGGGTAAAGACACTAACTCGAGCTAAAATGTCAGTTTTTGTATGAATCTGACGATTACTAACTCGAGTTAGTGTCTTAACCTAGTGTTAAATTTATCGTGCAAGTGGCCCATAGATGATAAATGATAAGATACTTAAGTATAAACACTTTGGTCGCCTGTATCTCAGGAACCAATCAAGTCTTGATAGTCGTGATAGTTTTACGAGTATGTGCTTTAATTTAAGATTTTTTTCTGATGTTTAGTAGGTAATTAGTTTGGGCTGTAGTGGGGGGGGACACTTTTACGTCTTAATATTTCACATATTTTTGAAAGACCTATCTAACGACACCGCACACCATGGGGTAGACGAGAAAAAAAAACATCAACATATACGTACATATTTTAATTAAGATTTTGTTTTACTGAAACGTCGGCGTGACTAATATGCATGTATGTATATTCTTGCCAAATAACAGCTTTCTAGTTAGCTTTCTTTCGGGGGTCGAAGTTGCACTACGTCCGTAGGAGAATATCCACCGCTACCCTACACTACACGTGACCGGGCCTGGGTAGGACCGCCTACTATCTCTTCTGGATCTCACGGTAATCGATACTACGAAACAAATATGCAGAAGCACATAAATCACCGAGATAAAAGCTCTCCAAAGTCATAACGGCACTTCTCGGCGCCATAAGACAAGGGACATAGGACCTTCAATGCATGTCCTACGGGTGCCAATCTCACTGTCTAAGTTTTTGAGCTAAAAAAAAAGTTCCTAACGTCCTAAAATTAAAATGATACGATTGCTCAACTAATGTATAGGTTAGGTGGTGTTAGAACTGTGTCAAGGCGCGAAACTCCATTACTAGGCGGAATAGGACCTCTGCGAAGCGGAGCTTCGTCGACTTCCCCTCAGGGTCAGGGTTCATTTTTAATTAGTGGTAACAATATTCGGAATAACGATATTCGGAATAACGATATACCAATAAATACATTCGACAAAATAATGTTACTATACAAACGTCATAATAATAAAAAAAAATACCAAACGATATTATGCAAAGCTATTTCGACATTCGGCCACCCGTGCATCTACACAGGAGACTTTAATAGCAACCATACTAGTTGGGGATATGACACAAATTACCTAAATGGGGAGAGGCTAGTAGACTGGGCAGAAAGGACGAAGGTGTGTTGTGTTGTGTTTGTGTGTATTTGATAGTCTAAGGGAACATTTAAATCTGCTCGCTGGGGCAAAGACCAGACTTGGTCCAGTCTTGGTCTTTACATCCCGAAACCCAGATAGTATCCCAACACCGATCAATATAGCCGTACTTAATAACTTCCCCAAGTTACAACACCGTCCTGTCTTACTTAATATGGGCCCCAAGATACGGATAGTCAGCTCCTTTCCTGTCCACCGCTGGAACTTCCAGAAAGCTAATTGGAAAGATTATGCTATGGAACTGGACGAATGTATCCGATGGATTCCTCCAACTGCTAAAAACTTCGATTGCGTCAATGATGTAATTATATTAACCTACCTAGTAGTAAAATGAAAATGATAGAACAGTCCACGCCATAAATATGTTTACACTTTAGTACAGTCAAGGGCAAACATATGTATAAACTTTAGTACCTTGTCTAATTGTCGTCATATTTGAACTGCCATATATGAACTGTCACAGTGGTTAAAGTGACAAGGTACTAAAATGTATACATATTATTGCCCTTGACTGTACCTCGTCACTTTACCCGCTATGACAATTTCAAATGGCAATTTAAACATGGCGCTAAATAGACAAGGTACACAAATTTATGGCGTCGACGTACCTATTTCCTGAAAATTGAATAATACCTATATTTAACGCAAATAAGCTTTATATGGTTATCTAAATATTTTGAAACAATCCTGGTGGCATTCCTAAGTGGATTGCAATAATGTGACGCACACAGCTTGAAAAAAAGTATCACTAAATTTAGCTGTAAGAGTAGTCCTTAACATGCTGAACATAAGGACTACTATCTTGGTGCCATCTAGCGCTGAGTAATTCATTAATTATAATTACTCGTCGCTAGATGGCAGCTAAGTGAACTAGCAAGCGCTATCTTACGTTCAGTAACTGAACTACAATAGAAAAAAAAACGATTTTTCAATCTTAATTTTTTTACATACGACTTAATTTTGTGCTATGTAGGTCCTAAGTATCAAAATTATGTTGCGGCGTTTTTAGTCCGTAAGCTGTAACCAATTATGAGGAAGTTATTTGTGTAGCAGTAGATCATAGAGCGTTATCGTTTCACGCACACATTTTTAAAAGTGGCAACACGGGGTCTTGAACGAATTTACGTTCATGATATATCTCTCTTGTTTTTGTGATCTGAGGCTTGAAATATTTTAATGTTTACTAGCAACCCGCCCTCGCTTCGGGTTTATGTGAGTTTCCTGTAACACCAGTAGATAAAACAAAATTGATTATACATTAAATCCTTCCTCTTGAATCACTGTCCTATTTAAAAAAACCGCATCAAAATCCGATGCGTAGTTTTTATACATACATAGGGACAGATAGACAGCGGGAAGCGACTTTGTTTTATACTTATTTGAGCAAAAAAACGGTACACCTACAAATAGTTGGTACTTAATTATAAAACAGAGATCAACCGTAATAACTACGATTTAGAAAAACTACGACTAAAAATTTCTAAAATAAATGACTAAACGTGAATTGTATGGTTTATTACATTATTTTATAATTGTAGAATTTACCCTTGCACGTTTCTGTATACGTTGTTTACGAGCACCGCTCGTAACGGCGAGGCACGTGCTCGGAACACGCGACCCGCGTGCCCCGCTACTGGCGCGTCCCGCTCCGCGCGCAGTCACGTGTCAGAGTGACGCAACGTTCCACCCAAGTAGAAATGTATTTGCGAGCACTCGTATTTACTGTAAAGGGGCTTCTAGACGGGCTACACTTTCAATGAAATATGTGGCTATAAACATAGCCGACTATATCCCGGCAATACCAAAAACATTTAAATGCAGCATGTGGCCGGAAAATGTATATATACCGGGTGTACAATCCAAATGGGTCAGTATGGTGAAGTCGGAAACTATGAGAGATAGCGAGATCTGTTCTTAGGAACCATGACGTCGATTTTAGATTTAATAATTTCAAACTGGTAAACATCTTAGCCTAAGTTTGCAAAATGTGGTTACAGAATTATCAACAAGTTTTTAGAGTTGTTGGTAATTCTGTAGCTCTGCCTACCCCACTCTGGGAATAAAGGCGTGAGTTTATGTATGTATGTATGTATGTAATTTCAAACATTCAAACTTTTTTAATACATTCAAACTTTTTTATTAACTTTCATACATAACCTATGTCAAACATATTTCATATCAAATTCTCAGGTCTTTAATTCCTTTTATTTGTAACAAAATCAAACTTCTATGTCAACGCAATCCAAAGAAACAGCAATTTAAGCCGCATATTTTCAAAATCGTAACTACTTGCAAGGGAATCAAAACCTAAAGGGTACTTCCAGTTGATCTAGAATCTTGAAATTTGGCATGAAGCAACGTCTCATAGCACAGCGAAAATTGCGAAAGCCATAATACATCATTTATAATAAAAATAATTTTAATAATTTTTAAGTTACTACCCCTTTCCTCGTGAACGCGTATAGGTATTAAATTGAAATTCAAATTGAATACTCAGGTCTATAATACCTTTAAGCTGTAACAAAATTAAACTTCTATGTCAACGCAATCAGAAGCGGCAATTTAGGCCGCATATTTCCAAACTCGCAACTACTCGCAAGGGAATCAAAACCTAAAGGGTAACTTCCAGTCGATTTAGAATCTTGAAATTTGGCATGAAGCAATGTTTTATTAAGTCTAGGGTTAAAAAAATCGTATCGTATATCGTATCGGGTTAAAAGAACTGAATGACCATGTTCTTTTAAAATGGCATCTATTGTGGTAGGTACTCACTAAATCGCTCTTTATTCTGTTTGATTACTTCATACAAACTTGGAGAGGTGAATATTTTTGTTGCTTTGAATTTGTCACTCTTACTCTCAGACAAAATATTATAAACAGTCGAGAGAGAAACACCTGTAGCTTTTTCAGGTAACTGGGCAGCGGTAAAAGGTGAATCTAAAATTTTCATCAGTTCAAGTTCAAAATATTTAAAACAGTTCAAAATAATTTCCTTACTTTGACTCTCAATCGGACCAAAATTATTTTCTGTCATAGTTGTTAAAAACTGTGTAACTTACAATCGTACGGGCACAGGGAGAATTGTTTTGAAAACTGTGAGAATACAATAAAATCAGCCATTCAAATATACGCACAACGTAAATAATATTTAGAATTTGACACTGACATTATTTTTGAATTTTCTTCTTAAATATAATTATATTATTAAAACAAAACTTAAAACAGAACAAAGATAATATAATACGAGACCCACATTCAGTCGGCGACTTAAAAGTACAAAAATAAATTCAAAATTTAAAAAACCTCCGACTTTAAACAGTCGGTAAAAAAACTTCTAAAAAGTAAAAAATTATAAGTATTGGCCCTATAACTTTAATTATAGTAGGTATTAATATTTTGATTCAAGCGTCGCCACGTCGGGGACCGTAGACCAAAGTAGCTGGGGTATTTTATATTATTTCATTTACTTAACGGTCCCCCGACGTTTCGACGCTTGAATCAAAATATTAATACCTACTATAATTAAAGTTATAGGGCCAATACTTATAATTTTTTACTTTTTAGAAGTTGTTTTACCGACTGTTTAGTCGGGGGTTTTTTTAATTTTCTTTTTTTTTTATTTCACACTTTTTAAACTTTAAAGCTCAAAAACGGCTGAACCGATTTTGATAAAACATGTCTAAGAACACTCCCGAATAATACACCTTTCAAACAAAAAAAATTAAAATCGGATTGGGAGCTACAATGCCACAGACAGACACATACACATTTACACACACACACACACACACACACACGCACACGCACACACGCACACACGCACACACGCACACACGCACACACGCACACACGCACACACGCACACACGCACACACGCACACACACACACACACACACACACACGTCAAACTTATAACACCCCGTCGTTTTTGCGTCGGGGGTTAAAAAAGGAGTACTACTATGCTACTGACACAAATATTTTTTGTTTGAAGGTTGTTAGTGACATTTTAGTGCGTAGTGGGGGCGGGAGATCGTTCCATATTTTTGATGCTCTATATCGGAAGCTACCTCTGAAACCCATAATATTAGGTCCTTACATATGAAATTGGCGTTTTGTATGAGAGGAACATGAAGTATATATATTTTTTTAATAATATACCTAGTTAAATTAATCAAAGTATGTACCATTGCTATCTATGCACTTGTGCCATCTCATAGGTAGTTCATTGATTCCTTTACTAAAAAAACCGGGCAAGAGCATGTCGGACCATGCTCAGTGTAGGGTTCCGAAGCCGTAACGACAAACACAAAAAACTATCTCAAAAATCAACATGTACGAACCAATTTTCTATTTAAAGTTATTTAGCGCTGTCTTAGATGATTTTTAGTAGTTTAGTCGCCTGTATCTCAGGAACTAATTAAGTCTACTAAGTAATGATTCTTTTTCTTATAAATTCGTATATAATATCTCAAACAAGAGCCAAGCTTTTAAGTGTGAGATCAGTATACCTACCTATGTAGGTAGTTAGGTATCTAAACTGCTTCAAACCGACTTTAAATTACAATAAAAGTTAAATCTTTTATAAAGTGATAGAAATTGAAAAAAAAACAAGGGCCAGTAAATAGAATTTTAAGTTTTCCAAACGATACTCGACTCAAATCAATATCTAATCAATTATTTGTAAACTTTCAGATCGCAAATCGCAAACTTGTAGTGTAGGTAGCATTTCGGGGCACGTCCGAACAGCATCTAGGCGCTCGCGCTTATGAGCGCGGCTGTCGCTCGATTTGTTACTTGCACAGTTCGACTCCCCCCGCGCGTGCAGGCCCCCCCCCGTTAACAATTTTTCTATCAAAGTTATCATAGGCGATTTTGATAGGTATAAACACTTTAGTCGCCTGTATCTCAGGAACTAATCATGTCTACTTAGCCGTGATAGTTTTCCTTTAAAATTCGTTATATGCGCTTTCGTTGAAGATATTTTTCAGATTTTTAGTATTTGTAGTTTTGGCTGTAGGGGGGGGGGGGACACTTGACTCTAACAAAAAATAGCGCTTTAAAGCATAATATTTCATAAACGGATCCCTTAATCGAAAAATTGTTTATATAAATCCGCAATATTTTTGAAAGACCTATCCAATGACACCCCACACTATGGGGTAGGCAAGAAAAAAAGAGGCATCCCCACGTTACGTTTAGGAGAGGTGCATTAAAAAAAAATATTTTTCAAAATTTTATTTTACCACTTTGTTGGCATGACTAATATGTATATTCATGCCAAATTACAGCTTTCTAGTACTATGAGTCTCTGAGCTAGACTGGGGACGGACGGACGGACGGACATGGCGAAACTATAAGGGTTCCTAGTTTGACTACGGAACCCTAAAAAGGAGGGGAATCAATAAAATCTTTGATGGCGGATGGCGGTTTGGACTGCCCCATCGGAGATGAATTTTTTCCCTTGCAAGAAGTTATCCAAATTTCGAAAAAAATACTCGTAGTAATCTGTTAAAGCAAGGTCCGGGGATTACGGTGCACGGTGTTTGTTTTAGACATTCCAATTGAAGCTCCTCTAATTTGGTAGCCGTCTGTTATGCAGTGTGTGGTCTAGCGTTGTCCTGAAGCAGCAGTGGCCTAGAGCGATTGACCAGCCTCGGTTGTTTAGCAGCTAGCTTTTCCATCATGGTTTGCAGTTGCTGACAATATTCATCTGCCGTAATCTTCTGGCCAGATTTAGAAAGCTGTAGTGAAAGACACCGGCACACTAAAGGCTCACGAGCAACTTTTTTGGAGTCCATTTTCCGTTGGGGCATGATTTGGCTGGTTCGGCAGGGTTCAGCCATTGCGATGAGCGCTACCGTTTATCGTACAGGATCCTCTTTTCATCACAGGTAACAATTCGATTTAAAATCCCTTTATTATTGTGCCAGTTGAGTAATGTAGCGCAGCAGTCGACGCGTGTTTGTCGATTTGCCTCACTCAATTCGTGAGGTACCTATACCTTTCAAGTTTTTTCACCTTCCTAATTTGCTTCAAGTGGATTAAAACAGTTGTATCACTAATACCACAGCCTGCAGCTAACTCGGACGTAGTTTGCGATGGATCCGCTTCCACAATAGCCTTCAATGCTTCATTATCAACTTTGGCCTCCGGCCGTCCACGGGGCTTGTTCTGCAGGTCGAAATTTCCAAAACGAAAACGTTGGAACCAAGAACGCACTTGTTTTATTTTGCGAGACCACCACCACACACATTATTAATCCTTCGAGCCGTTTCTGCGGCACTGGTGCCACGTTGGAACTCATACTCGTAAATAACACGATATTTCAAGTTTTCTATTTTAAAAACTGAGTGACGTAAAGACAAAAAACAAAAGAGAAAAAAACAAATGAACTATGGTTTTTGAAACATAAATGCATGAGTAAATAGCTGTAAAAATTTGAATTTGGAATTCCTATCCCAAGAGGAGATATTTGAGATTAAAGTGGCCAGTACGACAAAACGCCAATTTCATAATTGTAAGGACCTAATATTTGTGTTTAGGCACAATTACTTTATTGGCGTGCATGCTTCTTACGCCTCGATCTCTTTCAGTTTTATTACTAAGCCAAATAAATTTGTCAAATAAGTACTGGGGTCTTCGCGTTTGAACTACTTTGTACACTTGCAACATTAAATGACGGTCTCTTCGCGCTGCCATTTTTAGTAAACCATTTTCATTTAATAAGGGGGGTTATGTGCGCGCGCTTTGGGATAGCAAAAACGAATACATGCGTTTTGCACTCGTTGTATAGCCTGTGGTGTTTTTGCTTGTATCCTAGGTCCGTAAACCGTGTCGCAGTAGTTAAAATGCGAAAGTACTAAGGCGAGAACTAGCAACTTTCGGACCCTTTCTGTCAAATTTTCCCGTAAGTTATAAAGTAAGTAGGTACCTTTAATCTGTAGAACGCGTTTTTAATTTTTAGTTCAACATGTTCCACTAAACGCAACTCATTGTCCATCATAAGACCTAGGTTTCTGGATACATTGACTTGCTCAATTATTTGTTGATCCAGTTTTATAATAGGATTCATTTCTTTGATCTTTTTACATTCGTTAGTTGTTCCAAGAACCATGAACTTAGTCTTAGATGCGTGAAATACCAGATTATTCCTTGTCGACCATTGGTGTATGGCAGCAAGGTCTTCATTCGCTAACCTCTATGCAATGCTTGTTTCACTGCTCTTAAAAGAAAAGTAAATTTGGGTATCATCCGCGTATAAATGTACCTTGCAATACTTAACACTCCTCAAAATGTCCGTAGCAAATAAAATAAATAAAGCAGGACTCAAAATTGATCCCTGGGGGTACCCCTCTCTAGTGACCAATAGTGATTTCGCGAAGGCTATCGAGGAAGGCTATATAATAAGATCTAGTTCATACTCACATAATGCCTTGTTTACACGGGCATAGTAGCTAACGCTTAGTACTTGTCACACTAATACGTAATTTGTATACATGCTGATTAGTGCTTAGTGCCGAATGCCAGGTAACTAAATACCTTTCACTAATTCCAAGTTCCAACGTGTAAATAGTTACTTCTCACTTGTCACTTTGCAGGTTAGGACTAAGCGATTAGTACTAATGACAAACACTAAGCCCGTGTAAACCTAGCATAAACTGAAGCGAAGCGAGGGTGGGTCGCTAGTACAATAATAATAGGTACCTACTTAACAAGTGAAAAGTAGGTACCTACGTACCTACATCTGACACGGTTAATAAAACCTGGCAAAAGCATGTAGGGCCATGCTCAGTGTACCTACCTACGGTTCCGTTAGCAATGAACCTTCCTACGAAGTTAGCGGTCCAGGGTTTGATTCCCGGTATGAGCAAATAGGTATTTATGATATAAGCGCGAAAAAAAATGTTCCCGCGTCAGTTATTTTTTAAAATATGACTGTATTTAAGTAAGTATATAGGTAGGTATATCTTTAAAATAACGTTGGTCGATTTCTAGTACCCACGTGTAGGTATAATCCTGTGCCTAGTGTGGGACTAAGTCAATTAGTATAAAATTGTCCTTAGTTGAAAAACTAAGCATAGCTGTCAGCAGTCCCGACCGACCTAGACAAAAAACCAAAACAAAATAAAAAACCAAAAAAAAACGCAGTATTAAGTAAGTAGGTAACTTAATTGGTCGGTGAGCTAGGCTGCGATGGCGAATATTTTGACTACGGATCCTTAAAAACCGGGCAAGAGCATGTCGGACCATGCTCAGTGTAGGGTTCCGAAGCCGTATCGACAAACACAAAAAACTATCTCAAAAATCAACATGTATGAAACAATTTTCTATTTAAAGTTATTTGGCGCTGTCTTAGATGATTTTTAGTAGGTATAAACCCGTTAATCGCCTGTATCTCAGGAACTAATCATGTCTACTTAGCCGTGATAGTTTTCCTTTAAAATTCGTTATATGCGCTTTCGTTGAAGATTTTTTTCAGATTTTTAGTACTTGTAGTTTTGGCTGTAGGGGGGGGGGACACTTGACTCTAACAAAAAATAGCGCTTTAAAGCTTAATATTTCATAAACGGACCCCTTAATCGATAAATTGTTTCCATAAACCCGCAATATTTTTGAAAGACCTATCCAACGACACCCCACACTATGGGGTAGGCAAGAAAAAAAAAAGACATCCCCACGTTACGTGTAGGGGAGGTGCATTAAAAAAAAATATTTTTAAAAATTTTATTTTACCACTTTGTTGGCGTGACTAATATGTACATTCATGCCAAATTACAGCTTTCTAGTACTATGAGTCTCTGAGCTAGACTGGGGACGGACGGACGGACGGACGGACGGACATGGCGAAACTATAAGGGTTCCTAGTTTGACTACGGAACCCTAAAAAGCTAAAAAGGTTCATTTTTGTTTTATATCTTATATCGTTCCTGACTACGACTACGGGTAATCGACAATAAAAAAACATAAAGAAAATCAATTTCCTTAAAAATAAAACATTTAGGTATTATTGATTTATTGTTTACCTTTAAAATTATCTTCAAGGTTCCATAGAACACTAAATCGTTCCCCTGACAACGATGCTGAATTACTCACAACAAGTACAGTTTCAAAATAAAAACACCTTTTATTTAGGTACTTAACTTTCAAAACCACTCGAACCACAGTTTGCAAAATATATGAAAATTTTACAAAACGTATTATTAACTTATCTAGTGCCCGTAGGTAGCTCTAACACGAACTTTTATCAGTATACATAATTGGACTGCGCATTAAAAAAACACTAGCTTCCAATTCGACGTCTGAACAAGCATGTAGCTCTTAGCTTACTGAATTGATTTTGATTCTGACTGGCTGGCTACCGCTATCTGGCTAACTGACGTGCGTGACGACGACGACTGCAGTCAGATGACGACGATTGAAGATTGACTGACTCTGACTGAGACTGAGTGGTCTGAGAGCCTGAGACGGACTGACTGGGGCAGACTGGAACTGGCTGGCACTGACAGGTTATAAACAATGAGATATATTAACTAGAGGCGCAAAATAATGTCATTAAAAAGATCCGACAATCTGTGGATCCGACACATAATAAAATAAAACGTGCCAACAACTAATTAATAATCACGACATAACTTTGAAACCAATAATATTTGAACCAAAAAACTATATCTATCTCTTTTGCACTAATACGCTAGTAATAAGCAATCGTATGGAGTAGACAAAGAGGGCGAGCTCGCCTCAGGTGAAAAGTTCAGTGCTGCCTACAACATGAAAATTACTCCCATTTTTTGTTGATATTAGCAATCGTTACAGTTAATAAATTATGTTTACAAATTTTGTTTTCTTTTTTTTGTCACTTATAAGAATGGTAGTTATAAATTATCAATAAGTTAAGTGCCTGTAAGAGTAGCCGATTAGAAACATTTACAAATTAATCTAATTTGATTTATGTTATGGATGCACGAAAATATTGAATTCCCATGAAAACACAGGGAAATTTAACAGTATCTTACTTGCAACATTGGGCCCAAAAAATAGTGTCTCAAGTTTTCGTGTTGATAATATTAATTTTAACCCAGAAACAATGTATTAACCTGTAAAAACGAATTCCTTATGACTTAGACTTTGACAAGGCTCTCTTTCAACGTGCAAATATTTTCCCCATTTCTCGCAGTACCACTAACTTTAAAATGGGGTGAAAGACTGGCGAGTAAGTACGCGTACTTGTGACTCGGCGAGCTTACTCGCCCGTGTGTCATCGAAATCTAAACTAACGCGTACTTAAGAACCGCTGAGTAAGTTCGTCGGCGATCCAACATGTTTGAACATTCTCGTAGCCCGTCTTGGCTCGTATAGGTGTACCAGAATCTCATGGCAAATAGGGAAATTAAAAAATGTAGAGGGCAATACTGAGGAAATTGGACTAAACGGTATTGATACTGTGAATTTTTAATCGGCTTAAAAAGAACGAGGAAGTTTAAGATTCGGCGAACTGGTATTTTTTTTATGTTTTTAGGATTTTTAACATAAAATAGAGGTCAATTACATTAAACTTCCAGTATAGGATAATAATTATTGCTCACAAATAAAATAATAAACACACCATTCTTACTCGCCAAATTGATATATTTATAATGAGTATAAGAAATAACTTGAAATCTCATCTAGAACTAGAAAATGAGTCCAAAAATTCTACTGTCATTTTTTGTCCTTCGTCTGCTGAGGGCGATGAAGAGAGAGATTTATAATAAACCGCTCTTCTAACATTTTCTCTACATGTTGAGAAAGCTTCTTCTGTCAATAATTTAATATCGCTGGCAGGTCTGTTTACATTCTTCTCTGCAACTTTTTGTTTCATTATACCCCAAATAATTCCTATGGAATTTAATGTACAATGATAAGATGGGAGCCTTAAAACTTCGTGGCCATGTGATTTATATAATTAATTAATTTCATATAAGGGGTTTTGTTACACGGCTTCAAGTAGTTGACATTTATGCCAACGATCATCATAGTGCCCTCGGTTATAATTCGACGTATGGTAGTGCTGGGAACCCCTGTAATAAGTAGCATTTATGTAATGTAACACTTTGAGGTCTAGACCCTATCTAAATATAGCCTTACTAACCTTCTCTTTAGGTAATCCTATTTGTTTACATTCCGTAACAAGTGTCCATATCTGCCTATGAGCATTACTTCTTCCTTTTAGCATTTGTTTCCAATAAATTATCATGTTTTGATAATCATAACAACGTATTATGACAAGCCGGTCATTTGACACTTTGTTTATGTGACGTTTTGTTCTTCGCACTTTGAATCGCAAGACGAACTTTCAACCATGACATTGGTTCTTAATATTTTCTTTCAATCAAGTATGATAAACTAACAAATGTTTATCCCATCATTTGTTTAATTTCCAACTAGCGTAAATTCATACTTTAAATAGATAACCTAATTTAATTTAAATAAAGATTTACTTCTTCAATCGATTCAACTCATGGAACGAAACGCAATACGAGATGCGTTCCGTACATCAGTCTCTCGATAAATCGTTGTCCGAAATAGAAGGCAATGGTGATTGATTTTAACTTCTGAGTACATAATAAAATACAATAAACTCATTTAACCATTTTAATAATAATAAAGTCATCTCATTTGATATGTAAGACATATTGGATAAATCTTGTGACACTTTAGTTTTGTTTCTGTTTACTTCTAAATGTAAATAAAAAGATCCGTTCGGAAGTCAATGACCCAGCATCTTTCAAGACCCTTTCCGTGACCTCTATCGGGATCGAATCATCAAGATGTAAGGACGTAGTAAAATTTCCTCCGATTCACCGATCGCGCCATCCGGCCCTGCCCATGGCAGACTTTGTCTAATTAACTTTCTTCTTCTAAAATGGATTAAGTAAATCCATAATATCAATGTATGATGTTCAACCATAGTTCCTATTCGGTAAGTGAAACTTTCGCCTAGAACTTTTGCTGCCGCCATTTTGAGGTTGGTGCTTCCTTTTACTTCCGTGTTCGTAACCCGTGCTTACTTATTTTTCAGTGACTCGTATAACAGTCATGCCAACATTCCTACATGCATATTTTCCCTTGAGCTTTGCCTCATGCTATATACTGTAAAAGAAACCCACGGCTAGTGGTAAGTTACTTCTTTTCCTTTGGTTTAACCACGTGTTAATTACCGCCTGTTCCTACTGTTATTTTATAGTGAATATTTTGTTCACAGGGTTTTTTGTTTTTAGTATTTCTTACTTTTGGTCTTGGTGTTTCGTTTTCCACACCAATTCCTTTTCACCTCGGGACTTATTCTTCACTTCTTCGAATGGAGCTTGCAAGCAATTTAAAGACGTTTCATCACTTCACCTGTCGGCTGAGTTGATTCACGTCACAGCTTCTAACTGCCCGCAACGTGGAATACCCTGCACTCAAGCTATTTACCCCTCTTTCCTGCACGTGCGTGTTCAGCTGCTTTCCACCTGCGGAGACAGTGAGCTCGGACTATTCGGTTTATACAACACTAGCGGTGTCAAACTAAGGAGGTATTTCTCATGAAGATGACAGCGTGAGTACTTTAGCTACTTCTTTAATCTCCGTGTTACCTTATCCAATTTAAATTCTAAAAGGATTAACCTTGTTCTTAGGTAGTTTGTTTATACTGAATCTAAATAAGTAAACTAAGTAAATAAATGTAATTTACTAAAGACTTGGTTTTATTTGAACGATTTCATTTGTTGACGGGATGTAAGTCTGGCGCCCTTAATTACTTAAATTCGACTTACTCCTTCCTGGGTTAAATCTTACTCACACCCTAGTCTCACATGCTCACCTACCCAGCTAACCTGGACTATCACAGTGGCGTGCCCAACGTGAAGCCTAGAGAGTGATATCGTTCAAATAAAGTTTTTATTTTTTCTCATAAAAAATATCTATAATACTTAAAGTTATTTCTCGGTAACATTGTTAATTCTACAATACCTTCGGACTGTATACTCTATATTTTATTAATTTTTAGGAACTATGGTTACTTACTTTTAAAGAAAAAATTGAAATTAAGTTTTTTCCATACTAAGTGAAACTTAATTTTTATTTTCTTGTTATTTTGGTTGAATGCTTCAACCATATGCTTTTACTGTATTAACTACTGGTTTAATCTAGTACTTACCTGAAGTTTCAGTTAATCACTTTAATTAATTTTAATTTTATTAATTGAACTTTTACTTACTTAGTCTGATCCTGATCAGAACTTAACTTACAAGTGCTTACATTAATTTGCAAGTTTTTTCTTTTGGACAATTTCAACGATTTGCATTTCAATTCAAGTCATACTTACTACTTATCTTATAAAGATTTTTTAATTCATTAATTTAAATAAACTTACAACTTCATAATGGATTTTCTTAAAGCTGGTTGTAAAATACTTCACTTACATAAAGATGAGATAACTCATGAACTTACAATTCGTAAACTTAATGTTAACCCTGCTTCTCGTAGGGATAGTTTAAAAAAAAAGTTTTGAAGCAGACTGCAGATCTAGCTCGTAGAGGTAGCCTAAAATTTAATACTCTAGGAGAGTGTGATGTATCAATGGAATTAGATATTTGCCAACGAAAAGCTGAAGAAATTGAAAAGGAAATCAATGACAATCTGTCACAGGCTGCTACAGACCGCTTGAGCTCTCGTTGCAAATACCTACTCTGTCGTTTATCTCGATTAACTGATAAATCTGAAGATGTTCAACTGCTTCAAACTGCTATTGTTTCTTTGTCAGATCGTTTGAAACGAGATGATACTGTTACGTCTGATTCTGATAGTAGTGACAATTTGTCGGAAGATCCTTCCGGAATTGTTACTCAGAAAGTAATATATATACCTGAAAAAACTTATAATGTAAACTCGTTGAATCTAAAATACAAACTGATCATGCCTCTCTGGTATGGTTTTCTAATCTTAAGAACCCTTCTGGTCGTTTAAATGGATGGTCGTGTCGCCTAAGCCAATTTAATTTCGATATAATTCATCGCAAGGGAAAAGAGCACGTAATACCTGACACCCTTTCTCGTATAAAGATAGATTTTGTATCTGATATTCTTACTACACAAGATCCTTGGTACTTAGAGCTTTTCCAAAACGTTTCTGATAAACCTACTCTTTACCCAAACTTCAAGATTGAAAATAATAAGTTATTTCGCCTTTCTAAGAATAAATATCGCCTAACAGCTCAATTCGACTGGAAGTTGGTAATTCCTTATGAAGACCGAAATGAAATTTTACAAAAATGTCATGATCATCCGACATCTGGTCACTTTGGTGTAGCTAAAACTCACCACAAAACTTCTAGCTTATATTATTGGCCTACCCTTTTTCAGGACGTCAAAACTTATGTAGACTCGTGTGAGATATGTAAAACTTATAAACCTGTCAACCTTGCTCCTGCCGGTTTAATGGGTAACCCTCGTCGTATCTCAACACCTGGTGAGGCCATATCTTGCGACATATTAGGACCTTTTCCTCCATCCTACTCTAGGAACCAATACTTGTTCGTTTGTTCGGACTACTTTAGTAAATACGTAACTTTATTTCCTTTACGTACGGTTACTGCTAAAGCAATAACCAAATGCTTGGAAAAAGGCATTTTCCTTACCCATGGTGTACCAAAGTACATTTATGTGGATAATGGACCTCAATTTATCTCTAAGGAATTTAGAGACACACTGTCTCAATATAAGGTTCCCCACGTCTTCTACAACCCGAGATATCATCCGCAAACCAACCAAACGGAACGAGTGAATCGCGAATTGGTAAGAACCATTGCCTCGTATGTGCGTTCTGATCACCGCAACTGGGATAAGAACATACAGGAGATCCAATGTGCATTAAACACTGCAGTTCACGACAGCACTAAATTTACACCGTATTTTTTAACTCACGGTCGCGAGATGATTCTCGACGGTTCTCTTTACAATGCTGATTGTCCGGTTGACAAGAACGCCCTTTCATTTGATAACGGTTTGGCTCTGTCAGACAAACTAACAGAGTTAAAGTCTATATTCCAAAGGGTACGTCAATCACTGCTTGCTTCTCACGAACGTAATGCAAAATATTATAATCTAAGAAAGCGGCCAGTCCAACTTGAAGAGGGACAATTTGTTTATAAAAAATGTTATCCTTTATCCAATGCTGCTAAATTCTTTACTGCAAAGTTGTCCCCACGCTATGAAAAATGTTTAATTTATAAAAAGCGTGGACCACTTGTTTACACCCTGAAATCTTTGTCCGGAAAGATTCTTGGTGACTTCCATATTAAGGATATAGTTAGACCTGGTGAAGCTCCACCTCTCTCTTAATCTTAAAGGTGACTTCCGTAGCTCTTTCTATACTTCCTATCTAAAAAAAATATATATCACTAAAATATATACTAGGTATTAACCTGCTATTTAACACTAGTCATCGAGCTAGTGCCTACTCACTATACAAATATAGGGATACTCCTATGAATTAGTTCATGTATACCCTCCTATTTACTTTACTTTCTACTTTAGACTTACTTCCTGATACCAGGACTTACATCCAATGAGGATGGTTAAAAGATTTAACTTTATTGATGTGAGTTGATCTTACTATTTAATAGGTTCTCTTCTATTATATGTTGAAGAACTTTCCCGTTTATTTGCTGTAACAAGTGACCATGTAATTCATAAAAACACTTGTTTTAGTTCACAGTACTTTTAAGTCAACATGTTTAGTATTAATTAACTTTACCTTGTAGTGGTTTGTTTCTTGTTGGAGTATGAGAAGAGATATTTAATTCTTAGTACGTTAATGAAAGGAAACTGCTACGTTTAGTTTTAATGCATGGATTTGAAACTTATGTTTTCTATGGTTGTTTACTATAGTTGTTATGTTTGTTTAATTTTTTTTTGGAGCGCTCCCTCGTTAAACAATCCCTCGTTTAAACAATCCCTGTTTTAAACAATCCCTCGTTTAAACATTCTATAGTTTAAGTTAGCCCTAGTTTAAGTGATCCTAAAAAGAATTGGATCAAGGTATGTTGCATAATTATGTAATTAGTTGTTAAGTATTTTAGATTTAACTATATCGGAACTTGCTTTCGCGAGTTAAAACTTTAGCTTAGGCCTATAGTTATGTTAACATTTGTTCTAGTTGTCACTTGACAATGTATTTTGTAAACGCTTGGTACTCATGCTGACTACTTACTTAATCTTAATTTAATTTTACTCTCTACCAGCTAGTTGTTGCAAGTTATCTCTTTTCTACTGAAAGTCTCTTATATTAGTTTCTTCAGTTTCCTTCGTCGTTTATTCTAAGTTTTCACCTGGAAGAAAAATTTTCTTTCCAATTATTCTAATTTTGAAACAAAATTTTTAACCCAACTGGGGATGAACTGTAACACTTTGAGGTCTAGACCCTATCTAAATATAGCCTTACTAACCTTCTCTTTAGGTAATCCTATTTGTTTACATTCCGTAACAAGTGTCCATATCTGCCTATGAGCATTACTTCTTCCTTTTAGCATTTGTTTCCAATAAATTATCATGTTTTGATAATCATAACAACGTATTATGACAAGCCGGTCATTTGACACTTTGTTTATGTGACGTTTTGTTCTTCGCACTTTGAATCGCAAGACGAACTTTCAACCATGACATTGGTTCTTAATATTTTCTTTCAATCAAGTATGATAAACTAACAAATGTTTATCCCATCATTTGTTTAATTTCCAACTAGCGTAAATTCATACTTTAAATAGATAACCTAATTTAATTTAAATAAAGATTTACTTCTTCAATCGATTCAACTCATGGAACGAAACGCAATACGAGATGCGTTCCGTACATCAGTCTCTCGATAAATCGTTGTCCGAAATAGAAGGCAATGGTGATTGATTTTAACTTCTGAGTACATAATAAAATACAATAAACTCATTTAACCATTTTAATAATAATAAAGTCATCTCATTTGATATGTAAGACATATTGGATAAATCTTGTGACACTTTAGTTTTGTTTCTGTTTACTTCTAAATGTAAATAAAAAGATCCGTTCGGAAGTCAATGACCCAGCATCTTTCAAGACCCTTTCCGTGACCTCTATCGGGATCGAATCATCAAGATGTAAGGACGTAGTAAAATTTCCTCCGATTCACCGATCGCGCCATCCGGCCCTGCCCATGGCAGACTTTGTCTAATTAACTTTCTTCTTCTAAAATGGATTAAGTAAATCCATAATATCAATGTATGATGTTCAACCATAGTTCCTATTCGGTAAGTGAAACTTTCGCCTAGAACTTTTGCTGCCGCCATTTTGAGGTTGGTGCTTCCTTTTACTTCCGTGTTCGTAACCCGTGCTTACTTATTTTTCAGTGACTCGTATAACAGTCATGCCAACATTCCTACATGCATATTTTCCCTTGAGCTTTGCCTCATGCTATATACTGTAAAAGAAACCCACGGCTAGTGGTAAGTTACTTCTTTTCCTTTGGTTTAACCACGTGTTAATTACCGCCTGTTCCTACTGTTATTTTATAGTGAATATTTTGTTCACAGGGTTTTTTGTTTTTAGTATTTCTTACTTTTGGTCTTGGTGTTTCGTTTTCCACACCAATTCCTTTTCACCTCGGGACTTATTCTTCACTTCTTCGAATGGAGCTTGCAAGCAATTTAAAGACGTTTCATCACTTCACCTGTCGGCTGAGTTGATTCACGTCACAGCTTCTAACTGCCCGCAACGTGGAATACCCTGCACTCAAGCTATTTACCCCTCTTTCCTGCACGTGCGTGTTCAGCTGCTTTCCACCTGCGGAGACAGTGAGCTCGGACTATTCGGTTTATACAACACTAGCGGTGTCAAACTAAGGAGGTATTTCTCATGAAGATGACAGCGTGAGTACTTTAGCTACTTCTTTAATCTCCGTGTTACCTTATCCAATTTAAATTCTAAAAGGATTAACCTTGTTCTTAGGTAGTTTGTTTATACTGAATCTAAATAAGTAAACTAAGTAAATAAATGTAATTTACTAAAGACTTGGTTTTATTTGAACGATTTCATTTGTTGACGGGATGTAAGTCTGGCGCCCTTAATTACTTAAATTCGACTTACTCCTTCCTGGGTTAAATCTTACTCACACCCTAGTCTCACATGCTCACCTACCCAGCTAACCTGGACTATCACAGTAAGACAAAATTTACCTAATCCTAAAAGTATCAAAACAGTTCGTTTCAACTTACCAGTCAACTCCACGATACGCTTTAAAATCGAACATTGTGTTTGATTTACACCTCCTTCTTCGCGTACCTACTGTATTACACACATTGTTTACAATATTCCTATCTTGAGATCTAAGCGGTTTTCTCGACATTTTCACCAGATAACAATCGTTGAAGGTGAATTTCATAATGTATGCAACGGTAAACAAACAATTTGACACGGCTGCCAGTTGACAGTTGCCATATGAAAATCAATATTTTTTTAATTTTAAAAATGCCATCTGATTCTGGTAGACCTATACGTCTGTCATCGACGCAAGTAGCGAACCACGATCTTTCGGCAGTCTGTGGGCGTTTGAAATAATTGTAGGTATTGTGTTAATTGTTTATTTTGGTTCAGAAATTCTAGTTAAGACCAAGAAAGTGGGATTTTTAAAATATGATATGACTTATTATTTCTTAATAACTCAAAGCTTTAACATTTTGCGTTTGAAGCGTAAGTAAGGTTTAACGTGTGTCATTGACGCGAACCGAGTAAATTCGCGAACTTTAAGAATCACGACTTTATAGCTCGTGCGTCTGTCACCGACGCAGTGATTTACTGTTTAATACCACGTTTGGACTAGGATAACTAACTCAGAACAGCCAAACACTTAAAGGGACTTTTGGAACCATATTATAATTTATAACCAATTGAAAAGCACTATACTTCGGGAAGGGCGGTTGCTGGACTCGTATACATATAGCGCAACCTCGACAGCGTCCCGAAACAGCAATTTTCCCGGTCTCTGCAGTAATGTACTATTTCTCAAAACATGATCGGAAACGATGGCATTTCTTTTGAAAAATTAAGACGCGAAGTGCGTATGGAAACCTTTTCCGTCCATATCCATATCGATTTTTAAAAGTGCTCCGTATCGCATATAAAATCGAAAGGACCATGAAAAAAATCCCGTATACCGAACTTTTGAGTGGGTGCAATGTAGAGCGGCGGGGGCGCCTGCGGTAAAGGCGGTGGCTCATTGTGCGTGAAACTATCTGAACGAATACCTACTCGTAGTTTTCAAAAAACTTACTCTTCAAATTTGTAAAAAGATATAAAAAATAATTTAAAATCAATTTTTGAGAAAAGCATTATATATGCCTCGGTGGGAACGGGGATTGCCTGACTCGGATTTTAGCAGGCCTAGCCAAGGCTCGGCCCTCCACCACCACCACCACGTCAGCCAATTCCCTACTTTCCGAGTCTAGGCAATAATGTACTATTTTCTATACCTATCATGTGGCCGCAGCATAAAAGCCAAAACCGTAGTATCTCTAAGTAGTCTGTGGTGTAAAATCTAAACCAACCGGGAAACTGTCAAAGCTATAAAGTAAGCATGCGTTGCGTACTGCAAATGTCATCTTGACATACCCTTGTAATGTAATCTGTGATAGGTATCTACAGAGATGATAAAGTAATAATAATAAATAAGCGAGCACATTATCATACAAAATGACGATAGAGTTTCGTGGATTTGAAAAGAATTCTTCGGACGAAAGCGGTAGCGACTCCAGTGGGGAATCTGACGAAGATATTGAATTAGATGACGATAACGGTGCGACTCGATTAACCTAAATCCCTCTTAACTTCACTTCAACTTAAAAGTTGTATTTGTTATATTAAACTACAAAGTTCACGTATAATGAAATGTTGATTTCTATCTCTAATTGTATCACAGTTATATTGTTATTTGTAATGTATTTAATTTGCATTGTATAATCGCAATGAATTACTCTTTTCATTTGCTGACCAAATTTAAATTTACAGAAAATGCTGAGAACAATGACCTAGACATGATTAGTGACGCGGATGCCGAACCGGAACTTGAAGATGAGGATGAGGATGAAGACGAAGTTGTAAAAGCTATAAAGGCTGAGAAAAACAAACAGAGAGATCATCCTCCGACAATCAAATGTGAAGACTTTGTTGTGGATATCTCATTTAATCCTGCAAAAAATTTAATTGCCCTAGCTAATATAATGGGAGATGTCTTACTGTATGAATACAACAATGATGAAACCAAACTTGTTAACACACTAGAATTACATGTTAAAGCTTGTCGAGATGTAGAATTTGATGCTGAAGGAGTTATCATGTACACAACAGCAAAGGTTTTATTTTATTTTACATTTCAGGGCTGTTTCAAACTTAATGTTTTTGAGTAAAGGTTTCTTTATAATACACTTGATGTCAAAAATATCGCCCTTCCTCGGAAAATAATTTCAACCGACTTTAAACCCTATTTGATCAAGGACAACATTATGATTGTTAGGTATCATTTGAAAGGTAACAAAGTGTTTTTTAGGAAAATTAAAAAAAAAAGGATTTTTCCTTGGGGTCAAAAATTAAAGGAAAAGACATTGCGAACAGTTGAAAAATGTTTATTCAAGTTTAAATTTACAACAATAAATGGATAACAATATTTTACAAAAATTGCCTAAAATTACCTTAAAACCTAGTGTTACCCCCCTTGCCCGTATCACTGCCTCTAAACGGTCTTTCATTGATCGCATCAACTTTACGATGCCCTCTTGTGGAATGTTGCCCCATTCTTCGATGACTGTGTCCTGAAGATCTTGCAGGGTGGTAGGGGCGGCATCTCGTCACTGAACCCGTCGCTTCAGCTCGTCCCAAAGGTGTTCAATCGGGTTTAAGTCAGGACTCCTGGCTGGCCACGGCAAAAAGGGGATCCCGACCTCCTCCAGATAATCCCGAACAATTAATGCAGTGTGGGAGCAAGCGTTGTCGTGCATTAATGTGAACCCAGAGCCGACGTAAACCGCATATGGCATCACATACTCTTCCAGGATCTCGGCAATGTATCGGCCAGCATTCAGGGACCCTTGGCCGCGAGTGCCTCCAGTCCTGGAGACGCAGACAAGGTCGGTTTTGCCATGCCCACCCAGAACATGCAAGAGCCACCTCCGTAGCCCACTGTCTCTTCAATACAGGCTTGAGCAAATCGTTCGCCCGACCTTCTGCGGACTCTGGCCCGCCTGTCGTTGCAATAAAGACAGACTCTCGTCTCATCGGTAAAGAGAACCTGCCTCCATTGCTCAAACGTCCAATCGACGTGGTCGCGGGCAAATTGCAAGCGATCTCTGCGATGCTGTGCGGTCAACATTGGGCCTGTAGCAGCCCTGTGAGCCACGATATCCTTCTCCCGCAGTCTTCTTCTAACCGTAGAGATGCTAACTGATGTTGTCCGAGCTTCTCTGAGGGGCTGTTGCACCAACAGCACTAGCGAAGCGACTGCGTAGAGATGATGTCACGATGAAGCGATCATCTCTTTCGGATGTGCAGCGTCGCCGACCAGCCCCATGTCTTCTGATGTAGCCCCCAGTCTCCTGGAACCGCTGAAATATTCGGCGGACAGCATAACGGCTTAAATTGAGTTGCCGAGCGACATCACACTGCCGAACTCCTGCTTGCAGTAGTGCAACCACTTGAGCTGATTCAGCAGCTGTGGTCTCCATGTTCGAGGGTTGTTTTCTTGCTTGAGTTCCTTAGATGTGTTCTCTTCGACGTCTGGATAGTGAATGATTGAAATTTTTTTTTTTTTTTTTTTTGATTTGATTACGCAGTTGGTGATAACACCGTCACTGCTTCACACGGGCTTCGGTAGCAGTGCCCTTCACTGGGGCACGCTGAACCTAGGTTGGTGCGGCGGTGGTGACCGCACTTGAGGCGCTGCCTCCGTCGGGGTGAGGGCCAGCCGAGCGCAGCGAGGCTGGCTGAGTAGGACAGTCAGGTGGTGCCATCTGTGGCGTTGTCGGATGATGGTTTGGAGGCCCCGATCTTGGGGGACGGCCACGTGATTGACATTTGACCTTGTACAGGCATTTTATACCCCTGGAAACGGGCACAACTCGCGACCCTTCAAACGAGTATTTGTGCACTTTTTTTTCGAAACGCTCTGATTCACAAGCCATTACGTTTTGTTTAAATTAAACATTATTAATTTAAAACACATTAAATGTGCTTTTAATGGATACTTATAATATTGATGTAAGTATGTAACATAATTTCGCTAGGGTCTAGATTAGCTTGAATCTGATTTTCGCGGAGGGGCGATATTTTTGACGCCGAGTGTATTGTTAACATATCACACTATTTACATGTAAATTATTTGTTGTCAGGATAAGGCTATAATGGCTACAGATGTAGAAACAGGAAAACTAATGCATTGTATTGAAAATGCACATGAAGAACCAGTATACTCATTGCTATGTTTGGACAATAGCAAAATCGTCACAGGTATTTCATAACTTTATGGTTTAGTTGTATAATTATGGTATTTAGAGCATAAATACCGGTATTCGATACTTTCGAAAAACTCGAATATCTAACTAAAATTCTGATATTAAAAAAAATATGTATTAAACTTATACTAATAGAATAGTAATTTAAGAAGGCACTAAGTACATATTTCTCAAAGAGGATATTCTAAACATCGGTGATGAAACGTTCCACTTATTTGAAATGATCACTAGTATTTCTTGTAACAGGTTATGATTACCTACAAGAAATAAATCTTGATTTTGACTTTACAGTTAAAATCATAGCTGAAAGCAGGCGGGTTTTTTTTATTTAATTTCTCTTGTTCTGTTTTGGGTGTTTTTAAGAAAAATATTTTGGTATCTTTGATTATTAAGTTTCTCGCATGTGCAAAAACATTTGAAGATTAAATTTACGATATTTTGAATGAATGTGCTGTGAATTACTTCTAAATATACATAATACTATATTTGCTACTTCGTCCACCTAAAGCGGCAATTTAGGTCAGTTCAAAAACATTGGATTTTTAACATTTCTGACCTTTTTGTAAAAATATCAAAAAAATATCGAAATACCGGAGAACCGGTATTTAAAATTTCAATATCGAATTAATACCGGTATTGGAAAAAAGCTCCGATATTAGATGCTCTAATGGTATTGTGGTGTAAAACTTCAAGTATCGTGACCAGCTTACTCTGTAAGATCAAGAGATTCGACAGCTCACTCTCATATGGCCATGGCTTTGGGTTATATACCCAATTGTAGCGGTTGAATATGGGGAAACACTAAGGACAAGTGAAATTTTAGTTACAAGTTTAAGAGAAACCTTATTTTCAAAATATGTCTGCATGATTGATCATAAAAGCTTTGACAACGTCTCCGCTCGTACCACGTGACCTGCAACGCGCGCGAGCGCTTTTAAATAGGCGCACTAATTAGGTGTAAGTCTGACATCGTTGGTCTAAGAACTAAAACAACTATATTTTGATATTATAAAATAAATGTTAGTATTAATCCAATATAAGTTTTCGCCCTCCACTCAGCCACCCTCATAGTAGGACAAATACCTACATAACAATGTTTTTAATATAATATATTAATTACGGCGCGCTCCGAGAACAAGCATTCAAGACGGAGGCAGATCTCTGGTGTTGGTAGATTTTAGACATGTAAAAGGGCCAGTGCTAAAAAAAAAGGTGTTTTATTCAGTTAATGAATAAAACATCTTTTTATCTTCTTTTTTCTATGAAACACATTGCCGGCCATTTGCCAAATTGCCAGAAAAACAATTGCGCAATCACCTTAACTGAAACAAAGCGTTAGAAAAAAAAACAGACAGTAGATTTAATAAAATAACTTTATTTTCACTTCATTTGGTTTGGTATATACCTACCTACTACAACATTCTAAAGAAACTGCTGAAAATTTGTTCACGTCTGTTAATATATATTTATAAAAAATTCCAGGTGATGACGCTGGAACTGTAAAATTATGGGATTTGAGGAAACCTGAACCTATATTTAGTATTAAGATTGGTGAAGAACATGTGGCTGACATGATCACAACTGATGCGCGGAAGTATTTGGTGTGCGCTGGAGGAGATGGGGTACTCACTTCTATTGACTTGAAAGGAAGGTAAATCCAAAAGACATTAGATACTTTTTAAATCAGCACACTTAATTATTTGTTTCTCTCAGCTCGTTTCAAGGCTTTTTTTATCAAATTACTCATTAAAATAAAAAAATATAAGGGTTTAAAGGTGGGATTATGATCACTACATAGTATAAAACAAAGTCCCTTCCCGCTGTCTGTCTGTCCCTTCCCTATGTATGCTTAGGTTTTAAAAACCGCTTCGTCTGATATTGTACAAAACTCAAAATGTACTTAAGCTGAAAGCACAACGCGAGGGCGAGTCGCTAGTTAATTATAAAAAAAAAGGATGGAAAGTTCGAATGACACATAGAAGCCTTAAATATTAGAAATAGCATATTCTGTGTAAAGGAGACTTTCCTTTATTTTTAAAAACTATAAATACTGCATTTATGGATTATTGACTTGAAAGGAAGGTAAATCCAAAAGACATTAGATACTTTTTAAATCAGCACACTTAATTATTGGTTTCTCTCAGCTCGTCTCAAGGCTTTTTTTATCAAATTACTCATTAAAATAAAAAAATATAAGGGTTTAAAGGTGGGATTATGATCACTACATAGTATTAAAACAAAGTCTCTTCCCGCTGTCTGTCTGTCCCTTCCCTATGTATGCTTAGGTCTTAAAAACCGCTTCGTCTGATATTGTACAAAACGCAAAATGTACATCATGACAAACGTACAGTACACGAAATGTACGTACGTACACAAACTGTACTTAAGCTGAAAGCACAACGCGAGGGCGAGTCGCTAGTTAATTATAAAAAAAAAAGGATGGAAAGTTCGAATGACACATAGAAGCCTTAAATATTAGAAATAGCATATTCTGTGTAAAGGAGACTTTCCTTTATTTTTTAAAACTATAAATACTGCATTTATGGATTTTTGAAAAATCGTCTGCCTAAACCAGGACTCCAACCGGTCAAATGCGGTAAAATAACATGCCGTATTTTATGATGCAGATCGAAAGGGTTACCGATAGAGTCTGTCTAATGAAAGCTGAACCTCCAAAAAAGCGGCAAGTTTATAAAATATTCATATGGTATTACCGATCAAATTGGAATAAACGATTTTGATACTTCTCTTATTTTGTTTATTTTGGTGGAGGGGAGGGGAGGAAACGCGAGCTTTTTTTCACAACACAGGCCCATAATAATAAACTATACCTACTCAAATCTACTAATACCGCTGTCAAGAGTCCGTTGGTCCAAATTAAGATAACCCACGGTATCATATTTAAGTACAGTTTATTAATAGAAGCCCAAGAGGCTTCCTAATACGTGTAGTCAGCATCAAATAGATAGTGACACCCAAAGTCGCCAAATAGTTTGTTTGGTACACAATATTATTGCAACTGTCATAAAGACGTGTACCGAACTATCTGGTGACTTTCGGTGTCACTATTTATTTGATGCTTTGAAACTATCTACGAAAATAAATACAGACCACCATAAGCATGCTTTCATTTGTGAGCTGCTGTAGTAAATACAATCATTAATAAAACGTCATGATTTAAAAAGCTTTTATCTATTAACATTGTTATAATTTCATAATGTTGTACATAGGTAACTCACACTTATTTATTTCATACAGAATCAGAAGCAGAATCAGAATATTTTTTATTCAAGTAGGTTTACATACGAAACTCTCTTGAAACGTCGTAGCGGCTTAGCCTAAGTTTACTGCAGGTTCAGCCCAGGAATATGTCGCTTGCGCTAGTGTTAAAAAAATCGTAAACAACTAACGAAGTGATTTATATCTATAATTTTTGGACACAATGTTTATATTGGAATTTGCCTTAAATATCCATCAACAATATAAATATATTTCAATAAATGTCGACTCAGCTATGTTTTTAATATCTTTTAACTAAATGTATATAAACGCCTCCTTAGTGTTTTAGTAAACCTATGAGTGTCAGTTATATTAATCAACTGCCTATTTAATTCAATAAAATGGCGAATGTTAAGAGGTTTAACATCCTTACGGGTACAGACAATACTCCTATATATAGGGAAAGACAATGATTTAATTAATTTTAGTATGTACCAAATATTGAAGATATTTCTTCTAAATACTTTGTCTGACTAAGTAAATCGTTTTGCCCCAACTCTTTCAGCTTCTGAAGATTTTGCAAAACGGTTTGTTTTTGTACGGAGACGTCAAGCTTATCTGAAAAAAATACATCGTTTAATTTTTTTATGGAAAATAAATACCAATTTAAAAAGTGAGGTTGGGCGGAAAAAGTTATACTTATATGAAACTTTGGATTGAAGATGAAATTTAATAATAAGTATCAAAATTAACATGTCGTACTAACCTATGAATTCGGTCACCGCATCTAAACTCTTTATTTTTGTATGAACAACGCTCCTTTTTCCTCTTGTTTTTGTTTATATTAACTTTCCATTGTAGAAACAATCTGCCGCACACCACTTTTGATCGTTTTACCCATTTTTAAGCAGTAAATTTCCAAAATAACTCTTCAACTTGACACTCCGACATAGATTCAACAACAACAGCTTGTTTGTCAATGTCAAAATGTAATTTTAATAGTGGTGCACCTCAAACATTAGCCGGGTTCAGCTTTCATTAGACAGACTCTATGGTTCATTATCTCTAAATACTAGCGATTACTATTTTAACTTTGTTTTCACCCGTCACGGGAAATGTACCGCAGCTAACTTAAATAATGGAAATAGTAAATTGTACGCCATATTCTTGGCCTTCCGTTATTTTGATTGTGTTTGTTATTTAAAGATAAATGAACTATGTCAAAGGGACGTAATCAATCATAACATTCATAAAGTGATGACTTTCTTATGATTTTATTTACAGTGTCACTTTGACATAGTCCAAAGTGGTCTAGGAATCAATGTCCTTGACTGTACTAGGTAGATAAGAATTCAATCCTGACACTAAAACAATGTTAAATTTATTTGTTGCATGTAAAGGTATAGTAATAACTTAATAAGTAATAACAGTAATGTTTTAGTGCTGTCAACATTATAGTAGCAGATCCCGGTCTGTGTCGGAACGGGATCAGGCGAAATATATCAATAAAACATATTTTTCATCACACTTGCTCGTAAATAGTGTCCTAACATGCTAGAAAAATCGACCGTAAATCCAAAATAATACCCGCGGGCCTTTTTTTACCATTACGTAACTAAAGTGCGTAATAGCTTTTTTTTTTAAATATTATACGTGGACTCAAACTATCACAATACGTTTCGTACCCAGGTCACCAAAAAATGGCGTCGTTATAGTACATTGTGTATTAAGGGTGGTAAAGAAAGAATTACAAACAAGAGTCTGTTAGAGTTATACGTGGACTCAAACTATCACAATATGTCAAGACCCCAATTCTTGTGCCATTCCATATGAAGTTTCATTCGAGATGAAATGTCAGTTGAATACTATTTCCTAAAAATCTCGCATAATAAACTATTGATCTCATATGTCACTAGAATCGGACTCCGAACACGTTTGACATTATCTGTGGTAAGTCACAGAAAATGATGTAGTCTGCCGCTAATAAGGTAAAAATATGATCTTTTGTCTGATTTTATTTCATTTCCTCGCAATAGTGATGAAAAACATTGTATGTTACACGGGTGGTAAAGGAAATTACAAAGCTCGAGTCATTAAAGCCCTCTGCCTTCGGCTTCGGGCTTCTAACAGACTCTCGTTTGTAATTCTTTCTTTACCACCCTTAATACACAATGTACTATAAAAAAAAAGCTATTACGCACGACAGGGCGTAATGGTAAAAAAAGGCCCGCGGGTATTATTTTGGACTTACGGTCGATTTTTCTAGCATGTTAGGACACTATTTACGAGCAAGTGTGATGAAAAATAAAAAAACTATTTAAATTACATTGAAATATTTTCTTGGTTTTAGCAAAATTTATTCAACATCTGAAGAGTATGATTCAGAATTGACCTGCATGGGATTATTTCGCTCAGACAGTAAATTATTAGTTGGTTCTTCAAAAGGCAAGCTGTACTTGTTTAATTGGAAAGAGTTTGGCTTGCATAGTGATGAATATATTGGGCAAAAACACTCAATTTCGTGCATGATTCCAATCACTCAGAACATTGTAGTGACATCAGGCGAGGATGGCGTACTGCGAGCAGCTCACATGTTCCCGCAAAGGCAATTGGGAATTGTAGGTCAACACAGTCTGCCAGTTGAATGCCTTGATATAAGCCATGATGGTTCCTATATTGCATCCTGCTCGCATGACAATGATGTCAAATTTTGGAATATATCTTATTTTGAAACGGTTGATTCCATTATTGACGTCAACCAGAAACAGAACAAGAAGAAAGACATGAGTAATAACTTGCCATCCAGCAGCGTTAAAAACGCATCAGATTTCTTTTCTGGATTAGCTTGATGTTATTAATGGTACCTGGATGAAGTTTAGTAGCTATGGGATTACCGCAATAAGGATGACAACTACAGTAAAGGAAAGTTACTTCGCTCCAAACACGAAATGTTTACCTATTTGTTTGTTTTATTTTTATAGTTATTTATGCAACTGTCACTTAATTAAGGTCTGTTTTACAGAGATGCGTTGAGCGTCACATGTTGCACCTATTACGCTTCTACGTGAACGATCTCATTCATCGCCATGTTTTAATTTACTGCGTGTCGCGCCGCACAACGCGCCGCTTAACGATCCGCATCTCAATAAAATAGCCCTTAGGGTCTCTGAAATTAGGTTAGTAAAAGTAATAGAGTGAGATCCCAGTCACCCCAGACCTACGTGATTTTAGGAAAGATCAAATTTTTAGGATTGCTAGTATAACATAAACTTAGAAAGGAATGGATACTCACTAAGCTGAAAGCGGGGCCGTTTTACAGGTAGCAAGTATCAAAGGTGGAAAAAAATCATGCCGACTTACGTCAAAGTTGGAAAGCTGGTTTTACATAAGTATTTCATATAATTATGATATTGTTATAAACAAGCATATACAGTTGCCAGACACTTCCTGTGGGCCATAACTTTTGACAGACACCTTTGCATCTTTTCGATAGTTACGAGGCTGGCAACCCCTTTTCACGGCGAGGTACGTATAGTGCTTTTCTCAAACATATGCAATGAAATAAAAAAATAAATCACTCAAAAAAGTTAATCGTCCACCCTAGGGAAGAAAAGTAATTGCATGTTAAAATAAAATACCAGGAGCGCAGCGGTAATTAGGAGGCATATCAGTCACGGGCGGGCGCACACGACACAGCGCGCATGTCTCCCAAACGTTTATGCACTATTTATCCTAGTAAGTATACGTTTATCCTAGTATTTGACGTTAGGTATAGCTTTTTCTCAAAAATGTTAAAAATATAATTTAGCTATTCAGCCTGTTTATAAACACAGCCGCCATGTTTACATTAAAATAAAAATAAAACTTCCCGGCCTAGGCCTTCAATTTTGTATGAAATTCCTTTACAGTTCTCTCGAATTGTTCCGCCCGCAACTTGACACTTTGAAGCCAAAAATAACTAACATAACGCCAACATTTCTTTGCATGTTTGAGAAAAAACATTTACTCCTTGAGCAATTCCAGACATAGTTATTGCCCTTAAGGGGCTTCTAAACGGGCCATGTTTTGCTGCAATTGATGGCTGCAACACAGTGGCCCGGCAACATTGCAAGCAATACCAGCCAGACTATGCAATATTGCAGTAATGTCCCGGCCATATAGCCAAATATGTTTTGTATTGCCACTAATGGCCGATATTGCCCCGATGGGTTGCCGGACGATCGCTAGGCTATCGAATTTACTGCAATATTGCACAGCCAGTTCTATTGTTGTTTCAGTCGCTCTCTTTTCTATAGCACAGTGTATCCTTTTCTACGCGTAGGTAATGAAGTTCGCTATGAGTGACGCCGTGTTGCTATATTCTGTGCTTTGCGATCAGCTGCATTTTGAGGTTATGCTGATAATAACAAAAATGACTACTACGTGGTCTAACGAGAAAATAATTGATTTCATTAATGAAGTACATTTACACCCTGAGTTGTGGGATATAAAAACCGGCATATACTTACAAAGATAGGAATGCTAAAAAAGATGCATGGAATGAAATCGCTGAAAAGTTTGGCATAACCAGCAACGAGGCTCACAAAAAATTCCGAAGTGTGATTTCGTCAGCCATTGTTGTCGGTTTGTGTAGCCCGTTTAGGAGTCTGCATCATGGGTCATACTATTGCAGACATATTGCAACACATTGCCCAGCCATAGATTGCTCGGCCATCAGTTGCAATAAAATATTTTTGTGATGGCCGGACAATTAGTTGCCAATAGTGCAGCCACAAACTGCAGCAAAAGATGGCCCGTTTAGAAGCCCCATAAGACAAATCAATATACTCCATAGGTAGGTGCGTACTTTGCAACCGTGTGCTATTCATTACATAATCAAGATTGTTGCTCGTAAAACAAATTTCTTATTATTATTATTATTATTATAACCGCGCGAGCCTAGCGAGCGGGGCCCTACCGCGGTGGCAGCGTCCGGTAAAGCGCCATCGTTGTTATATTAAATGTATGTTATGGGTTTTAATTATTCCATTTGCAGATGGGCGGCAGGTTAGCAGATGGTAAGTAAATTACTCAAAAATACAAAGGTATCGATCAAATCCAAAAATATGTTTTATTTGCTTAAGTACCTACTAACTAGGTACTTAGTAATTAATTTTAAAGTAACATTACAATAACATTAATGCACCCCTTAATTTGTGGTAGTTACATACCTCCTAATAGGAGCTGTATCAATATTGAAATTGCTAATTTTTATGTAATTCCTTACGTACTCGCGATCGGCCTCCGTCAATAAGTGCCAGCTTTCCAACTCTACTAGTATTTCTAAACTCATACAACTTTGAATAATTCGTTCTACAGATAACATTGTCAAAAAGTCAGACTGCATAATACGAAACTCTTTTAAATGAATTAACGGATTCTTGTCTAAGAGCTTAAACATGAATTCATCAGAAATATTGACAGCCGTACCTAAATGAATAAAGTGTACATTTATACAATTACTAAGTACAAAAAATAACTGATCGTCTGTGCAGGTAGCTACACAAGTGAACTTTTTTAAGTTTCTGAACGGCAATAATTCTAACTTATTTGTGAATAATGATGTATGATGTATCAACGTGCAATTGTAAAGAGTGAAACTTTGTAACAGGGGACACATTTGGCTTATGTACATTAAAGCATTTAAATCGATTTGGTCTACATGTTCGAGATGTAAATTAACAATATTGCAACCCTTAACTTGGAGTATTTGTTTTATTTGATCGGCGTAGAAATCACAGGACAGTAATTTGAGATCACGTAAGTCTTTTAGACCTATCAACATCATTAAATCACCCTGTACAGAGCTGTGGTAAACAGTTATGCTTCTTATATCAGGACACATGTCTACAGCTAGTTGCAAGTGGGTGGCGGGGGCATACCGGCTGACGTAGGTTTTTAATTTAAATGGCGGAGCGGCAGAATCAACCAAATCTACGAATTCTAGAACACGACCAATATCATCACACCTGCCTATGTCTTCTAATTGTTTACAATTAATTAGTAATTTTGTAAACCCTTCCAACGTAACGGATGTTCTATACAATTGGACACTTTTCAAACATAATAACTTGACCAAGATATCTATACTTTCGTTACTCACGCACTTGGAACTAGATACGTCTAGCTTTTCTAGCTTTTTGCAGTTGTTCTTGATACAATGTAATATATTATCGGTGCAGTCATAATTGATTGTGAGATATTTAAGATTACGAAGTTCCTTTAAAGCTTCAATTATAGACCCCTCCATATCTGCGGTTTTCCAGCCTCCAGAAAGTGAACCTAAATTCAAGTAAACTAACCCAGAAAGCATTTGCAATTTGGAATAGAAAACAGAGCGCATCATTTTTGGAATATTATCAATAGAAACGACGGTCAAATTGTTCGTAAATAGTACCTCTGTCATCCTCACAACAACATTCATTTGGCTGACAAACTTCCCCATAGATGCCCGGAACCCTAAAGAGCTTTTTGTTTTTTCTAGAAGAGCAGACAGTGCTCTTACTGCCTCATTAGTTAATAAATCGTGCACCATCCACGGGACATTGTAGTCTAAATATTTGCGGATACTGTTGATGTGGCGGGACAGCATGTTCTGAGCAATGGCGGTGTCCCGCTGGGCCTCCGCCGTGACGGCAGTCATCAGCAACTCTGCTTGTTGCGCGATCCAGTCCCCGAGCCTGCTTAGGGCCAAGTCCTCCAGATTTTTCGGTTGTTTGTATCTAGACATTGTTGAACGTTGATTTTCCTGCAATAGCAAATACGGGACTGATTCAAGTTAGTTAAAAAATACATGTTGGTAGATCTATGTTTCTGGAAAGAACATGTACTTATGTAAAATTAAAATAGTTACAGCCTCCGATTCAGAGAAATACTGCTGTGATCATGCTGTGACATACAGACAGACAGGCACCGAAGTCTCACCATAAGGACTCCTTATTACTATTTTTGTACGAAACCCTAAAAAAACTAGATACTTAAGTAAAGATTCGATATTTCTCTTGGGTCTAGGGTTCTTTTTAAAATACCGTTATACGTACGTTACTTGTTAAGTAAGTTTGTACTATCAGCCCAGATCAGCCCAATGGAACCCTGACCCACCATAGAACGGTGTCACAGTGACATTATAAAACAATTTGTTTGACACTTCTTATGACTTGAATCATAACGTCTCTGTGACACAGTTCTATGGTGGGTCAAGGTTCCAATGGTCTGATAGTACCTCCCAGCTTCTTAACAGAGTTCGGCTGGCTATCGCTATCACCCTTGCACTTTCAGCGGCGCGACCGGTCTTAGCGGCGGGGCGCATCGGGCGGTGAATCGTGGAATATTTTTTTTTGTAACATTCGCGCGTAATAATGGACACAGAAGCTTTTATTGCAGAAATTTTAAACAGGCCTGCAATTTGAATGGCGAAACATCCCAAACATAAGTTGCGCCACGAAATAAAAAGGTTGTGGGAAGAAATGAAAGATTTTTTTCCTGCTTGTACTTTAGGTGTGTATAAATGGTCGTCCAAGTGTTGGAGTTATAATCAAATGTTTCTACACTCATTCTAGTGTACTCGTAAAATTTTGCGGGATGCTTTCTATAGTCTTCGTACAACACTCTAAATTCACCTAACGTATAACGGACTCTATTCAGTTCGTGCACACCTTCTCTTATATTTAAAATATCTCTCATGAAATATGAGCTGCTGTCGAGGCACTGAAGAGCCACTTTTGACAAAGATTTTTTAATTTTTTTAAACTCTTGAGTACGTCCCATTCTCGATGCCGCTAACGCTACTGTGAAGTGTTGGCGTGCTCGCCACGCCGCTCTACCTTGCCGCGCCTCCCGCCGCACCGCTCGCCGCTTAAGACCAATGTCGTGGCCAGGCCGTTAGGGTGGCCATAGGAACTTCTAAATTATTCAAGATAAACCCGTCGTGTTAGGGCTTGTAAGAATCGTTTTGACGATAGATGACGACTGTGCAAAAAAAAGGACAGTGGGCAATAAAAGCTTGTCCCAAAAATGAAATTTTTGACAGAAACTTATTTGTACAAAACAACACAAAACAAATATTGAAATCATGGATGTACTCAAGATGGATTTCTTCTAGTTAAGCTTAGATACTTACAAAGTATTTGAATCATACAATTTTCGCGATTAGAACAGTATATTACAGTGCAAAATATGAATCGAAAAATCTTCTCATAAATATGTTACGAAGTTCTTATTACACTGGACAACTGGCTCTTACGGTGCGTTGGGACATATTTTTGAGATGTTGCATTCTCCCATATTATTAAACGTGACTGTACCTACCTATTCATATAAAACGATTTTGAACAGTTTATATGGCGTGGGTCCGATTTGTTATCGCGTTATAAAACGCGGGATATAAAATTCGGGAACTGCATTAAAAAGTTTGTATCCACTTTCGGAAACGGTAGATCTCTATGGCATCAATTATGCAGGTGGCTAATTGTTATATTTTATGCAATAAAGAGGCTCCATAATTAAACATAGGTAGGTACGCATATACACTTATCATGCACACAAAGCCAAACTTAGTAACAGACGTGCTCACCTACTATTAACTATATAAAACAAGAAGTGAGTAAGATTAAGAACAGTAAAATATGATAAGATTGATAAGACTACCCTAACAAACCAATAGCCTACTTACTAATATCGAATGCTGCCTGCATATCGTATTGACCGATGCGCTAACACTTCTGTATTTTATTGATCCGTTGGGTAAGCTTGTTCAATTAACCAGCTGTTCCAGATAGGTCTTCAAATTCACGTTACCGAAATGTAACTAAGTACTATAAGTACTTACGTTAATCTCCTTTAAGTGTAGTTAACCATCCTTGAAAGTATAATAAACCTACAATTTTAAAGCACAATCAGAAAAAACACGATTGCAGAGAAACGCGAAGGAACAAATATTGCGAAGTATATTTTTAGACCAGCATCAGTAGCGTAGCGTGTTATTTCCGTTACCTCCCATAGTTGCGTCCAGTAGTGTGTAAAATAATAAGTACCTAGCTGTTACTCTTTATCATTTCAGATCATAAATAATGATCTTCTTATAAATTGTTATCCTTAATTTGTTGTTTGTTTTTTCAATACCAAAGTGAAAGTAAATAAATAAAGTGAACAAATATTATCATGCGGTTATTTATGGCTAAACAAGGAAACTAACTCATCACTGTATTTTTTTTAATTCTTTTGAAAAATAAGCCCTGAATAAAGATTAAGTACTTATAAGGTAAAGAAGTTCTCTTCTTAATGGATAGCTGAAAACAGAAACTTCTTCAAGAATGCTTAATGACACGTCTTCTTTTCCTTTTTTATTGTGCGTTAGTGTCTTATTTATGTCAAAATACAATTAAAAAAAAAACAGAAAATAGGAAACATGAGGGCTCTTTTACACGTCGGTAATATAGGGTGTCTACCAGCCCTTCGGACAAGACCATCATTGCGGAGAAGAAGCGCCGCAAGAAACTCCAGCAGAAGGTCATTTTTTCAATCATTAAAACATAATAGTACCTAGGTACTTAAAAGTAAATTAAGTTACATTAGGTAATAAAGTAATCTTCTATAATATAAAACCGGGCAAGAGCATGTCGGACCATGCTCAGTATAGGGTTCCGAAGCCGTAACGACAAACACAAAAAACTATCTCAAAAATCAACATAATATGAACCAATTTTCTATTTAAAGTTATTTGGCGCTGTCTTAGATGATTTTTAGTAGGTATAAACCCGTTAGTCGCCTGTATCTCAGGAACTAATTAAGTCTACTTAGTAATGATTCTTTTTCTTATAAATTCGTATATAATATCTCAAACAAGAGCCAAGCTTTTAAGTGTGAGATCAGTATACCTATGTAGGTAGTTAGGTATCTAAACTGCTTCAAACCGACTTTAAATTACAATAAAAGTTAAATCTTTTATATAGTAATTAATAGAAATTGAAAAAAAAACAAGGTTCAGTAAATAGAATTTTAAGTTTTCCAAACGATAGATACTCAACTCAAATCAATAATCTAATCGAAAATTTGTAAACTTTCAGATCGCAAATCGCAAACTTGTAGGTAGCATTCCGGGGCACGTCCAAACAGCAACTAAGGCGCTCGCGCTTATGAGCGCGGCTGTCGCTCGATTTGTTGCTTGGACAGTTTGACTCCCCCCGCGCGTCCTGCACGCCCCGTTAACAAATTTTTCTATCAAAGTTATCATAGGCGATTTTGATAGGTATAAACACTTTAGTCGCCTGTATCTCAGGAACTAATCATGTCTACTTAGCCGTGATAGTTTTCCTTTAAAATTCGTTACATGCGCTTTCGTTGAACATTTTTTTCAGATTTTTAGTATTTGTAGTTTTGGCTGTAGGGGGGGGGGACACTTGACTCTAACAAAAAATAGCGCTTTAAAGCTTAATATTTCATAAACGGATCCCTTAATCGAAAAATTGTTTACATAAACCCGCAATATTTTTGAAAGACCTATCCAACGACACCCCACACTATGGGGTAGGCAAGAAAAAAAAAGGCATCCCTACGTTACGTGTAGGGGAGGTGCATTAAAAAAAAATATTTTTCAAAATTTTATTTTACCACTTTGTTGACGTGATTAATATGTATATTCATGCCAAATTACAGCTTTCTAGTACTACGAGTCTCTGAGCTAGACTGGGGACGGACGGACGGACGGACATGGCGAAACTATAAGGGTTCCTAGTTTGACTACGGAACCCTAAAAAATGAATCGCAAAATGTGTTGGTAAGCGCATAACTCGAGAACGGCTGAACCGATTTGGCTGATTTCTTTTTTGTGTTCGTTATTGTCAGGGTAAGGTTTATAATTGTAAGAAAAAATAGAAAAATCCAACGGGAAGGTCGGGAATTCGCAGCGGGGCGAAGCCGCTGGCGGGCAGCTAGTAAATAATAAATTCTTAAAACTACCAAAAAATTAAATCATTACAAATGTAAGGTCAATAAAACTTAAACTAAACAAATAAAAACTATGAGAACAACACGACGCGGTCTCTAGGTCAAAAGCCATAACTAGAATAATTTATTTAACAACAACTCCTTGCAAACGTGAACATACCGGACCCCACCCCCACAAACAGCACCCGTTCACGAGTATGACGCGTAACTCAGCTATCGCCTCTCTCAACCATGTGTTCGGGGAAGTGGCGACCCAATCAACGACGCCGCCGTAAGAGCCCTTTCAGACTAGCGTTTTTGCCGGCGGTTTCTCGGCGGAGCGGACACGCGACCGGAACGCTGCAGGCACGCGACCGGAACGCGGCGTGATTATAATAAGAACTGCAACACGCAGCGTGCCTGCAGCGTTCCGGTCGCGTGTCCGCTCCGCCGAGAAACCGCCGGCAAAAACGCTAGTGTGAAAGGGCTCTCAGGACTACCTAGTAGATTGATAACCAAGGGTTGAAGTGACCCATTTCACTCGAGATATTTGAGGGGAAATGGGTAATTTCACCCGAGAGACACTCTACTTTTCATTTCGACTGTGAGGAAAGAGATGGAATATATTCGTGACGTAATAAAGGTCTGATTTCTTGTTTCAAACGGATGTTCGGCGTTCAACCTCCAACGTTGTATAAACTCCTTGGTCGTGACCAACTCGATTAAACTTTTCTAATGTTGGCAGTATGTGTATTTTCTAGATGGACATGCCATCATGACGTCATAAAAAAGTGTCATGCTATACAGGCAAAGGCATTATGGCGGGCAGCAGAATAGAGGAATTTTTTTTTTTTTCGATAGTCGTCATCCTGAAGATCATGGAACTGCGGCTATTTTACTTTTATTTCCTCTAATATTTTAGAAATCTTTTTTTTAGTTATGAAGTTGACATTTGTAAACTTTAATGACCGACAAGCTTGATGCCTTCGTATTTAATGAAATAGGAAAAAAAAAACTGTCAATTCTATATCTGTCTACGTCAAATCAAATCAAAGTAAACAAACAGTTCAATTCAAATAAGTAAATTCAAGTAAATCTTTGTAATACTCCATTTCCACAGTCCGTGTGGGATTGCCTGAATTCATTGCGTGGATTGTACTCGTACAATTCAAAAGTGCTCTCGTGGCTATCAAAAAGCAGGACAAGAGTCGTCGAGAAAGGAAGAAATCGGTGTCCAAGAAGAAGTGCCAAAGGGTTCGAAAATAAATCGTAGACCAAATATCGTGCAAAGGTCTTAAAGCAAAGCGGCAAAACGAAAGTCCGGAGTTCGTTCTGAGATCGTTAAAAATATTTCTTAAAATACTGATCACATGAAACACAAGCAAACAGAAAAGAGCCGTTGTATTGAATCATTTGTTTACTTTGATTTGATTTGACAATGACAGATATAGAAGTGTTTTTTTTTCTTTTTCATTAAGTACGAAGGCGACAAGCTAGTCGGTCATTAAAGTGTACAAATGTCAACTTCATAACTAAAAAAAATCTTTCTAAAATATTAGAGGAAATAAAAATAAAAGAGCCGCAATTTCTTGATCTTTAGGATGACGACTATCGAAAATAAATATAATATACATATCTTCCAAAAACTTAGCCTATTGCGAAAAAAATTGATCAGTCGTAAAATCATTTTAATATGGGAGTATAGGTCGTAATAAATACGTCGTTTAACGTATAGCTGAGTTAAGATAAATGAAAAGCTTTTATTTTAATATAATGACGTAGCTCAATTATCATTGAATCCGTGGCCAATCGTAACTATTAAAAAAAATTACTTTCCACCCTAGGGGTGAAAACGCAATTTTCCCACTCGGCTATCTACCCATTCAAATTAAACTTTCCGAACAGGAGAGACGAAAAAAATCTTTTCACTTCTCATGCTCTTAAAATGTTACTTTAGTCTCTGCACATCGGGACTAAAACTCTTTACTATCTAAGGACTAAAGTAATATTTTTTTAATTTATTTTGGAAACTCCTAAACAGCCAATCACGGTGTTTGTAAATGGAGGATTATCGCGATTTTCAGTGATTGTGTATGGACCATTTTTTGAGCGTGGAAATAACCTCAAAATGACAACTGTGCAAAAATACCTACAAAAAATATCGATTTAAATTCGTGAAACACGATTAATGATAACGAACATGAATCTATTTAATTATATTAAGGATAATTCATTTTATAATGCATGGTCCAATTAGTTATAAAATAGTTTTCAAGTTTGAATGTGTTGGCTAAATTTGTTGTGGCTAAAGTTGGCAAGCATTTAAAGCGTCACTTTACAACAAAAAAAAACCGCAGAACAATTTTGTAAGAAATTTAAAATTACAATATTGATTATATTGTAATTTTGTGTTATGTAGAACGTCATTTTTTTCCTCGCATTCAAAGTGAAAAGTAGAGTGTTTAACGCGAGACTAAACAACCGTAATGATAATGACACTCGAACTATATCCACCCGCGCTCCGCTTGGGTGGCTAAACATCTCGTGTCATTATGGCTTGTTTTAGTCCCTTGTTGAACAATCTACTATTTTGTGACATCTACAACAGGTAATGCTTAGAACTGTGTTTAGTTTTGAACTGGCCAGTTTTTGCCAATTTGTTAAAAATATATTGACTAAAATTAATGATAAACATTGACATTAACTTGAAATATAAAAATAATGAAGTTTAATGAAGCGTAGTAGATTGTTTTTAATGCTAAGTTAGTCTATAGCTAAGTTATAAAGATGAAATTATAAATAGTTTAAAGTTTTGGCTGAACATGAAACCTCCTTAGTGAGAAATTATGTACGAAATAGTTGCAAATTTTAAAACGAAAGTCATTACTCCCTTGGTACTACAAAGTCGCCATAAGTCCCGGGGGAACAATTACGGCCATTGTCCTTCTGTATACAGGCATGGAATAACACCATTTACGAGCAAGTGTGATAAAAAAAACTGTTTCATTGTGCTTTAGGGGCGTCTGACTGAGGATAAGATTTTCTAATAACGTCAGCAAACGATTTAGAAACAGGTAGTTTTGAGCCATATAATGTAGGTCTTTATTTGTCTGTCTTTAAAACTCTAGTATTTTTTTGTTGGTAGCGAAATGAAGCCCGGAACACAAACAACAGGTAGGTACAGATTCTTCCTCAACCGAACAAGAATCACCAACATGATCATCTCCACACTTGTAACAGCGAGGAGGGTGAGACTTACAATAAATTTTGGTGTGACCAAAGCGACAGCAGTTAAAGCATTGTATAGTGGGGAAGGTATATAGCTCAACAGATAAAGCATTGTAACACATAAAAATTCGTTTGGGTAAAACTTGACCATCAAATGTAAGTACAATAATCTGAGGTTTCCACTCAGGAGGAGAAATGTTTCTAACTTTGTAATTTAAACTCTTCACTTTCAGAATTTTGCCGCACCCAATAGGAACCGATACATTCTCTAGAACCTCTTCAGGAGACCACTCAGAGGGAACTCCTCTTACAAGACTCATTCGGGTCACGCTAACTGATGGAATAAATGCTTTGTAGTGAGTGATAATAAGAATGAATTACTGATAAAATCATTTGCATCTTTATAGTTCGAGAAAGCCATTGAAAGCCTGTTTCTGCCTATGCGTTTGATGCTACCGTTAACTATAAACTTAAAAGGACTTTTCTTTAAGAAATAACCAAACTGAACTGGATGTAGAGAAGGATTTTCACTGCCTGATGATACTTTTTGGACATTAACTATAAAGGGCTCAATGTCATAAGCCTCATATTGGGTTTTGCCAGTCTGACTAGTAGACTGAGCCGGATACTTGTTAAAATTTTCACGCCACATGCCACATATTCATTTTGACTTGTCTGAAGAGACTGTTGTTCTGAAGGAGCATTTGAGGAGAGAGGTTTATTTTTAGGCAGTTGTTCTGGTTGTACAGAAATTTGTTTATTTGTTTGAACAAATTGAGACTCGACAGAAGGAATATCTAATAAATCATGACATACACAATCAGTATCTTTTATTTCTCGTCCTGGCTCATGCTTTCTCCTACGTTTGTTGCAATGCCTACATATTTTACGCTGATTAGCAACACTAAACCTTTTCCTTTCACCTCGCTCTAATCCACGCACACACGACACCCATCGGTGTCCATGCTGGAATCATTTGTGCCTCAAATGGCAAACCCGTTACGGGACCGTCCGGGGGGTCTAGCTTAGCCTATGCTAAGCTAGATATGAAAAAAAAGTTTTAAAAACTTACCAAATACTGCAAAATATATATAGAAAACTATTATTTTTGATTAAGTTACTTATGTGTATTTTAATTGTTATTATTTTATATATATTTAGGTGTACGTTTTAGTATTTAGTAATGGTCATGTTTTTATTATCTTTGTGTTTTGTGTTTAAATAAATGTTAGTTTAATTATACACGAATTAAAACTAAATATTACATATAATAAGCTACCAAACTGATCTTTTATACAAGTTAGAAAAATATTTAAATTTTTCGCAAGAAAAAATACTCCCGCCTTGGCCGCCGTTTCCCGTGCTTTTTTCAGTACTTGTCTTTAGATAGAGTATAAAATATAAAACAGTGATGAATGTGATGATCAATCAAATGCTTTATCAAATCTATCAACCATCACTACATTTTCATGTCAAATACCTATATTGCGAAAAAATAAAATAAATATGACAGGCTTCAGTCAGTGTCATGGCTTTTACACGGAAAGCGCTTTTCATCAAGAATACAAGATTAAATCGAGAATACTACCTCGAAATAAACACGAAGACAATGATTAAGTATATAAATAAATAATTTTACCATGCTCAACCTTTACAAGTACGCGAACATGGAGTAGTAATGGTAAATTGATTTGTTTATATGAGTGACCGAATGAATATAAACGGACTTTACGAGCCAAGACGGGCGGCTACGAGCAAAATTCAAACATGTTGGATCCCCGACCAACTCACCCGGTGGTTTTTAAGTACGCGTAAGTGTGTGCAAGCGTCACCGACGCGAGCCGAGCAAGAATATGACCGCGATTTTATAACTCGAGTGTCTGTCACAGACGCGAGCCGAGTATTTAAGATCGCGGTTCTATAAAAGCTCGTAGAGGTCAGTCAGTCAGCCTTTTAAAAAATGCACAATTATATATATAATATATATATTTTTTTATAATATTAACTGGCAACACATTCTAAATCGTTCTTTACGTCAACTTTATTGGTGACAGGCGGTGGATATTCTGTGTTGACTTAAAAATGGTGCGTGAAATATTATCAAATCTGTTTTAATTGCATACATCTAAAGCTTTATTATAATGTTCCATCGCTCAGAACATTTTTTTTCGTATGGTTGGACTTTAGGATGGCATATTTTCAGTGACAGTGTCGTGTGATAATTTCTCAGTATTAGAAGCTATTTGTAACTGTAATTGTGATTTAGTTGAAACCTAACTTACTTTATAACTTTTCAACTGACTTCATTATCCTTAAAATAATGATGGATGATCATTTTCATTCTATGATTTTCTGTTATGTTTGGGGTAACCTCAATCACAATGGTCTTTAGTTACTGTTAAGAAAGTGATGTTTCGTTCATGGAAAGGACTTGAGATGTGGCTAGATCGATTTTGGCACTTTAGTTTGTGGGCAGAAATGATTTGTTAATTTCTTATTTGCAGGGCAAAGTCAAGTGCTCCGAGTTGCGTACGAAGGATAAGAAGGAACTCTTCAAACAACTAGAAGAGTTGAAGACAGAGTTAACAAATCTGAGAGTGGCTAAAGTTACTGGAGGTGCAGCTTCTAAGCTGTCCAAAATGTAAGTCTAAATAGTTTTTAAATCACCTATGGGTATAATGGGTTACTAAATTAATTGTAATTGGGATTCTTAACAACAAACCGCCTGGAAGTAAAGTCTGTTTCTATTCAGACTGCCAATTACAATAAGAAGTACGCTAGGCAGTAATTGTCTTTAGAGGATGAAATAGTCGGGAGACTAAACAGTGATGAGAATAGTGTTATCTCTAATTAGTTTATTAAAAAGGTTGAATATATATTCCTCGTCATCATCGTATTATTATGCTAGGTGCAACAGACCAAAAACGTCTCTTATCAATCAAATCTAAGGTTGAACTTTTAATTCACTGCAGTAGGATGACAGTTTGTGTTGTCAGTTTGTGTTGTCAGTTTACGGTGTATAAAAAATATTGATGTTCCTTAGTGAATGAATGATAATTTGAGTGATTCACTGCTTTAGTAAAATTAATATTTAAGAGGGTTTCAAAATAACGTACCTACCTAATTAAGAAAATAATATAACATACATCACTTTTTTATATCCATGCGGTATTGTCTGATGAATTAAAAGTTCGACCTTATCAACCATCACTTCATTTTCATGTCAAATATATTTCAAAAAAGTAAAATGTATATGAAAGGCTGCAGTCATTGTCATGGTAGTTTAACTGAAAGTGATTTTCCTTAAAAAATACAGGATTAAATAGAGATTATTACCTTGAAATAAACATGAAGACAATGATTAAGTGTATAAATAGGTATTATGACCATGCTCAACCTTCAAAAGTATGCGAATTTGGAGTAATAATGGTAAATTAGATAGTAGATATAATAGATTTGTTTACATGAGTCGACTGAATGAATAGCAACAGACTTTAAGCAGTGTGGTTTATATTACATCCATACAGATTTAACCTGCTTCTTTGATTAGTTAGTAACACAGGTTATCAAAACTTTGTATATTGAAAGTCTGGATCCTCTTATTCGGTCACTCACAATAAAATCAATTTATCATTATTACTCATATCATCACATTATTTATTTATAAACTTAATAATCATTGTCTTCATGTTTATTTCGAGATAGCAATCTCTATTTATTCTTGTATTTTTTGATGAAAATCACATGTGGTGAAAATACCATGTCACTGACTGAAGCCTGACATAATACATTATATTTTTTTGAAATATTTGACATGAAAATGTAGTGGTGCTTTGATGGATCTGATTGATAGGAGAGATTTTCATACCCACCATAATAATACGATTATGATGAGCAGTGATCGTTATCAACGTCCACTTTTGGTAGCAAAGGGTATGGTTGGCAGAAAAAACAAACACATTTGGTTGTTTACTTTTGATCTTAACCATAAAATAAATACTTACCTTCTAAAGATTACACCTCTAGATATAAATCCTTACGGTGCAAAACCTTTTCCGCCCTAATATATTTTTAAAACAGTGTACTTACGTCAAATGACATAAAATGTCATCAAAATATAACTGTAGTTAAAAACTAATTACACTACGCGACGTGTTTATCTAAATAAACCAATGCATATCGTATCGTATATATGCCGGAAGGTGTGAATAAAAATAGTGTGCAATATTTTAAAGACTTAAATTTCCTTCCAGTGACTTCTGTTAACGTAGAAAGGTCATTTAGCTATTTAAAATGGATTTTTTCCAATCCATGTGAACGACTGACAGCCAAATCTGTTGAACAAATTTTAGTCATTTATTCACTATAATTTGGATTTGTTGTTATAAATATGTATATACATCTCGTAATTTGTAAAATATATAATGTTTAATATACTTCGTTATTTGTTTTTTTTATCAACCATACTTTGCTACCATTACAGGACGTTGATAACGATCACTGATGATGAGGAATGTGTATTCATCCTTTTTAAAACCTAATTAGAGGCAACATTATTCTCATCGGGCGTTTTCAAAAAAAAGTGTACCCTCCATTTTTGGCGTGTCCCTCGAGTTTAACGTGATATTTTAAATCACCCGTAAACTTATGGCGATTAAAATATTTTTCAATTGATGAAGTTTATATTAAGCTTGTTCTTAAAAACGGTTGTAATATGAAAAAAAATCTATTCGTTTTTTTAGAAAATAACAATGCGACAAAGAACACGTATATAAGCATGTCCCCTCTCGGAATAGCCCAATACAAACTTGAATATTTATGCATTGTAGGGTACTATAATGAATAGTATTAGTTTAAATTTATTCCATGGGATAGGTTTACGTAAAATAAGCCCTACGTTTTGATATTTTCAGTAATATATTTTTTTTTATAAAAACATTACGTCCCCAAATATTGACCCACCCGGAACTTTCGGTTTAGTGACCACAATATTTTTAGCAAAAATACCACCAATGTTCAATATTTCATGGTAATAGCATCATTACGTATCTTTTTGTCGCTCACTGCCATTTTTTTGCATCAGTTTCACAATAAAAAGGCAAAAAGGAGCACATGTTGGTTGTAGCTTATCGGAGGCATAAAACTACGTTCAGGTATGTGACTGAAGTTTACTTAGTTGGACAAGTATTTTCTCTATTTTTTTTTGTTTTTCATCATTGTCAATAGAACTAGTTTCCCTAATTCAAACTGTTATTGCATTGAGTGTTAAAGATATTTTATTAAAAAATAAAACATCGTAGTAGTGACTAAATGTGACTTCCGTTTTGTCACTTTTTTGATGGTGACGTATTAGCTGAACGACGAGTCACAACACGACTGAACCTATAAAACCCTGTTCACATGGTACAGTCAACGTCAAAAGTAAGTGATCAAAATCAACATTTCAAAATATCTATTGTCATGGCATCCCAAATATAACATGTTATATTAAAGTGCTAAATTAATTGATGTTTTAATTAGTCAAAAGAAAGTGATCATAACAGCTGTGCAAAACAGAAGCCTGACATGACATTTCTATCAAAAGCGTCAAACGTGAATTGAATACCAAAATAACGACATTCCAACAATATCAGCAAAAGAAGGATTTATGGCAAATAATTCCAAGATGTAATAAAAACTTACTTTAAATCTTGGCGTAAGGGAGATTGCTATTTTGTCACTTCGCATGTTTTTCGACGAACATAACCGATATTAACCGAAGTACTCCGAGGTTGTCCCAAAACCAAGATTTTATAGTTAAAACTTTAATTCGAAATGTTCAACGATGACTTAAACTGTCATTGAGTTTTCAAAAATCGAAATAATGGTGATCACTTATTATGACACGTTATTGAGCTCATTTACTTTTGATCAACTACAATAGTCCGTAGCATTTGACTTAATGTATTGTATAGATAATTTTGGGACCCTATTTCATCAGTTTCTTTTGCTGTTGACTGTACATCATACTACTAAGTAGGTACTTATTTTTATTAGATTTCTTTATTTGGGTGAATCAACTTTTTGTTGTTGTTATTCTGTCCCGTAAGCCAGGAGACAACAGTGATAGAGTTTCTTAGAAAAATTATTATAATATACACTACTAATACGCTTGGAAGAAAACCCATAAGAGAATAGGTTTGTAATTTCCACAAAACCTGATGTTTGCCGGATTTATATACTTTAAAATCGTGGTTTTCAAGAGTGACCCAGGAGACGTAACCATGGCAACGAGCTACAAAGAAAAGTTGATTGACCCATTTTCATTATTTTTTGCAGGTTTTGTTTAATTAAAAGTCAGATCAGAGTCAGTGCTCTTAAGTTTCTCAGTAATGGGTATTAAAATCCTAGCTAATTAAATGAAAGACTGGTGTCCAAAGTGCCTACTAATTCTAGAATTGATAATGAAAAATTAAGATTATAAAGTACAATTTTTAATAAGACTGAAAATATTTTTTTATTTAAGCATTTACTAACGTTAAGTGTTACTGTTCTGACAGATTATTATGTTTTTCCAACTTTTTAAAGAAATAGTAATAATAATAATAATATTTAGTGTCATGTGAACGAAACCTTACATTTTTTAAGTGTTCAGTTTTGTGACTGTCCCCTCGAAGTTAGTGGAATGATTTGATTTTGTATTACTTTACTATAACTTTAAAAATAATTTGATATTTTTTTCTTAAAAGAAATTGTATAATCTTATGAAAAAAAATACTCGTCAAAAAAACTGTCGATGATTACTCACAACACAATAAAAATAAACATGATTATTTCCCTAGCAGTCACCAAATCGAAAGCTATCCTGAGAAATTAAAAAAGCTGTTAGCTTAATCATTTTGAAATTGTTGTTTTTCATTAAACAAAGTGATTATTAAGTTGGTTAAATAAATTGATTTCATAAAAACAATGTATTTTGTTTGTTTTTTGTCTTAAACATAGTCACCAAACGGAATGTGTTTCCACATCTATGTTCCATTGTGTTATAATATTTTAGCCAAAATAGCTTTATTTTCGCATTCCTTTCTTGTTTAGTATAAAATATAAGATATGAACTTCAGATTATAATAAAAAAACTGGCGAAAAATAGGCATAAAAAAATTACACTACTTTTTAATATGGGTACACTTTTTTTTGAAAACGCCCCATCACTATTTCATCCTCTATCTGAAGACTATTCCAGTCAGGTGTACTGTGTAGTCATTAGCAGTCTGAATAGGAACCTGATGGAAAGTCGGATCTGAAACCATAAAGTCAAGAACATCTGTGAAAAAAATATCACTAATACCTTCACAACTTGGTTTAGCCCCGATCCATCCCCTTAAGCAAGGTCTGCTCTTGGTATTTAAATTTCATCAAAGAAGTACTGAACCAGTTTCCACAGTAATGCTGTTTGCGTACCCAAACTGCTAATAGCTTTTGGACTATAAAAGGAATGTATTGACTAACATTGTAGGTATGTTACTTATTCTAGGGTATTTCAGCAACAGCAACAAAATTCCAATCAATCAATCGTCTCTTCTGTTCTGTTGCTGTTCATTCTTTTCATTCAAGTCTGAAACCAGGCACTGTCAAAAATCTTATGAAATGTTTTTTATTGCCAACATGGTTTAATATTGACTTTCCTTTAATTTCAGCCGTGTCGTAAGGAAGGCTATTGCCCGAGTATACATTGTATACCATCAGAAAATGAAGGTTAATCTTCGCAACCATTATAAGAACAAGAAGTACAAGCCTTTGGACCTGAGGCCTAAGAAGACCCGCGCTATGCGCAAGGCTCTTACGAAACATGAAGCCAAGCTCAAGACCAGAAAGGAAATTAGAAAGAAATCTCTTTTCCCACCAAGGGTGTATGCTGTTAAGGCTTAATAAAAACACTTAAATTATATTTCATTGTTTTAATCACACTTTTCCTGTTACATACAAAATAACTACAACCAACAAAGCGCTTTCTTTGCACTATGATACTCAAGACTACTCATGTCTAAGTAGGCCAAGCCTGTATCACATGAGTGCAAAACGGTACTATTGTTGCTTTCACAATCTCAGTTTTTTCTAGCATGCAGTTAACATGATCATGTTACCATCATCTTATTTTAAAGTTCTTCATGTCTTTGTTTCTTGCGGTGAGGGAATGACCAGAATTCAGAGCCCAAACCTCTTACATCTCTTTCTCGTTTTATAAAAGCAGTAAATGATGAAACACAATTGCCAATGAAATAATTGGCCTGTCCCAGAATAGCCAGGTCTAAATGTGGATTAGATGGCTGTAGTCTTACAATAGACACATTAAATCTATATAATGTATTCGTTAATTCATCAATCATGTGGTTAAAATCAGATGCAACAAAAATGTACTTGATATCATTCAATTTCTTCAGTACTCTTTTAATTTGTCTGAAACAAATAAGCGGTTTTTAGTAAATAAAACATAGGGACAAATTATAAAAATTGCATGGCAGAAATTATAAAGTGGGCTGGGCTGATCGTACACCTTTTTTTCCTTTTGACGGTCGGTGACCACTTCTGGATTTGACCACTTTTAGATATGACCACTTCTGGATTTGACCACTTATGGATTTGACCACTTCTGGATTAGACCACTTCTGGATTTGACCACTTCTGAATTTGACCACTTCTGAATTTGACCACTTCTGGATTTGACCACTTCTGGATTAGACGATGTGTGCCTACTGTATTTTATCAGTATACAACTGATAAAATACAGTAGGCACACATCGAAAGGTCCCGTCACCAAAATACATTTTTTTCGTATCAACATTTTTAATTATCTTTCTTGCGATTCTCGAACAAAAAATTATTATTTTATCCGTAACTCCATCTTCACAAATTAAAAATCTTTCGCCCTAACCCCGTGGAACACATACGTCTTAAACCAATACAAAATCCAGAAGTGGTCTAATCCAGAAGTGGTCTAATCCAGAAGTGGTCATATCTAGAAGTGGTCAAATCCAGAAGTGGTCAAATCCAGAAGTGGCCAAATCCAGCAGTGGTCAAATCCAGAAGTGGTCACCGACCGTCAAGGCTTTTTTTTTGCCGCCCTGACGGGGGCCAGGGCGGGTTATTTCCGGCTTGAACTGACTAAAACCCCCGGGGCGTTGCGCCAATCGCTTTAGGAGGGGGCTACGGGACCGCTATAGCGCCAAAACGTAGCCCCCCAATAAGGTCCGACCGAGATCTCGGTCTCGGCAAATCTCGGCCAAAAATCGTGCCGAGATCTCGGTCTCGGTCTCGGCCCAAAACGGCCGAGATTCTCGGCCGCGGCCGAGACCCCGCGGCAATCGAATTAAATTTTGGCGCGCGGTTAACCGCGGTGGCGCGATCTTTCATTTCGATTTTGATTGGTTGCCCCGCCCGGGCTCGACGGTGACTTTACCGACCGATACACTCAAACAAGTGACAACTCGTTCATTATTTATTTTCGAAAACGCATTGTTGTCGTAACGAGTTAAGAAAATAATTAGATTTACGAGACTTTATACTGTGCAAAGCCGTAGTTTAATTCATTATTTTATGTTGATGTTGGTTGTTGTATTTGTTGATGCGTTAATATTTAAAGAAGAAGGCAAGTTAGGTAAGTAAAATTAATCTGCGGTTCGCATTCTTGAAAAGTTGTTGGCCTTTAATTACAGCAACACTCATAGATCCAAGATTTAAAACCAAATATTTGACCGAAAATGAAATAAATGCAGCCAAAATTAAAATATTTGAATTGCTTAATACAAATTTAAATTTGGAATCTCAGGACACAGAGATCACAGAGATGCAGGGAGCTACTTCAACAAATTTAATGATGAGGCAATGACTCTTTGTGGGCAGTTCATGATTCGATAGATTCTGAGGACGAGGCTATGAATATAAACAGTGACACAAAGGCACTACAGGAATTGGCACTGGACAGCTTTCTTCGAGAACCAAGGCTACAGCGCAATGCTAATTTTTTGGAATATTGGCATTCATCGCCATATAAAATATTACGCCCTGCAGCCAACAAATTCTTGTCAGCACCACCAACAAGTGTTGCCAGTGAACAGCTGTTCAGTCGAGCTGGACAATTGTACGACGAAAGACGGCATAATTTGACGGGCACGTATCATAATCCCGAAAGTTCATAATATCGAATGGTTCTTTTTTCTGAAACCATAAACTTTTCAGGATTTTTTAAAAGGCCATTGTATAGAACCCATTAGGTTAGGTTAGGTTTGTTTTATAACAATCCTGAAAAGTTTATGGTTTCAGAAAAAAGAACCATTCGATATTATGAACTTTCGGGATTATGATACGTGCCCAATTTGACAGGGAACAATGCCGAAAAATTGCTTTTTTTGTCGTACAATATTGTTCTTTTCAATTTTGATTATTAAGTTTGTTAAAACCATAATAAAACCTTTTTTGTTTCATTATTAACGGGGTTTTTTTTTTGTTAAAAAAACGCAAATAAAGAAAAATACAAATTTTTCCGTGTCTCGGTCTCGGCCGAGAATTTATTTTATTCTCGGTCTCGGTCTCGGCCGAGATTAAAAAAGCAGTCTCGGTCGGACCTTACCCCCCAATATAGCGGATGCCCTTTGGCAGGCCGGTGACACTCCACGCTATCGCCTACAAAATGTGCTGCCCCTTGCAAGGGGCGAATCAGTTGAGTGTCACGCGAGCGCCCGACTCGATGCGCGCCGCCGTGCGCTGCCCAAGTTTTAATAATAATCTTACCTTTCGGCATCCTGAGGCAGGTTAAAAAAAGATAATTCGACATTGGTTATTATTTAAGCACCCGTATGCGATGCATTACTTTTTGCCTTTTCGATTAGCCATATTCGTATAAGTGCGTATTGCACTGAATTATCTTTATTTAACCTGCCTCAGGATGCCGAAAGGTAAGATTATTAATAATATTAATAACTTCGATCTAGATAGGTAAGTAGTTACGAGTAGCTGGACTTAATTACTGACACAATCAGTACCTACAGTTTTGAATCCTCGACGCAAAAAAAGCGGTATACTTAATATTATTTATTTTACTAACGACCCGTCCGCAGTTTCGCAGTTTTCAACTTATTCGGACCAAAAACCAGTTATCTACTTCCCTTAAACAGCGATCAGTGTAAGTAGATCTCCCAGTAAGTAGGTCACTGCCTGCTAAAGCAAGGTCAGCGTGTTCTGGTTATTAGGTAAACACACCACACAAACAAATGGCAGCTTTTCTAAGTAACGGAGTAGGTAACGATAGTGCTTGAGTTTATAACAAACAAAAAGTTCAAGGTCTATGTCGAACAACAAATTTTGTAATGCAACTTTTACAAAATGAAACTTCAAAGTCCTTACAATAAATGGTTATTTTTGTCGAAAACGTGCGTCAGTTTTATTTATTAATTAGACACACCAATTGTTGTACAAACAAATACAAATACAAAAGATATGTATAAAGAAAATAGTTAAATAGTTAGTACCAATTACAGGTGTGCAACAGTATTAGCACTATTAGCAGTCGGGATTAAATAAAAGAAACAATTTGGCATTTATCACATGACGGCAAAATGCCAAAAAATAAATAATTAAATTAACATGTATTTTGAAATTTAATACTAGCAAACTACCTACGTCTTATTACTTAGATCGAAAGGGAGATCGGAGCAAACAACAAATAACAACTTTTGCTAGCCCTCCAGGCATGAACTATTTTTTCTCGTCATTTAAGTAAGAACTTCATAAGAAAACTACAAATTATCATAAATTCAATTTGTTTTCTTACAACTGCCACGGAAAAGTAAGTGCAAGTAAGTGCCAGCCCTGGGAGGTGGGCGGAGTCAGTGAAGCTCATGACGGGCGAAATAATACAGACTCTCGCAGCGCATATTCAAGGTGCATTTTGCCTCGTTAGGGGCGCCCCCACTATTCATCGCAAAAATGTAACCAAGGTCACTTCCGTGCATGCACTGGTATTATTATCGTTCCCGCGTTCTGAATAGGCATGAATAGGCATTAAATTCGCATGTTTGCTGTCACAGAGAGTCGCTTCTGTACTTGTACTATTACTTATTCTGTGCCTTTGGGCTCGCCTTCCGGCGAGAGCTTTTACAAGGCTCCTCGCCTACTCCTCTGAGGGCACCCTGGAACACAGCAGGGGCCTTCCAGCTCAGGACCTTTTACTGCAGGTGATAGACCCCCCGATCTATCACCCGCAGGCCCCCGTTACGGTGGCATGGGCTGATCGCATACCTGCCGCAAAGGCAATCAAGGGTCAATTTCCCCTACGGTAGGTGTCAGCCCGCCTAATGTTACGTATCTATAAAGCTTCTTAAAAATGAAGCAACTGGGTTTCAAGATTTACAGGATACATTTTAAAAAGTCAGATTACGTGATCAATATGACATTTTGATTTATTGACACCAGAAGACCTACGCTTGACTAAGGCCCGGCGCCCACTATCGGGACGGCATGGCAAGGCATGACTGACAACGTATACCTCGGCTGTCGTCGGTATGCCTAAGGACGCCCCGGCAGATTTCGGTGCTGTAAGGCATACCTAAGGAGTACTGCGGCCCTAAGCAGACCCCGGCATGCCAGAGAACTCCTCGGCATCCCTGCGAATTCTTCGATATTGCTACGCGTCATGCATGAGGACTCCTCGGCATCCCCGAGATTCTTCGGCATTCCTAAGCAGAGCTTAATATTTCATAAACGGATCCCTTAATCGAAAAGCTGTTGTTGCATGTATGTGCATGTATTTACACTTACACACTACGGGGTACACGAGAAAAAAAATACATCCCCACGATACTCGGCAATTTCAGCTTTCTAGAACTAAGAGTTTCTGAGCTAGGCTGCGGACGGACGGACATGGCGAATCTATAAGGGTTCCTAGTTTGACTGCGGAACCCTAAAAACTATGTCGAAATAGAAAAAGAAAGTGTGAACTACATTTCTACTTAAAGTCAAGGTGATGACACAGATGGGTGAATTTCAAAAATATTGTAGATACATAGTCAAGGGCTCAATTAACAAATCCTTAAGAATCCATATTTTTATATGGATTCTTATTTCTATATGGATAACTTTCGGTACACAAAAGAAAAACAATGGAACTAAGTTAACGTTGTCTCTATTACCTAAGCCCTTAACTATGTACAATATTTATGCAATTCGGTTTAAAGATATTTTATTTCTAAAAAGTATTTACATAAATTCACTTATATGAGAAAACTTAAACATAAAATGAACAAGTGCTATATACATTATTAAGTTCTTGCTGTCGCTAAGTAGGTACATTTGGTTTATATTATAAATTTTAAGTTAAGACTGCGCCGATCGTACGCCGGATGTACAGTGGCGCCCACATTTTTATTGTGTTTTCTAATAAACTTAAGTATTTTTTTGAAATTGGTCGGTAGGTTTTTGTACTACAAATGAAAACACAACTTATAGGGTACCTATATCACATAGTTTAATATAATAACAATTCACCTTCGAGTTATCGACTTAACGGAAAAAAGTGGCCACCTTTTCCCGGTAAGCTGACTACTCAAAGGGTAATTGTTATTAAAGTTTGTTACGTATCCTATAAATTGTGTTTTTACTTGCGCTACAAAATCGTATCGTCTGATTGCAAGGAAATTCTTTAGTTAATTAGAAAACACTACAATAGTAATGAGGGCGCCACTGGACGCTTGGCGTTTGCTCGGTGCAGTCAGGGTAGAACACCAAATACTCAAGTAGACGCGCCGTTCGAGCGCACTATTTAGCGATAACAGAAACTCGGATATGTCATGCATAGAAGTGTCTATTTACAAGTACGTTCATAATCCATAACTTTGTATAAAAAGTAATTCACCCTTCTAAGTATGTGCGGAACGCTAAAAACAGGTAAAGGGTCTAGCAGGCTAAGGAAGGAGAAGTGGCCTCTGTGACGAATATCGGATTTTTATATATAATGTCATTCGTTGGCTATCTCATAATATAGAAACACCCTAACTTTCAGCCCCCTATCTTGAACCGTCACCGAGATACAGTCAAAAACGTCATTTTATGGACACATTTTTCAGTCGTTTTTCTCCTGAACTATATAAGGTAGAGCAATCAAACCAAATCATAGCTACAAAGGATGGTTAGGAGTATAACTCTGTTTTTTTTAAAATATTTAATTCCATGAAAATATAATGATTAAAATGTCAGAGAATTTTTTGACAGCACTTTTAAAAAGTATTTGTAAAGGTACAGCTACGGAAAAAATCACATAAACTGCTAATAGTATTAGCTAGTACCATGCGAAAAATCAATTCAATATATCGAACTGTCACAAGTATTGATAATAATATTAATGATCTGTAATTCGATCTCCCTTTCTTGACATATAATATATTTATTTTCTTCACTTTCGACATGACGACAAATATTTTCCCAGTCCTCAGCAGTAATAGTATTAATTATTTCAATTGCTAAATTCAAAATGCCTACATGTTTAAATGAAATGTTTCTTTTCGCTACAAATCCTTTAACCAAACCGAATATTTTCGATCGGATTGAATGTCGGGTGATACGGTGGCAATCGCAAATCGCAGAACTGAATGACCATGTTCTTTTAAAATTACTTTAAATTAATTTAAAATTACATCTATGTGGTACTCACTAAATCGCTCTTCATTCTGTTTGATTACTTGATACAAACTGGTTTTGTACATCAACGGCCAATAAGATATGTCGTGTTCTGACAACCAATCCATAATTTCTTGCTTACGAGAATTTGACGTTGGAGCACGATTCAAAAGTTTGTTGTGATAGGAGGCATTATCTACGATAAGGACGCTATGAGGGTTAAGGTTTGGTAGAATTTTTTCTTATAACCATTTCTCATAGTTGACAAAGTTCATCTGGTCATGATAATCTTCCGTTTTTTGGTTTGCCTTATACATTAACAAAATTAAATATTATGTTGCAGTTTAAATTCTTTATTTTATTATATAGGTATGTACCCATGATATAAAACCTCTATAATGACTTCTAACTATTATTACCATTATACACTGTGAATTACCATCATGTAGGTAGAATCAATTTTATGTCGCCTCTGTTGCGCGCTCACTGAATCTATAAAACTACGAACACCCCCGCACACACCGCGCATGCCCCTCTTTCATCACGTTGCTCCCTGTCTGTGTTTTAAATGTCTGTTCAAGTGTAACGTAATAATTAATAATTTAATGACAAAATACGATGTCTAAAGCCGGCTATGTACACGTTACGGTTAATAGAGAGGTCTACCTGTGCAGGCGACCGGAGCAAAACACACGGTTCACCGTACGGTGTCACTTAAAAGAATTGGTTTTTGGTTTTGTTCCGGTCGCCTGCAGAGGTAGTCCTCTTCGGTAATCGTAACGTGGCCGGCTTTGTGGAGCTCTCGGTAAAACCCCATTTTTTTGACTTACCATCGTATTTTTTTTAAGTCGGTCACCATTACTGTCAGGTATATAAGTACCTAAGAGCTATCGTAACGTTGGTAATACGACTATATCAAAAGAAATATGGTTTTAGAGAGTGGTTTAAAACACCTAGTTACTTATACTAATTATTATTAAAAAAAGAATTCATCTAAAACTCACTTTACTATTTCCGTTTTCTGTGGGAGGCACATAGACATTGTCAGAGATCCTCTTTCATTTTTATATCCAACACACTGAGGCGCAGCAAACAACACTGGACTGTCATTGACATGCTGGCAAGCCTTTACCCAGTCCTGACCATTTCTTAAGTGGATGCCAAGAAAGCCACCTCCACTCATATTTTTCTTTATGAACTGCTTGGCTTTTGTTGCAATGTTAGTGCTCCATTGCAAATATTTATGTAAAGGTCTATTTTCATTTTGTACTGGAAAACTGGCCGGCGCGCCTGTATACAATGAGAAATATTAACTGCCTATTATGAAAATTAAAACCAATTTTTCAAGTAGTTACTAGATTTTACCCGTAAAGGCTAAGACTGGCCAATTTGTTGGGGGATATTTAAGCTTCCATTTTTCAACCATTGCAGAGCTGGTGGCATCATAGTTCAGTGGTCCATAGAATTCAGATCCAGTGAAATCAATATTAAATGTATCCCAGAAGGGACCAAATGGATTGCCAGATTTAGCATTACAACTTTTTTCTAACTCTCCTCCCCGCTGAGTATAGCAGAATGCAATCCTACTTTTGTTTGGCCAGATTATTGGTGCGAATTCAGTCATGAAGTATTCCATTGTAATAACATTGTGGTACTGGGCCAAATCTTGAGTTTTGAAATAAGTGTCAAAAGACACCTGTCTAGACTTAGGCTCACCATACCTGTATTCAACCCATGGAGGTAAGACCAATGTTCTGTTTAAGGCCTTACTAAATGAAAGAGCACCTAGAAAATGGTCCGCTTGATTACCAAATCTGCCTGTAAAATAATTATTATTTAGCATTAAATAAATAAGAAATAAGAAAAAACTTAAAACTATGACAAAGGAAAAACAAACTTAAGGGCGGGCGCACGGCACGGAATGGCGCGGTATTTATTGGAATGCTGATGGACGCTCAAGCCCGCCAGTGGCACGGCAAAGTATTCATTGGAATGCTGATGGACGCTCAAGCCCGCCTGCAGCACGGCGAGGCATGGCACGGCAAAGTATTAATTTGGAATGCTGATGGACGCTCAAGCCCGCCAGTGGCACGGCGTGGCATGGCACGGAAAAGTATTCATTAGAATGCTGATAGACGGTCAAGACTGCCAGCGGCACGGCGTGATATGGCGCGGCAAAGTAATCATTGGAATGCTGATGGACTCTCAGGCCAGCCAGCGGCACGGCGTGGCATGGCACGGCAAAGTATTCATTGGAATGCTGATGGACGCTCAGGCCCGCCAGCGGCACTAGCGGCACGGCGTAACATGGCACGGAAAAGTATTAATTGGAATACTGAAGGAAGGACACTCAAGTCAAGGCCCATTCAGGATATGAGATCGGCTCTCAACCCGTTATGTATGTATGTATGTTAACTCTTTATTGCACAAAAGTATAAATATTACAACATTGTTATTAAAGTAATGTACAGTCAGGGTAAAAAATGGTTTGTCACTTTTGGACCTTAAGGGCATTGAAATAGAGTCGAGAAGTGACGATCCTTTTTTTACCCTGACTGTACAAAGGCGAACTTATCGTAAGTTCTTTTTCAGCTAGCTCTGAAGCAAATGGGTCATTATTTGGGCGTTTGTTCCGAATCACTTTCGTGGTCACATTTTTGTAGAAGTGGCTGCAGATTTCGATTTCGATTTTCTGGTTAGATATCTAACTTTACCGCACGTCTAACAAATATCCAGCAACGGCATCAATAATACCCAATTCTTCAAAAATATGTCCACAAAAGTGAGGCGGTTGAAACGCTCAAATAATGACCCAAATGAGTAAGGACAATGCATGAGGTTGGACAAATACAAGTTTGCATCAAAAGTAGCAAAAAGAGATGATGATACTTAAATATTATAAATAAAACAAAAAATTAAACAAATAAACTAATATAAACTTACATATTATATATATACATGTAATAATAATAATAACTATAGAATCATTATGTTGCGCGCTCACTTTATCTATAAAACAACGAACACCCCCGCACACACCGCGCATGCCCCTCTTTCATCAAGTTGCTCCTTGTCTTTGTTTTAAATGTCTGTTCAAGTGTAACGTAATAAATAATAATTAATAATTCAATGACGACGCGCTGGCGTGTGATGAGCGCGAATATTTGTTCCTGAGTCATGGATGTTTTCTAATGTATTTAAATATATATTTCTCTATATGAGTATTTATATCATTGTCTAGTAAGTACCCATAGTACAAGCCTAGAGCTTAGTTTGGGACTAGGTCAATTGGTGTGAGATTGTCCCCTTATATTTATTTATTATAGGAGCTTGGCGTCACGACTCATTCAACCACGTTTTTAAATTTCTCTTTAGGACAACGGAAGTTCATTCCACAGTTGGACAGCACGAAATGTGAAAGATTTTGGCGTGATTTATTAGACGGAACAGCAAGGGAAAGATTGGCACTGGAACGCAGACGAGACCCAATAGCTAAATCTTTCGGAAAAATAGAGAAGGATGGAAGAGGACATTCAAGAGGAGTGAGAGTACTTGTAAATATCTACGGCGGCGGATAGGAAGCCATTTCAGCTGCGTACGGAACATCGACACGTGATCGAACTTCTCAGGCCAAAAACATACCGGATGCAGACATTCTGCAGACGCTCTAGTCTGTCAAGCAGTTCCTCTTTTAGGTCCAAGAACGCAATATCGCCGTTATCAAGAAGAGGGAGCAGTAAGGAACGAGCAAGTGTAAGTTTAGTCGGGAAAGGCAGAAAATTCTCTGGTCCATAGTAACACAACACCTAAGTTTTTGACTGTCGAGGAGAACGGGATTGGATGAATCCCATCATACCATACATTAGGTACCACGGTCTCAGACAGTCCTGTAAATAAGTGAGGGCTACCAAGAAAAATATCCTGCGATTTCTTGGCATTCACTTGCAGACCGAATCTCTCAGCCCAGCAAGCAATGTATCGATTCAAGATTGCTGTTAATACATAATTTGTTCCACCAAAGAAGGGAAATCATCAAAACCAGCAGAAGAATATATTTGCAAATCATCCGCATACAAATGGTAGGAAGAACGAAGTGATTGCGAGATACTGTTAATAAAAATTGAGAAAAGAAGAGGAGAGAGCACTACACCCTGGGGAACACCAGCGGAGAGTTCACACCACTCAGAGTACTTGTCATCAAGCCTCACGCGCTGGCGTCTCCCAGACTCCCAGGTAGGTAGGCAGGTGGCGGCTCCCATTAGCTTTGTGCGATGCTCAAGAGTTGGTGGTGTAAGTATATTAAAAATGATAATTTGGAATTCAGTGATAATAGCAGTTCTCGCTGAAGAGGATGAGAAACAAATACACGCTCAGTCAAAAACGAGACGCTTCTGGGTAGCTACATAACTTGTGGAGACAAACAAGTACACGGAAAATGATTTTTAGAAGATTCTTAAACTGAGACTTGATGGCAACAAAATAGTAAATAAAATGTAAATTATGTCCAAATACTATGATAAAAATAAACATAAATAAGTATTTATAACGCCTATTGCTTTCCTAGTTTAGTTTAAATTGTGCCATTATTATATATTTTTTTAATCTTATGCCTGGAACCTATTTTCCAGAATAAAACTATTGCATATCATTTATTATATAAAATTTGCTAATATTTGTGGTGTGACAATGCAACTCGGAAATTTCTACTTAATTTGCAAATATTTTGTGAGATAAGTATGAGTATTTCATTTTCTTCTTTAGTCTTGGATGTTTTCTATACAAAATATTCTCAAATATACAATACTTATACACAGAAATACATACTTAATAGAAAACATCCAACACTAAAAAGAACATGAAATACTCTAGCTTATCACACAAATATTTGCCTAGACCGAGAATCAAACACAAGACCACTAGCTTCATAGGCAGGCTGACTATCATTTACGAGGGGCGTTCAATATATTCATGGTACAGGTAAAAAAAGTTTTAGATGTAATGATATTTTTATTTTTCAATATATTCACCTCTTATTTCGATGCATTTGGTAGATTGGTCTCTTGTCTGCTTTCCGCGCAGATCTTTTTTAAGATTGGGAAATAAGTAGTTGCTCGGAGCCAGATCTGGGCTATATGGTGGGTGACTGATAGTTTTAAACCCACAGTCACTAGCAGTAGCTGTGGCAATTTGAGCACTGTGAAGCAGAACACCTTTGGCCAGATTTCCTCTTCTTTTTTCTTTTATTGCTTCCCACAGCAGAATAGTACGCTCCCGTTATATTAACACCCTTATTTTTGTACTCAATGAGCAATATCCCTTTATAATCCCAAAATATTGTAACCATGACCTTGCTAGCTGAAGGCATGACCTTGAACTTTTTGGGATGGGCTGTATCTCTAACATGGCACTGCATTGATTCTTGCTTACTCTCTGGGTCATAGTGATGAACCCAGGTTTCATCTCCCGTAACAATCCTTTTAATAATCTCATCTGGATTTTCCCCACACAGCTCTATAAACTCTGAACAGCATGCAACTCGCGTTTGTGTCTGATGTGGCGTCAACATTCGCGGCACCCATCTCGCACTAACTTTTGACGTGTTCAGTTGATCATGAATGATAGTGTGTCTGGTACCTACAGTAAGGTTGGTTCTCTCATCAATCAATTTTACTTTGACCCGACCATCCTCTAATATAATGTTTTCCACTTTTTCGACATTTTCGTGAGAAGTGGCATAAACAGGTCGGCCCGGTCGAGGGTCATCTTCAATGCTTGTCCTTCCTCGTTTAAACTCTCTAGACCACTTTTGAATCATCGATAACGAAGGAGCAGCTTCGCAATAAACTGTATTGATTTCTTCTTTTATAGTTTTCTTGTCTTTTTTCTTTATTTTGTTAAGAACTTTATTACAGCTTGGTGCTCTTATTTTTCTAAGATCGTTATATCGTTCATAGTGATGGATGATGTTTCTTTAGCAGTTGCAGAAAAACAAATGAAAGTTTTGCCTCCAAATCTATTGGTTTTTAATCACTGTCAATGACACTTACTGGCCAGTAATAATATGTTTACTAAAAGAGGTTGTAACATATCAGTACCACAAATATATTGAACGCCCCTCGTAGGCATAATTTTTGGGTAGTTTGGCCCTCCAGGCCTACTGTAAATCTAACATAATCTACACCTACCTATGATTCTATAACCAAACAGGACTAGGTATTTGTAAATATCATGTTTTGTTGTCTTATCAGTGATCAGAATTGGTAATGCCATTTCGCAGGACTTCGGTATGTAAGATTAGTATGGATATAGTTTTTAACCCCGGGATTTGATATGAAAAAAATTAAGTATGCGTTTAAAAAATATTTAAAGAACATGTAATGTGAAATGATGTATGGAAAATGTGCTTTCAGATAAATGCCCTGAATAAAAGTCTCTATAGTTGCTACCACTGTTATCGGGTCCCTTTCAATGTTTCGACTGATTTTGTACTAGATAGCAAAGTAGTAGTACTTTAATAAGTTCGAATTATCCTCTATCTATTTAAACAATTGACATTAGTTTAAATTTTGTTATCACAAAATAGGTGGCCAGTTAAATGGAGATAAAACGATTGCAATGTCAACTTCATATGCAACTATAATTTCGGAAAAGTAAGGAATAAAAGATGTTAAATAAATTTAATAATGTTCATTTCATATAGTGATGTTGATGTTTTATGTTTTATTCAATGATTGTATTATTGACAATTGTAACTGTTAACTGAAAGTAATTTTAAATGATTGATGTATTTATAATGACAAAAAAAAATACTTTTGCGTTTTGAAGATTTTTTTTTGTGAAAAAATACGAATCCCGGAATCCCAAGTCTTATCTATGTTATTTCCAATGTTTAAGGTCATTCACCCGAAATGGCACTACCTATTCCGATCATTGGATATTATGCATATTATATTGTTTTGCTAGTCTGATGTTTTGCAATTGTGATATTGTGTGGAGTAACGGCTATCAAGGTTACTATCAATTAGGCTAAATGAACTACATTATGCACTCATTTGTCATTTTATACAGATAAATATAAGAATGCTGTGCGACTGTGGAATCTGTTGCTTAATGAAATTAGGCAGTCTCAGTCCATAGACTCTTTCAAAATTAGACCGTAAAAATTATGGCTTGACACATTTTCTTAAAAATTTCCTGCTTATTACGTTTATTTATTTATTTTATATACCTATACACACAAGGTACATATGAATATTAATTGATATTTATAGCAATTCTTTAACGGATAAGTTCGCCTCAGTACATCCCTGCTATATTTTTGTCTATTTTATTCTTGGTATCTGTTTTGTTTGTAAAAAAAAGTGTCACATAATAATACATACATAATAATTACAACTATCGGTTATATTATAATTGTGCACTAAAATACTTGTGACTTACCCATGCAGGGACAATATGTCAAGTAACCATTTCTGTCATGGTTATGGGAGTGAACGAACACAACAGTTAACAAATATACCAACGAAAGTTTAAGCATAATATTGTAATTCACTTATGTTTGTCTGAGAAAATCGAAAGGTAGGCAGCTTAGCTTAGGTTAGTAACTTTGTTTTGTAGCATACCTTTATGGGCTTTATGGCTTATTATTATTACCTGTGGCATATGTTATTTGAAGGAAGGCACACGTTTACGGAGAAAGATACATTTTGTACATAGGTATATAATAGTAATAATCAAAGATTCAAGTTACATACATACATTAAATCACGCCTGTTTCCCAGAGGGGTAGGCAGAGACCACTTCTTTCCACTTGCTACGATCTTGACAAATTTCTTTCGCTTCTTCCACATTCATACATCGAGTCATGCACGCATGTCGGTTTCGGGTACTTAAGATTCGGCCCTTTTCCAGTATTTCACCGATTTGACTCGAAAAAGTACGCCTAGGGCGGCCCCTTCCGACCCGTCCACTCACTATCGATGTGTATATCTCTTTCGTCAATCTTCTTTCATCCATCCTTTCCAAATGACCGAACCATCGAAGCATGCCCTTTTCAATCTTAGTCAATACATCTTCTTTTATTCCACATTTCTCTCTGACTTTTTCATTCCTTACTTTATCAATCAGTTTCACACCACACATACTACGCAAAGAGCGCATTTCAACGGCATTTACACGACTTTTATGCTTGTCCTGCCACACCCAACATTCACTACCATACATCAGGGTAGGGGCCAGCACTCCATTGTGAACAGCCAGTCGGGCTTTTTGTGAAATGCCCTGTCTGCTCACAAAGGAGTACAGGGCCCCATTGATTTGATTCCCCGCATTCACCCTCCTCTCGATATCCTTCTCACACTTACCATCTCTTGTAAACACACTTCCCAGGTACACAAATTCGCTCACTTGTTCTACTAATTCACCATTTATATTAATCACGCACTCAGTCATCTCCTCGTCCTTCTCTATCACCATGACCTTGGTCTTGGCAACATTAACTCTCATCCCCTTTCGCTTAAATCCCTCATTCATCACTGTCACCATCTCCTGCAACTCAAGTACCGATGAGGCAAGTATAACTTGATCATCGGCATATAAGAGGCATTTGATTAGCAACTCTTGCATACGCAAACCCTTATCATACTCTTTCAGATCTCGCATACAACTGTCCATGAATAAATTGAACAGCCACGGTGAGGCAACACAGCCCTGTCTAACACCTTTAGAGATATTAAACCAGGCCGAGTATGCCCCATTGATCCTGACACAGGCTCTGGAGCCCTCATAAAGGGACCTCAAAGCCTGCACCAGGTTGCTGCTCACTCCATACATAGACAGCACCGTCCACAACTCCTTTCTATCTACCCTATCATAGGCCTTTTCCAGGTCCACAAAAGCACAGAAAACTTTTTGGTTGACAGCCAAGAACTTTTCTGTGATGGACCGTAGTGAAAAGACCTGATCCGTACATCCCATTCCCTTTCGAAATCGATAGTGTGTCTGGTACCTACAGTAAGGTTGGTTCTCTCATCAATCAATTTTACTTTGACCCGACCATCCTCTAATATAATGTTTTCCACTTTTTCGACATTTTCTTGAGAAGTGGCATAAACAGGTCGGCCCGGTCGAGTGTCATCTTCAATGCTTGTCCTTCCTCGTTTAAACTCTCTAGACCACTTTTGAATCATCGATAACGAAGGAGCAGCTTCGCAATAAACTGTATTGATTTCTTCTTTTATAGTTTTCTTGTCTTTTTTCTTTATTTTGTTAAGAACTTTATTACAGCTTGGTGCTCTTATTTTTCTAAGATCGTTATATCGTTCATAGTGATGGATGATGTTTCTTCAGCAGTTGCAGAAAAACAAATGAAAGTTTTGCCTCCAAATCTATTGGTTTTTAATCACTGTCAATGACACTTACTGGCCAGTAATAATATGTTTACTAAAAGAGGTTGTAACATATCAGTACCACAAATATATTGAACGCCCCTCGTAGGCATAATTTTTGGGTAGTTTGGCCCTCCAGGCCTACTGTAAATCTAACATAATCTACACCTACCAATGATTCTATAACCAAACAGGACTAGGTATTTGTAAATATCATGTTTTGTTATCATGTTTTGTTGTCTTATCAGTGATCAGAATTGGTAGTGCCATTTCGCAGGACTTCGGTATGTAAGATTAGTATGGATATAGTTTTTAACCCCGGGATTTGATATGAAAAAAATTAAGTATGCGTTTAAAAAATATTTAAAGAACATGTAATGTGAAATGATGTATGGAAAATGTGCTTTCAGATAAATGCCCTGAATAAAAGTCTCTATAGTTGCTACCACTGTTATCGGGTCCCTTTCAATGTTTCGACTGATTTTGTACTAGATAGCAAAGTAGTAGTACTTTAATAAGTTCGAATTATCCTCTATCTATTTAAACAATTGACATTAGTTTAAATTTTGTTATCACAAAATAGGTGGCCAGTTAAATGGAGATAAAACGATTGCAATGTCAACTTCATTCATATGCAACTATAATTTCGGAAAAGTAAGGAATAAAAGATGTTAAATAAATTTAATAATGTTCATTTCATATAGTGATGTTGATGTTTTATGTTTTATTCAATGATTGTATTATTGACAATTGTAACTGTTAACTGAAAGTAATTTTAAATGATTGATGTATTTATAATGACAAAAATAAATACTTTTGCGTTTTGAAGATTTTTTTTTGTGAAAAAATACGAATCCCGGAATCCCAAGTCTTATCTATGTTATTTCCAATGTTTAAGGTCATTCACCCGAAATGGCACTACCTATTCCGATCATTGGATATTATGCATATTATATTGTTTTGCTAGTCTGATGTTTTGCAATTGTGATATTGTGTGGAGTAACGGCTATCAAGGTTACTATCAATTAGGCTAAATGAACTACATTATGCACTCATTTGTCATTTTATACAGATAAATATAAGAATGCTGTGCGACTGTGGAATCTGTTGCTTAATGAAATTAGGCAGTCTCAGTCCATAGACTCTTTCAAAATTAGACCGTAAAAATTATGGCTTGACACATTTTCTTAAAAATTTCCTGCTTATTACGTTTATTTATTTATTTTATATACCTATACACACAAGGTACATATGAATATTAATTGATATTTATAGCAATTCTTTAACGGATAAGTTCGCCTCAGTACATCCCTTCTATATTTTTGTCTATTTTATTCTTGGTATCTGTTTTGTTTGTAAAAAAAAGTGTCACATAATAATACATACATAATAATTACAACTATCGGTTATATTATAATTGTGCACTAAAATACTTGTGACTTACCCATGCAGGGACAATATGTCAAGTAACCATTTCTGTCATGGTTATGGGAGTGAACGAACACAACAGTTAACAAATATACCAACGAAAGTTTAAGCATAATATTGTAATTCACTTATGTTTGTCTGAGAAAATCGAAAGGTAGGCAGCTTAGCTTAGGTTAGTAACTTTGTTTTGTAGCATACCTTTATGGGCTTAATGGCTTATTATTATTACCTGTGGCATATGTTATTTGAAGGAAGGCACACGTTTACGGAGAAAGATACATTTTGTACATAGGTATATAATAGTAATAATCAAAGATTCAAGTTACATACATACATTAAATCACGCCTGTTTCCCAGAGGGGTAGGCAGAGACCACTTCTTTCCACTTGCTACGATCTTGACAAATTTATTTCGCTTCTTCCACATTCATACATCGAGTCATGCACGCATGTCGGTTTCGGGTACTTAAGATTCGGCCCTTTTCCAGTATTTCACCGATTTGACTCGAAAAAGTACGCCTAGGGCGGCCCCTTCCGACCCGTCCACTCACTATCGATGTGTATATCTCTTTCGTCAATCTTCTTTCATCCATCCTTTCCAAATGACCGAACCATCGAAGCATGCCCTTTTCAATCTTAGTCAATACATCTTCTTTTATTCCACATTTCTCTCTGACTTTTTCATTCCTTACTTTATCAATCAGTTTCACACCACACATACTACGCAAAGAGCGCATTTCAACGGCATTTACACGACTTTTATGCTTGTCCTGCCACACCCAACATTCACTACCATACATCAGGGTAGGGGCCAGCACTCCATTGTGAACAGCCAGTCGGGCTTTTTGTGAAATGCCCTGTCTGCTCACAAAGGAGTACAGGGCCCCATTGATTTGATTCCCCGCATTCACCCTCCTCTCGATATCCTTCTCACACTTACCATCTCTTGTAAACACACTTCCCAGGTACACAAATTCGCTCACTTGTTCTACTAATTCACCATTTATATTAATCACGCACTCAGTCATCTCCTCGTCCTTCTCTATCACCATGACCTTGGTCTTGGCAACATTAACTCTCATCCCCTTTCGCTTAAATCCCTCATTCATCACTGTCACCATCTCCTGCAACTCAAGTACCGATGAGGCAAGTATAACTTGATCATCGGCATATAAGAGGCATTTGATTAGCAACTCTTGCATACGCAAACCCTTATCATACTCTTTCAGATCTCGCATACAACTGTCCATGAATAAATTGAACAGCCACGGTGAGGCAACACAGCCCTGTCTAACACCTTTAGAGATATTAAACCAGGCCGAGTATGCCCCATTGATCCTGACACAGGCTCTGGAGCCCTCATAAAGGGACCTCAAAGCCTGCACCAGGTTGCTGCTCACTCCATACATAGACAGCACCGTCCACAACTCCTTTCTATCTACCCTATCATAGGCCTTTTCCAGGTCCACAAAAGCACAGAAAACTTTTTGGTTGACAGCCAAGAACTTTTCTGTGATGGACCGTAGTGAAAAGACCTGATCCGTACATCCCATTCCCTTTCGAAATCGATAGTGTGTCTGGTACCTACAGTAAGGTTGGTTCTCTCATCAATCAATTTTACTTTGACCCGACCATCCTCTAATATAATGTTTTCCACTTTTTCGACATTTTCTTGAGAAGTGGCATAAACAGGTCGGCCCGGTCGAGTGTCATCTTCAATGCTTGTCCTTCCTCGTTTAAACTCTCTAGACCACTTTTGAATCATCGATAACGAAGGAGCAGCTTCGCAATAAACTGTATTGATTTCTTCTTTTATAGTTTTCTTGTCTTTTTTCTTTATTTTGTTAAGAACTTTATTACAGCTTGGTGCTCTTATTTTTCTAAGATCGTTATATCGTTCATAGTGATGGATGATGTTTCTTCAGCAGTTGCAGAAAAACAAATGAAAGTTTTGCCTCCAAATCTATTGGTTTTTAATCACTGTCAATGACACTTACTGGCCAGTAATAATATGTTTACTAAAAGAGGTTGTAACATATCAGTACCACAAATATATTGAACGCCCCTCGTAGGCATAATTTTTGGGTAGTTTGGCCCTCCAGGCCTACTGTAAATCTAACATAATCTACACCTACCTATGATTCTATAACCAAACAGGACTAGGTATTTGTAAATATCATGTTTTGTTATCATGTTTTGTTGTCTTATCAGTGATCAGAATTGGTAGTGCCATTTCGCAGGACTTCGGTATGTAAGATTAGTATGGATATAGTTTTTAACCCCGGGATTTGATATGAAAAAAATTAAGTATGCGTTTAAAAAATATTTAAAGAACATGTAATGTGAAATGATGTATGGAAAATGTGCTTTCAGATAAATGCCCTGAATAAAAGTCTCTATAGTTGCTACCACTGTTATCGGGTCCCTTTCAATGTTTCGACTGATTTTGTACTAGATAGCAAAGTAGTAGTACTTTAATAAGTTCGAATTATCCTCTATCTATTTAAACAATTGACATTAGTTTAAATTTTGTTATCACAAAATAGGTGGCCAGTTAAATGGAGATAAAACGATTGCAATGTCAACTTCATTCATATGCAACTATAATTTCGGAAAAGTAAGGAATAAAAGATGTTAAATAAATTTAATAATGTTCATTTCATATAGTGATGTTGATGTTTTATGTTTTATTCAATGATTGTATTATTGACAATTGTAACTGTTAACTGAAAGTAATTTTAAATGATTGATGTATTTATAATGACAAAAATAAATACTTTTGCGTTTTGAAGATTTTTTTTTGTGAAAAAATACGAATCCCGGAATCCCAAGTCTTATCTATGTTATTTCCAATGTTTAAGGTCATTCACCCGAAATGGCACTACCTATTCCGATCATTGGATATTATGCATATTATATTGTTTTGCTAGTCTGATGTTTTGCAATTGTGATATTGTGTGGAGTAACGGCTATCAAGGTTACTATCAATTAGGCTAAATGAACTACATTATGCACTCATTTGTCATTTTATACAGATAAATATAAGAATGCTGTGCGACTGTGGAATCTGTTGCTTAATGAAATTAGGCAGTCTCAGTCCATAGACTCTTTCAAAATTAGACCGTAAAAATTATGGCTTGACACATTTTCTTAAAAATTTCCTGCTTATTACGTTTATTTATTTATTTTATATACCTATACACACAAGGTACATATGAATATTAATTGATATTTATAGCAATTCTTTAACGGATAAGTTCGCCTCAGTACATCCCTTCTATATTTTTGTCTATTTTATTCTTGGTATCTGTTTTGTTTGTAAAAAAAAGTGTCACATAATAATACATACATAATAATTACAACTATCGGTTATATTATAATTGTGCACTAAATTACTTGTGACTTACCCATGCAGGGACAATATGTCAAGTAACCATTTCTGTCATGGTTATGGGAGTGAACGAACACAACAGTTAACAAATATACCAACGAAAGTTTAAGCATAATATTGTAATTCACTTATGTTTGTCTGAGAAAATCGAAAGGTAGGCAGCTTAGCTTAGGTTAGTAACTTTGTTTTGTAGCATACCTTTATGGGCTTAATGGCTTATTATTATTACCTGTGGCATATGTTATTTGAAGGAAGGCACACGTTTACGGAGAAAGATACATTTTGTACATAGGTATATAATAGTAATAATCAAAGATTCAAGTTACATACATACATTAAATCACGCCTGTTTCCCAGAGGGGTAGGCAGAGACCACTTCTTTCCACTTGCTACGATCTTGACAAATTTATTTCGCTTCTTCCACATTCATACATCGAGTCATGCACGCATGTCGGTTTCGGGTACTTAAGATTCGGCCCTTTTCCAGTATTTCACCGATTTGACTCGAAAAAGTACGCCTAGGGCGGCCCCTTCCGACCCGTCCACTCACTATCGATGTGTATATCTCTTTCGTCAATCTTCTTTCATCCATCCTTTCCAAATGACCGAACCATCGAAGCATGCCCTTTTCAATCTTAGTCAATACATCTTCTTTTATTCCACATTTCTCTCTGACTTTTTCATTCCTTACTTTATCAATCAGTTTCACACCACACATACTACGCAAAGAGCGCATTTCAACGGCATTTACACGACTTTTATGCTTGTCCTGCCACACCCAACATTCACTACCATACATCAGGGTAGGGGCCAGCACTCCATTGTGAACAGCCAGTCGGGCTTTTTGTGAAATGCCCTGTCTGCTCACAAAGGAGTACAGGGCCCCATTGATTTGATTCCCCGCATTCACCCTCCTCTCGATATCCTTCTCACACTTACCATCTCTTGTAAACACACTTCCCAGGTACACAAATTCGCTCACTTGTTCTACTAATTCACCATTTATATTAATCACGCACTCAGTCATCTCCTCGTCCTTCTCTATCACCATGACCTTGGTCTTGGCAACATTAACTCTCATCCCCTTTCGCTTAAATCCCTCATTCATCACTGTCACCATCTCCTGCAACTCAAGTACCGATGAGGCAAGTATAACTTGATCATCGGCATATAAGAGGCATTTGATTAGCAACTCTTGCATACGCAAACCCTTATCATACTCTTTCAGATCTCGCATACAACTGTCCATGAATAAATTGAACAGCCACGGTGAGGCAACACAGCCCTGTCTAACACCTTTAGAGATATTAAACCAGGCCGAGTATGCCCCATTGATCCTGACACAGGCTCTGGAGCCCTCATAAAGGGACCTCAAAGCCTGCACCAGGTTGCTGCTCACTCCATACATAGACAGCACCGTCCACAACTCCTTTCTATCTACCCTATCATAGGCCTTTTCCAGGTCCACAAAAGCACAGAAAACTTTTTGGTTGACAGCCAAGAACTTTTCTGTGATGGACCGTAGTGAAAAGACCTGATCCGTACATCCCATTCCCTTTCGAAATCGATAGTGTGTCTGGTACCTACAGTAAGGTTGGTTCTCTCATCAATCAATTTTACTTTGACCCGACCATCCTCTAATATAATGTTTTCCACTTTTTCGACATTTTCTTGAGAAGTGGCATAAACAGGTCGGCCCGGTCGAGTGTCATCTTCAATGCTTGTCCTTCCTCGTTTAAACTCTCTAGACCACTTTTGAATCATCGATAACGAAGGAGCAGCTTCGCAATAAACTGTATTGATTTCTTCTTTTATAGTTTTCTTGTCTTTTTTCTTTATTTTGTTAAGAACTTTATTACAGCTTGGTGCTCTTATTTTTCTAAGATCGTTATATCGTTCATAGTGATGGATGATGTTTCTTCAGCAGTTGCAGAAAAACAAATGAAAGTTTTGCCTCCAAATCTATTGGTTTTTAATCACTGTCAATGACACTTACTGGCCAGTAATAATATGTTTACTAAAAGAGGTTGTAACATATCAGTACCACAAATATATTGAACGCCCCTCGTAGGCATAATTTTTGGGTAGTTTGGCCCTCCAGGCCTACTGTAAATCTAACATAATCTACACCTACCTATGATTCTATAACCAAACAGGACTAGGTATTTGTAAATATCATGTTTTGTTATCATGTTTTGTTGTCTTATCAGTGATCAGAATTGGTAGTGCCATTTCGCAGGACTTCGGTATGTAAGATTAGTATGGATATAGTTTTTAACCCCGGGATTTGATATGAAAAAAATTAAGTATGCGTTTAAAAAATATTTAAAGAACATGTAATGTGAAATGATGTATGGAAAATGTGCTTTCAGATAAATGCCCTGAATAAAAGTCTCTATAGTTGCTACCACTGTTATCGGGTCCCTTTCAATGTTTCGACTGATTTTGTACTAGATAGCAAAGTAGTAGTACTTTAATAAGTTCGAATTATCCTCTATCTATTTAAACAATTGACATTAGTTTAAATTTTGTTATCACAAAATAGGTGGCCAGTTAAATGGAGATAAAACGATTGCAATGTCAACTTCATTCATATGCAACTATAATTTCGGAAAAGTAAGGAATAAAAGATGTTAAATAAATTTAATAATGTTCATTTCATATAGTGATGTTGATGTTTTATGTTTTATTCAATGATTGTATTATTGACAATTGTAACTGTTAACTGAAAGTAATTTTAAATGATTGATGTATTTATAATGACAAAAATAAATACTTTTGCGTTTTGAAGATTTTTTTTTGTGAAAAAATACGAATCCCGGAATCCCAAGTCTTATCTATGTTATTTCCAATGTTTAAGGTCATTCACCCGAAATGGCACTACCTATTCCGATCATTGGATATTATGCATATTATATTGTTTTGCTAGTCTGATGTTTTGCAATTGTGATATTGTGTGGAGTAACGGCTATCAAGGTTACTATCAATTAGGCTAAATGAACTACATTATGCACTCATTTGTCATTTTATACAGATAAATATAAGAATGCTGTGCGACTGTGGAATCTGTTGCTTAATGAAATTAGGCAGTCTCAGTCCATAGACTCTTTCAAAATTAGACCGTAAAAATTATGGCTTGACACATTTTCTTAAAAATTTCCTGCTTATTACGTTTATTTATTTATTTTATATACCTATACACACAAGGTACATATGAATATTAATTGATATTTATAGCAATTCTTTAACGGATAAGTTCGCCTCAGTACATCCCTTCTATATTTTTGTCTATTTTATTCTTGGTATCTGTTTTGTTTGTAAAAAAAAGTGTCACATAATAATACATACATAATAATTACAACTATCGGTTATATTATAATTGTGCACTAAATTACTTGTGACTTACCCATGCAGGGACAATATGTCAAGTAACCATTTCTGTCATGGTTATGGGAGTGAACGAACACAACAGTTAACAAATATACCAACGAAAGTTTAAGCATAATATTGTAATTCACTTATGTTTGTCTGAGAAAATCGAAAGGTAGGCAGCTTAGCTTAGGTTAGTAACTTTGTTTTGTAGCATACCTTTATGGGCTTAATGGCTTATTATTATTACCTGTGGCATATGTTATTTGAAGGAAGGCACACGTTTACGGAGAAAGATACATTTTGTACATAGGTATATAATAGTAATAATCAAAGATTCAAGTTACATACATACATTAAATCACGCCTGTTTCCCAGAGGGGTAGGCAGAGACCACTTCTTTCCACTTGCTACGATCTTGACAAATTTATTTCGCTTCTTCCACATTCATACATCGAGTCATGCACGCATGTCGGTTTCGGGTACTTAAGATTCGGCCCTTTTCCAGTATTTCACCGATTTGACTCGAAAAAGTACGCCTAGGGCGGCCCCTTCCGACCCGTCCACTCACTATCGATGTGTATATCTCTTTCGTCAATCTTCTTTCATCCATCCTTTCCAAATGACCGAACCATCGAAGCATGCCCTTTTCAATCTTAGTCAATACATCTTCTTTTATTCCACATTTCTCTCTGACTTTTTCATTCCTTACTTTATCAATCAGTTTCACACCACACATACTACGCAAAGAGCGCATTTCAACGGCATTTACACGACTTTTATGCTTGTCCTGCCACACCCAACATTCACTACCATACATCAGGGTAGGGGCCAGCACTCCATTGTGAACAGCCAGTCGGGCTTTTTGTGAAATGCCCTGTCTGCTCACAAAGGAGTACAGGGCCCCATTGATTTGATTCCCCGCATTCACCCTCCTCTCGATATCCTTCTCACACTTACCATCTCTTGTAAACACACTTCCCAGGTACACAAATTCGCTCACTTGTTCTACTAATTCACCATTTATATTAATCACGCACTCAGTCATCTCCTCGTCCTTCTCTATCACCATGACCTTGGTCTTGGCAACATTAACTCTCATCCCCTTTCGCTTAAATCCCTCATTCATCACTGTCACCATCTCCTGCAACTCAAGTACCGATGAGGCAAGTATAACTTGATCATCGGCATATAAGAGGCATTTGATTAGCAACTCTTGCATACGCAAACCCTTATCATACTCTTTCAGATCTCGCATACAACTGTCCATGAATAAATTGAACAGCCACGGTGAGGCAACACAGCCCTGTCTAACACCTTTAGAGATATTAAACCAGGCCGAGTATGCCCCATTGATCCTGACACAGGCTCTGGAGCCCTCATAAAGGGACCTCAAAGCCTGCACCAGGTTGCTGCTCACTCCATACATAGACAGCACCGTCCACAACTCCTTTCTATCTACCCTATCATAGGCCTTTTCCAGGTCCACAAAAGCACAGAAAACTTTTTGGTTGACAGCCAAGAACTTTTCTGTGATGGACCGTAGTGAAAAGACCTGATCCGTACATCCCATTCCCTTTCGAAATCCCGCTTGTACATCCCAGATTTTGTCATTCGTAACATTCAATACCCTTTCAATTAAAATCTTCGCATATACTTTGCCGACAACACTAAGGAGGCTGATACCGCGGTAGTTTTTGCAGTCTTGCTGTGACCCCTTTCCTTTATACAGAGGGACGATAACGGCTTTGACCCAATCTTCCGGGACTCGGCCGCTACTCCAACATGCATTGAAAAGACGGTACAACAGACTACCCACCACGCCATCTCCTCTCCTCAGCATTTCTATCGACACTCTATCACAACCTGGTGACTTTCTCGCTTTCATACTTTTTAAAGCTTTCATAATTTCATTCATACTAATCAAACTTTCATCTTCGCTACTTGCATCTTTACTCGTGCTTTCTGGCTCAAGACAAACATCTTCGCATTCAAACAAGCTTTCAAAATAAGTTTTCCATCTATCAAGCATTCTTTCTTCCTCACATATTAAATCTCCAGACTCATCTCTCACCGCGCTTAATTTAGTTTTCTCTGATTTCCCCCGAGCCGATTTAATCAAGCTCCAAAAGAGTTTAATATTCGACCGGAAGTTGTCAGAGAAACTCCTATCATACTTTTCATTCAGTAAATCTTTCTTTCTAGCTACAACTTCTTTCACTCTTTTCTTTGATCTATTATACTCTTTTTTCTTTCTGTTGCTTAGATCTTGTCCTGGCTCTACAGCTACAAAATCCAACCAACACTTTTTCTTCTCTTTCACTACATCATCTACCTCTCTATCCCACCATTCCGGACGTTCATTCTTGCTTTTCCTTCTTTTTACTACACCGCATACTTCGGTGGCCGATGTGACCATGCCATTCTTCAAAATCTCCCATACATTATTTACATCATTCTCAACTTCACTATCATCCATCTTATTAACATATTCAAAACAATCTTTCAGCTTTCTTACGTACTCATCTTTTATAACTTCATCATCCAGTTTCTCTACTTTTATCCTCTCTAACGCAGTGGTCGGTACGGGAACACGATGGCGCCAACGTGTGAACAGACCCCTTACTCGTGTTACCACTAAGTAGTGATCTGAACCTACGCTAACCCCTCGAAGATTCAAGTTTTACAACTTAATTCTATTTTGATGAATTAAATTAACTAAATATTTAATGTGAGAACTATTTACAAGGCTTAAAACGTTTTTCATATTTACAGGTGAGGAGATTCCAAAGGGATTAAGTAGTTAAGTGAGCATGGTAACTTAGGGCACGAATAGAATAGAATAGAATACAATTTTATGTTACAATTGACTAGCCCTCCAAGTTAAGGCAATATAATTTATTTATCTAAGGATAATTGTCACTCAAAATGTGTTCCACATACAAAGGCCCGTATTAATAAATTAATCTCAACTCTAATGCTCGTCTCGAGATGTAGCAAAAATGACAGTGTTCTATGGTTTGACGTTTACTTTGACGTATCTTTTGACGGGCCTCTCAGCCAAGATGAGTTTATTAATACAGCCCTTAGTGCTAAAATGGGCGGAGCTAATACTTGGTGCTCGACCGGCGTCCAGTAGGCTTTGAGTTATTGTGCCAAATGGTTGTCATTATAGTTTAATAAAATTATTATAAATCACTGATAAATAAGTTAAAATATAGCAACAACGATGCCGACGAGCACCGTAAATTGGTGTAGGTCTCGCACTGACCATAAAAAGTATGTAATTTCCTTCTACTATCTTTCCCAACTATCTTTTTATCTACTGCAGCGGTGGTCCTCTTCCTAGAGAACACCACTACACTACATTGTAGGCAGCAAACAAAGATAGTCCGTCAGTCATTATCATTACTTACTATCAAGCCAAAGGGATAAATAATCCAAAGCGGTATTCACTAGTATTCAGACGCGAACAAGCTATTTACACAGAGAATGCAAACCGGTTAACCGATTAGCTGAGTTTATTTATGTTCCATGAAAACAAAAAGAGAGCAAAAACCGTTTTTTTACCGATTCGAAATAAAAGGCTATTTCAATGTTGTGTAATCATTTAATGTTAATAATCAAAGTAAAATCAACTTGAAACATTATCATAAGAGGGATAATGTTAGGCTAAGTAGTCTTTGGAAGAGATATTTTTTTTCGATAGTCGTCATCCTAAAGATCAAGAAACTGCGGCTCTTTTATTTTTACTTGCTCTAATATTTTAATAATATTTTTTTAGTTATATTATATGGTTGACATTTGTAAACTTTAATGCTTGTTGCCTTCGTACTTAATGAAAAAGAAAAAAACTCACTTCTATATCTGTCATTATCAAGTCAAATCAAAGTAAACACCCCCCTACCGTCCTTCCCTTTTTTCTTACCTTTACATTCCCCCTTCTACCGGTTTCTTATTTTACGACCTTTTCTGCCTTGCTGTTTTGATTTGATTTTTGACTCTATGCAGAATCTTTAACAACTGAGCAACACCCTCGCAACTGACATTGGCACAAGCCCTGTGGCTACCATTAAAGAGAAGAAGAAGAACAATTCAATTCAACCAATGATACACAAGGACTTACAATCAGCGCGCAAAACGCGGGACGGCACAACTGTGCTTAATGACGATTCAAGCACACTTCTTACTTTGGTCGTCTGTTGGTCGCGAAGCCGATAAGATGCTGAAGTGTGTCATCAAAAAGTGCCGAAATAATACCTTAACGACTGCAAAAAATGTTGATGGGACTTACTGCCATTTCTATAAACAGACACAACACTCGATTTTTTTAAAATAAATATCATAAATGGTTGACAACTATTGTCAAACGTATTACGTTGAGTATCCCATATCTTTCTCTCACGCGCGTTAGAAAGAAACAGGCAAAACGACGCGACTAGAACATAGTCAGAAAACAAAACAATAGAGTAGCTTTAGGGTTCCAAAATGGCAAAAAACGGAATGAAGCTTCGACTGAGTAATTGATATACGAGTACATTACTGATTAATGACCGACAGCATGTTAAGACTGCACCGAGTACCTAAACGTCGAGCGTCCAGTGACGCCCTCATTACTACTATTGTGTTTTCTAATTAACTAAAGAATTTCCTTGCAATCAGACGATACGATTTTGTAGGGCACGTAAAAACACAATTTATGGGATACGTAACAAACTTTAATAACAATTACCCTTTGAGTAGTCAGCTTAACGGGAAATGGTGGCCACTATTTTCCGTTAAATTGTTTCCGGTGTGCGTGTGGATTGAGTGAGCACCCTTCCGAAAAAAAAGATAAAATGCTGTTCATTTAGTAAAAGTTCTAAAACAATTGTAAAACTAATCTCTGTATTTGTAAAACCACAAATATAAAAAAAGAAACCTTTAACATGTGCTCACTCAGTTCACACAATCTACCAACGAAATAAGTGAATGTATTCATTTAACATATAATATTTATATACTAATATTTAGTAAAACCTATGCTATATTACCTTTATAATTTGTAGATCACCTAGTAACGTATTTAAGGTTTTACAAATAATTTACTATGCTCACTCAATCCACACGTTTTCGAAAACCCGATTTCTGATAAAAAAACTGAAAATTTAAACTGCTATATATGTGTATAGTTTAGTAAAATTAATATGGGATTTTGTAAAATACAAAACGAACCACTAACGAGGCAGGTTTTTGGATAATTTTTTTTACTAAAAGTTGAACTAGTTTATGGTTTCTGTGATACTACGAATCTTAAGATATTTACATTTTTAACTTACTTATAACATGTGGACTGAGTGAGCACTCACAAAAATTTATTATCCAAAAACCTGCCTCGTTAGTGGTTCGTTTTGTATTTTACAAAATCCCATATTAATTTTACTAAACTATACACATATATAGCAGTTTAAATTTTCAGTTTTTTTTATCAGAAATCGGGTTTTCGAAAACGTGTGGATTGAGTGAGCATAGTAAATTATTTGTAAAACCTTAAATACGTTACTAGGTGATCTACAAATTATAAAGGTAATTTAGCATAGGTTTTACTAAATATTAGTATATAAATATTAGTATATAAATATTAGTATATAAATATTATATGTTAAATGAATACATTCACTGATTTCGTTGGTAGATTGTGAGAACTGAGTGAGCACATGTTAAAGGTTTTTTTTTATATTTGTGGTTTTACAAATACAGAGATTAGTTTTACAATTGTTTTAGAACTTTTACTAAATGAACAGCATTTTATCTTTTTTTTCGGAAGGCTGCTCACTCAATCCACACGCACACTGTTTCCGGTGAATTGTTATTAAACTATGTGATATGCCCTTTAAGTTGTGTTTTCATTTGTAGTACAAAAATCTACCGGCCAATTTCAAAAAAATACTTTAGTTTATTAGAAAACACAATAATAGTAATGAGGGCGCCACTGTACATCCGGCGTACGCTCGGCGCAGTCTTAAGGGATTGGTGTCTCAACAATAATGTATAGACAGAGCAAGTCGAAGCATTAGGGTCGTTCTTGCGTTTCGTTCAAATCACGTTTCCAGGGGAGAATGTGGTATGATTTTAAGATTTATTAAAGATCTTTTTTAATAGGGTTATTACAGCCTAAAAGTACTTTCGGTACCATCGAACGCGTATAGAATTTAGTATTAATTAAATCAAGTAAATGATAAAAAACATGCCAATATCTCATCCCCCTCCTGTTTCCAACGAGCATTCAGAGGCTTTAATATTTTTTTATTCTCAAGTTTTGCAAGTAATTACGATTTCTATCATTTTATCATGTTAAGCAACAAATAAACAATATATAATTCGGGTTGACTAATTTTTAATACTGTATTAACCTTAAAAGAATCAAGGTTTTAGTTTTGTCAAATCAAAAATCTCATTCCCGTCCCCGATGAGTAACGTGCAAGTTTTAAGTTACTTGTGGACATCCAAAAGCGGCATGCACCTACCCCTTGCCAGTCCCGCTCAGTGTCGTGCGCAAGAGCTCTGAGCGGACGGACCCTAGTCGCCTGGTTATAAAAATAACGACGATATTGTGGCACGGAGAGAACTTTGGTATTTCCTAAACTTCATCGCCATCCTGCAATTTATTGAGTAAGTTTTTTTTTTTTAAATATTGGTGTACGTTAACCGAGGTCCTTGTATTGAATTGTTATTACATATTAAATCTAGTAGAACAGGCACACAGGCAACATAAGCAAATTAGGATCAAAGGGCAAATATTCATTACCGTCCAATTCATTACCTTCTATTTTGCGTTTTTTTTTAATGGAAAGTAATGATAACCTTTGGTAGGGAATGAATACCTTTCTGTTCCCAAAATAAACCAAGCTTTCCATGTGTATTCTAATATTATAAAACCAAAAGTGATAATGTATGTTCATTTCTTTGATCGCCTAAGTTTATCAACATTGTTCTGAGAAACAGCTTGCAAACGTTTTTTAAACAAACAGTAATGCGAGTTACTTTTAACTTAATATATCATCCTTTTTAGGTTTCCGTACCGTACCTCAAAAAAAAGAAACGGAACACTGATAGGATCACACGCGTGCCTGGCTGTCCGTATGTCCGTCTGTCTGTCCGTCTGTGTGACAGCTAATTTGCTTCAAAACTACTGGACCGATTGAGTTGAAATTTGGTACACATAATAATATAAGTCGGTGACTTCAAGAAGTACATGTAATGTAAAAAAAATGAATATTAAGCATGGGTGGCAAATTTAATATTGCTGCTGCAACATGGTTTTTTCCAATGATTTAATCGAGTTTTCAATTGAATAACTAAGTACTATTTATTCTAAAAGTATTATTGTGGTTGTTAGTCCAAATCGCATATATATGTATTTTGGTCCCTTCATCTTTCAGAGACTAAAATGGCAAAAACAAAGAAAAAACATACAAAAGATGAAAAACTTACCAGAGATAGATAAAAAAGATAGAAAACGCCAAAAATATGAAGAAATTAAAAATAACCCAGTGCTTTATAAAGTTCAAAAAGAAATAGAGCGATTAAAATACCTAAAGAAAAAGGAATAGAAGCAAATTTGTAGCATTAAGGACATAAGTGCAAGAGCACAATGTAAGAAAAGAAAAAGATGGAGAAAAAAATATCAATATTGTATTAAACAAATAGCATTACTTCTATTATAATTACTTTACTTAAAAAAAAAAATTTTTTTAAAAGCATTTAAAAATTATAATTGCCAATTTATATTTTTATCACGCGAGGTTTTGTTTTGACCTCATTTGTACAATTTGTTAATTGTACAAATGTAGTATATTATCAGTTATGTTTGTGTTAAGTTATGCTTATTTGTTACGTTTCATTTAAAAACCTTAAGTTATTACTTAATTGTGGCTGGCTTAGTAAATAGAAATTATCCTATTTCTGTTTGTTATAAAAAGTTGATAATGTAAGTTGATATCGACATTCCAAGATATAGGTAATTTGTATTTATCTAACCCTAAATCTAACATTTTGTATTTTGGATTTGTTTGATTTATACTTATTTCAAAGGCTGATTAAAAATTATACTCCCTAATATCTTTTTATTAATCCATTGAACGCATCCAATCTTATTAAGTATGTCTCATTTTCCATATATGATCATACTTTCACTCAGATATCATCCAAGCCTAAAAGCCTAAAGCCTAGCCTGAGCCTTGTTAATTTCCTTCCATGCGGTTTTCATCACCTTCCAAGTGTAATTCATTACCTTCCAGGCGATTTTCATTACCCTCCTAGGGTTCATTACCTCCCATCACTTTATCATGAATATAATTAAGTTATAAAGATGCCTTTCATTGGTATCTATAAAACCGATTCTCAAATTTGATGAAATTTGAACGAAACGCAAGAACCACCCATTAGGGTCTCCCCAGACCTATCGACGCGGAATCGGCTTGAGCCGGTAAGAACTTTTTTTATGTCCGTGCAGTAAGAGTGAAAATGGTATCGCTCGGCTCGGCTCGGCGTTGCGAACGGAACGACTTCGTTTTCGATCTTATTGCGTGGACATAAAACTTATTTTTGCCGGCTCAAGCCGATTCCGCGTCGATAGGTCTGGGGAGACCCTAATAAGGTGAAATAAGATGCAGTGCCATGTTTAGGCATTTTTGTTGTATGACGTGGTTCGTCCAGAAATGAAATGTCGTGTTTGTTTGTGTATAGAAAGTCATTGAATTCAACGGCTCTTTTCTGTTTGCTTGTGTTTCATGTGATCAGTGTTTTTAGAAATATTTTGATTTCAGAACGAACTCCAGACTTTCGATTTTGCCGCTTTGCTCTACGACCTTTGTACGATATTTGGTCTACGATTTATTTTAGACCCCTTTGACACTTCTTCTTGGACGCTGATTTCTTCCTTTCACGACTCGTGCCCTGCTTTTTGATAGCCGCGAGAGCACCTTTGAATCGTACAATCCGCGCAATGAATGCAGGCAATCCCACACGGACTTTGGAAATGGAGTATTACAGAGATTTACTTGAATTTACTTATTTACGTAAATTGAACCGTTTGTTTACTTTGATTTGACATGACGATGACAGATATAGAAGCTTTTTTCATTAAGTACCTACGCATGCAAAAAGCTTGTCGGTCATTAGTTTACAAATGTCGACTTCATATCTAAAAAAAAATATTTCTAAAATATTAGAGGAAATAAGAAGCTACTTGACCTATAGGATGACTATCGAAAAAAAAAACTACATCTCTTCCAAACACTTTACTTAGCCTAAAAAAAGAAATTATTTTATTGAAAATCTAAACAAACAAATATTGTATGGAATGGAACAATTAACTTTTAGTGACACATTCTTAAAAAATAACCCTAATTATGCTTTTAATATGTTTTATACATTTTAATTATTTTATGACCTATTATTGCGGAAGAAAACATGCAAATAGCCCGGTCCACTGAATGATCATTATGATCAATCATAAATATAATAACGATTCGGTTGATTAAGTTATAGGTATATACTCTATTAAAATATGATTAATATACACAGATGTAACGTGTAAGAAAAATTATTTTGTTAAGTCTTCATAACAAAACAACTCCTGTTGGGCTTAGCATGCAAGAACACGAGAATACGTCAGACACAAGTTAGTATAAAATACGTCTATTCTATATTGTAACGATTAAGGTTTAAAATAAAAATGTATTTTGTGTGACTTTAGTCCTTTTACTTAAAGCATGAATTAACCTCATATTTTCTGTCGTTTTTCGGTATTGCTAGAATAATTCAATAAATCGTTCAAATCTATCAAGAAAGTTGAAATAGAAACCCATAGAATAATAATAGCATAGAAACCGGGCTATAAAATGAACTTTGCACCAGCATATAGATATAAGTATATTCACTACTAAATTTATCTACAGTTTGCGCATTACGTAAGAGAAAATACAGTGTAAAAATAGGCTGTTTTTTTTTCTTAAACTGTCATTTTCACGGGGTCTAGGATGTCAAATTTGAATGGAACTCGATATGTCCGCGACCGTGTATGTAAACACTTTATTGTACAAAGCACAGCAATTCACATACAATATTTAAAGAATAGGACTATACAAAGGAGGACCTATCCCTTTAAGGGATCACGTCCAGCTGACCTGTAGGGTATTGAGGAAAACAAGAAAAACAGAATACCACGCCATGAGTCGGCATATTTACAAAAACAATGTTGACAGAAACTGCATGAACTAAATTATAATTTATTAATAAATACTAACACAAAGGTATAATTATAAGGCCCTTACTCCATTATGTTACCTACGTATATTATTTTATTACCCAAAAGTTAACTGGAAGAGATCCTTTAAAAGAGTAAGTTTGCATTTGTACATTCTTATTCTATATATTGTGTTTTGAAGTACTGTGTTTTATACGATAAAGTGTTTGTGTTTACATACACACAGAAGTACACAAATTTGCACGAGATGTATAAGATTTAGACGCCTGGGTCCATGAATTATTTGTGTAACTAGTATTTGCATAACTTAACAATACCTAACTAATTTATCAAAAATACTTTGTTCTTGTTTTCTGTAACTGCCGACAAGTCAGACGCAGGCTTCAATAGATACATATTATGATATGGGTACGAGGGCAACCATGTACACAGGGTATAAGCCATTTGGAAAATTAGTTTGCTTGCACTGTTTAACTCTCTTCAATTTAGCTTTACTAAATAATTTTAAGAATTCTTTTAAAGGTCTAGTAACAGATGAATCTGCATGGTCTTTTTCGATCTTCCCAGAAGAAGTAACATTTTCTTTAACAATAATTACTCCATTTTCTGACAGGGCATTTCTGAAAAGAAAAAAAGGTTTCAATGCACCTACTTGTTAATTACTATTTGGAGTGCATGCATTAAAAAGACACTGGTGTGGAAATGTATAATTTTATTTGCCTAGCTAGAATAATTATATTTTCTTAGGGTAATTATTAATGGAACATAAACAAAAATATAACACTCATAAGATTATAACCTCACATCGTTTCATTTGTTTGATGTAACATACAGTTGGTATAATCAACGAAACGTATAACGATAATAGTAGCTTATGTAACTGATACATAATGAGAGCCCCTAAAACACGAGTGTGGTTTTATGAAACGAGCTAAAGGCGAGTTTCATAATAATTCACACAAGCGTTTTAAGGCTTAATTATTATGTACAGATACTCTAAGATGGGTTCAGAAGCCGACGACTCTTGACGACAAAAATGGCGGCAAAATAAACTTGTGCTGCGTCAGTGTCACGAATAAGAATGTTTTTTTTTCAATCATAGACAAACTAATAAAGTCCCTTTTCTCATGTCGTACGATATGGTACTAATTTGAATGAAAAAGTGAACTATCTATCTTCAGGGCACTTACATACTTTTGTTGAGAAGCATAGTTTTTCGGCAATAACTCATAAACTATATATTGAAAATAAATTTGGGTGAAAGTATTTATATCTTTTTGCTTTTTTTTCATATTTTTTGGAAATACGAGTTAAAAGATAAAGAGGGGAGGAGACACAATTTATGCAACTTTTAGAGTGGTTATTTCCAAAAATATTGACCTAATCAAAAAACTGCATATCTTAGGAACCCTAAAATGTTTTTAAAAGAACTGTCAAAATATTATGTGCTACACAATGATTTATGCTGTTTTTTTATCTTTTATATATATGGAGTGCCCCCTACTAAAATTCCTTTTTTGTTATTTAACTACCAAACTAAGTAGCGGCGTCTACAAAACACCTATACTCCAAATTTCATTAATATACCTCTTGTAAATTTCGAGAAAAAAGCCTGAGACACACAGACAGACATTGCAATCATATTGTTTTATGACTATGCCGCAATTACTGTTAAGTTGATAAGAGCTATCATAACATTAACATAACTCAGTATTGAATCTGTAATCTACACCATTAATTGTTTAAACCAGAATCAAATTCCTTTATGTAACTTAATTCGCAGGAACCTTCATCATATTTTAAGGGTTTGGTGGCACGAGTAAGCTCTTGCTTCACTGCTTCTACACCACCTAACCTGTCTGTGCAGCTGACCGTGGTTGCAGATAGGCTAGGTTGCCCTTACGTGGGTCAATCAATCATTTATTCGTAGAATACAGCACACATGATATTACAGTCAATTTTAAATAATAAATAATGTCCGATGTATCAAGCTTGCAAGCAAGAGTGCAAATATTGTTTATGCAATAAAGAAATTAATTTGTTACAAAATTTGTAAGTTTGTAATAAATTTTAATAAATAACAAAATTCATTTAAAATTACAAATAAAAACGTTAAAAGGGTTTAGCAGGCTAAGGAAGGAGAAGTGGCCCCTGTGACGAATATCGGATTTTTATAATGTAATTTGTTGGCTATCTCATAATACAGAAACACCTTAACTTTCAGCCCCCTATCTTGAACCGTCACCGAGATACTGTCAAAAACGTGTCGATATATAAGGTAGAGCAATCAAACCAAATCATAGCTACAAAGGATGGGTAGGAGTATAACTCAGATTTTTTTAAATATTTAATTCCATGAAAAAATAATGATTAAAATGTCAGAGAATTTTACGACAGCACTTTTCAACAAGTATTTGTAAAGGTACAGCTACGGAAAAAATCACATAAACTGCTAATAGTATTAGCTAGTACCATGCGAAAAATCAATTCAATATAATTGGTGCAACATACTTAAAAAAAATGTCAAAGAAAGTGTTTCATTTTGCATTTTCAGTTTATTTGATAGCTTCTCTACATACCTCTTCGATACATACGTTACGAAAAAGTTTATATATTTTATTATCATCTACCAGTATAATAAACAAATGCCACTCTGACAAGAAGTCAATCACAGTCACCATTGCAATAATGTCTGACAAATGCAAGATTTGAAATGTGTTTCTTTGTAAAGTGCAAGGAAAAAAAAACTAATATCTTCTGCTGATGAATCCGTACTTTTTACTGGTGCTACCAAAAAAATAATTTCAGTGAACGATGTTATATGCGAAAAATTTCGGGTGATACTTAATAGGTACTAGAAACAATTTACCATTAAGTTTCTGTATTAAATAATTATAACATAGTAAATCTGTCATTTCATGGATTTCGTAGTAAGTTTCGATGAAAACTGAGTTACACATGTTATCATAGGCCCGTATTTATAAACTCATCTTGGCTGAGATGCGCGTCACAAGATACGTCAAAGTAAACGTCAAACCATAGAACACTGTCATTTTTGACACATCTCAAGACGAGCTTTAGAGTTGAGATTAGTTTATAAATACGGGCCTTAGATGCAGCAGTTTGACCTATATTGACAGCCATGCGTGAAGTTCAAAATAAACATTCTGTTGCTAGGCAACGAAATTAAACCTCGATCGAAAAATCTCCTTCAGAATGAAAGACTCATTTAACGCTTTCTTTGTCATTTTTTTTTAAGTATGTTGCACCAATTATATTGAATTGATTTTTCATATGGTACTAGCTAATACTATTAGCAGTTAATGTAATTTTTTCCGTAGCTGTACCTTTACAAATACTTGTTGAAAAGTGCTGTCAAAAAATTCTCTGACATTTTAATCATAATTTTATCATGGAATTAAATATTCAAAAAAATCAGAGTTATACTCCTACCCATCCTTTGTAGCTATGATTTGGTTTGATTGCTCTACCTTATACAGTTCAGGAGAAAAACGTGTCCATATAATGACGTTTTTGACAGTATCTCGGTGACGGTTCAAGATAGGGCCTGAAAGTTAGGGTGTTTCTATATTATGAGAAAGCCAACAAATGACATTATAAAAATCCGATATTCGTCACAGGGGCCACTTCTCCTTCCTTAGCCTGCTAGACCCTTTATAAAATATACTAATGTCAATTATCATAAATTATTAAAAAATATTATTATTACATTTTATTACATTGCTCGAGGAAGTCCTTAACGCTATAAAAACACTTATCTAGGAGCCAGTTCAACAGTTTGTTCTTGAATCTGTTTCCCTGGAGTAGCTGTATGTTATCAAGTATGGCATTATAGATTTTAATACACACATTATATACATTTTTGGTGCATATGGCTTTGTGAAAAGCAGGTTTATAAAGGCGGTTCATAATTTTGGACCTTGTATGCCATTGAATTTTACGATTTAACAAAACATGGTTACATTTTTACATGCAAGCAGCAACCAAACCTGTTAAGGAAATAGTTACTAGTAAAACAATATTATTGTAATGAGGATTTTTCCATATAAGAAATAATTACTGGTACGTATAGTGTACGTGTGTATGTGTTGGGAATAAAGTCTTATAGTATTGTCAGGCGATCGGCTTGCAAACTGTCACAAATATAAACATGGTATACATCTTAACCTAAATGAGGTTACAGAATAAACAACGTCTTTAGTTGTTGGTACTTATTTCTGTAGTACCAACAACTAAAAACTACCCCACTTTGGGATTGAAACCGTTAATTTATGTATGTATGTATGTATGTATGTAAGCAATGTGAATCATCTAAAATGATTAGATTATTAGTGCATGAAACTTAACATTTTACACATTTCATTTTAGGGTTTTAGCATAAATGTGACCCCTTACGCCTACTAGACGTTTAAAGTGACACTTTATTTTAATAGGATTTGAACCTTAATTTAGTATTAAAATTCAAATTTGCCATCCAATTTTCAAAAGTCCCGTTTCATCTGGGTTAATACACAATCGGATTTGCAAGGTGGTCTTGCCGGCAGAGCGCTGACAAAACTTTTATTACATAATCAACTATTGTGACTGCTTCACAAGTGTTTTTTTTTTATTTAAATGCCACAAAAAAAAAACTGAAAGAGTTCGCAGTAAATGAAATAAGTTGGAGGACCTGACACGTCTTTAAAGAAACATTAACTTACCTGCAAATCTCTAAAACCGAAATTAAATCTTCATCCTTTAAATATGGTAAAACCCACTGAATCCAAATAACATCATATTTTTTGTTTGGGTGAAACTCTTGCAAGCTCAGCTTATACAAAGTACCTAATTTTATGGCATCACTGCCTACATAGTCATGAATGGAATTGATAAATTTTTCATCTGGTTCTACAACATCCACTGAATGAAAATTAGGAATTAGCAAGCATTTTGTAATTCTTCCAATACCAGCGCCACAATCAAGAGCAACATTTGTTAAAGGTGCATTTGACGAGGTCAGAATAGACTTTAAAAACAATTTTGAGCCTTCAATGTCAATATCCGAAATGAAACCAAAACCACCAAGAACACCATCCACAGTAGCCGGAATTCCTGACCAGTATTCTAAAGCTTTCTCATAGCAGATTTCATGTGTGTCGGTCATTTCGTACTCTCATATATTTAGCAGGTTCGGCAGGGCTAGTTAACTTATTTATAATACCTAAATAATTACAAATATAATCTGAAACCCCTCTTGGCCTCTTATCCATGTGTTGTTTTTTTTTCTTATTCAATACATTTATTTACCATAGGCAATGGGATCAAAGCTTATACAGCCTAGAACTATAAATACATTGTTTTCTAATGAGTATCTTCAGCACAGATCCCCAGATATCGGTTTTGGAAGCAATCAGTCGAATAACTAAGTAGTTCAAGTTGGCGGCTACTTTTTCTCAATTGGTCAACGGATTGGCTATCGGAGACCACACAGATCCCCAGATGTCAATTTTGGAAAAAAACAGTTGAATAACTATAAAGTTCAAGATGGCGGCTACTTTTTCTCAATCTGTTAACGGATTCGTTGTCGGTGTCCACACAAATCCCCAGATAGCGATTTTGGAAACAATCGGTCGAGTAACTAAAAAGTTCAAGATGGCGGCAACTTTTTCTCAATCCGACAACGTATTCACTGTCGGAAACCACCCAAATCCCCAGATATCGATTTTGGAAACAATCAGTCGTGTCGGGAAACTACCAAAAAGTCCAATAGTATGGGAAAGTATGTACCTATTATACCATTATAAGCGAAGTACTTCCATTATATCATGTTGGAGCAGCTAGGTAGGTACATACATTATGGGGACTAGCCACTATTGATAGTCTCTCCGTGATATAACAACTTATTTACATACAGGATTCACTTTATAATTGGACGCTGACTGTATATAATCTGCTTCGCTTATGTTAAAGGCATGGACTTGTACCTAAATTGGACTGAGTACTGCGATAAAAAAGTGTGAACGACACAGTAACCATACTAGAGAATTGCATCCCGTTCTAATTAGGGTGACTAAGTACATCAGTAAGTTATAAATGTGTCAATAACGCCATTAAACGAATCGTCGTATTACTGCAAATACCGCTTAACTACAAAAAAATATTTTTGGGAAAACTCAATTTTAAAGTGTTGGTTTTAAAATGTAATTATTAAATATTGCGTAGGTACTATGTGTATCAGATATTAAAGTTTATATTCCGTTGTTTAAGGTTCCGTAGTGCAAAATATTGAAGTCACTTTCAAATCGACGACGCGCTGGCCTAGTGGGTAGTGACCCTGCCAACGAAGCTAGAGGTCCTGGGTTCAAATCCCGGTAAGGGCAGATATTAGTGTGATGAGCGCGAATATTTGTTCCCGAGTCATGGATGTTTTCTATAATATTTAAGTAAATATTTCTCTATATAAGTATTTATATCGTTGTCTAGTACACATAATACAAGCCTTGAGCTTAGTTTGGGACTAGGTCAATTGGTGTGACATTGTTCCCTGATATTTATTATTTATTATTTATTACAAATTACGATATATATACAGTGGTGGTCACATAATTACAGACACTGGAAGCATATTAAAATAACTAAGATTTGTCTGTATATTTTTTATCAGCCGCTCTAGATAATGCCCGTCCCAGTACGAAAAGAATGTTGCAACATCGACATGTTCGAGCTAACATCGCGATGGAAAACCAACATCGAGATCAAAAACATTTGCCTAGCGACAATGTGTTCGTGAAGACCAGGATTGATTCCACATGGAGCCCTGCGATTGTTAAAGAAAGGACACATAAATACTCGTACATCATACAAACACCAGATGGAATATTACGGCGTAGGCATGCAGATCACATAAGACCACGTATGACTGAAGAAGCGACGGGACGTGATCAAACCATAAACACGCCTTTTCTTACACCTACTGGAAGTCCAAGCACACCAGAAACACTAGAAATGTCGAATACAATAGCACCCGCACCTACATCCCTGAATGCACATGCTCTGGATAAAAACACAGCTCCTGAAGCACCACGCAGGAGCATGAGAACTATTAGAGCCCCGAGACTCCTCATTGAGGAGCTTTAAATGAGGATGATGAGGAATGCTATAACCTAAACCTTTTTACATATTAGAGGAAAAGTTTTAGTTTCATTGTTTTATGTTTGTCAAGATTGACATAGAAAATAAAATGTTGTATTATAAATGAATTACGTTTTTTCATTTATATCAAAGGCCATCCCCGGAGCCTTGGATATTATTGAAGGTAGGCGATGTAGACCACAACAGCCGTCAGCTGCAGAGGCAGACAGTGCCTTGCAAACGAAGTATGAGAAAGAATTACAAGAGTTTATGAATATTGACAGTGCCGTTTTAGTGCTGATCACGACTAATATGACAGATGATGTCTTAAATTATGTCATGCGGTTAACAAGTTCACGAGAGGTATGGCAAGAACTCAATAGGTTATATGGAGAAAGTAGTGAAGATATAAGAGCTATGATCTACCTATGTCTGCGTTTTTTCAGTTATAAGAAAGAACTTGAACATGGTATGCCTACTCATGTTTCTGCGTTGAAGAATATCTGGCATGAACTGAACAGCCAGTTAGATTCAAAATTACCAGACATGCTACTGATCTGCAAGATTTTGGACACTTTACCGACAGAATATTTTGCCTTCAAATCGAGTTGGCTACTTATGACTAAGAAAGACTGTTAATAATAATAATAATCATTTATTTGCAAGAATATGGTCATTACAGTTTGGTGTTACATAACAATGAGTACAGCATAATTCAACCGACAATACGGCGCGCAAATGTTAGTGTCATTTTTGCTTAAAAATAATATAAACTATTGTTGGGTATTTTCTATTTAGAACATGTTTGAAATTATAGAGGCTAACATAAAATTGCAGTTTAATATTTTAGTATCTTACGAATCTACAGGAGCTGGTTTCAAGGAATTCTTTTACAGTGTAGAAACATTTTTCAGCCAGCCAAGATCGCAACCTATTACAAAAATGATGCAACTGTAAGTCGCTTATTTCTTTAGGTATCGCATTAAAAATCAACGATGCCATGTAGTAGGAATTATTTCGGTACAGTTTTAGTTTTGGACCTGGCATTGACAAGGGCAAGTGTGTTGCTGATCTTTTATTAGTATTGTCTCTCAGTTTAAACAATGACATATTCTCTTTTACAAATTTGCCTACTTCATAAATATAAATGCTTGGTTGTGTTAGAAGCTTCTTGTTTATGAAAATTGGCCGACACGAATCTGTTTGTCTAAGGCCCCAGATTGCTCTTAAGCATTTTTTTTGAGCTACAAATACCTTGACTGCGTTTGTCGAGTTTCCCCACAAAACAATGCCATATCGAATTTGAGAACATACATAAGCATGATATACTGTAACAGCCATATCTTTTGAAGTTGTATTTTTGACTGTTTTTAATGCAAATATAAATTTGTGTATTTTTTTACATAACAAGTCAATATGGCCATTCCATGTTAAGTGCTCATCCACACAAATACCCAGAAATATGGTGCTGTCTACTTGCTCTATTTTATCATTGCCGTTTGTGACATTCAACCTAAACTTTTTGGCTTTATTTGTGGAGAACTGCATAATTTTAGATTTAAGAGCATTAATATGTAGTTTATTGGTAGATAACCAATTTAAAATATGTTTAAACCCAGAATTTATTTGTGACTCGTAATTTAAAGGATCATCGCATTCAAAAATAACAGTCGTATCGTCTGCAAATAACACACATTTTTGTTCTGTGGCTCGCGGCAAATCATTGATGTAAACCAGGAATAATAAGGGACCCAGAATACTGCCCTGTGGCACCCCTCTATTATTGCACCTAGCGCCGGAGTCATAGTGTGTTATAGTACTGGTTGTTTTGTCTATTTGAGACACTCTTGTTATTTGCTTCCTATTAAATAGATATGAACGAATCCAGTCGTGAGCTGGGCCTCTTATACCATACACATATAACTTATCGAGTAATATCCTATGATCCACGAAGTCAAACGCCTTACTTAAATCCATGAACAAGCATGAAATTGGTTTCTTTGCATTTAAATTGTTCAGGATACACTTTAATAACACAAAACTGGCCAAAGTGGTAGATTTTTTACACCTAAAGCCATATTGTTCAGGAATCAAGACCTCGTGTCTATCAAAGAATGCCAACAACCTGCAGTACATAATTCTTTCAAATAGTTTGGCTAAAACTGGAATCAAGGCAATTGGCCTATAATTATTCCTGTCTGTCTTTAGTCCCTTTTTATGTAAAGGTTTAATAACCGAGAACTTGAGTCTCTCTGGAAATTCACCAGATTCGAAAGATAGGTTAATAATATATGCCAAGGGTTTCGCAATAATTGAAGATACCGACTTAAGACATTCAGCTGTTATGCTGTCATACCCAGATGATTTTTTATTTTTTAGACCTGTAATTGCCTTATTTACTTCGTGTGGGGTAGATGGCATAAGAAATATGCTAGACGAGACAGCGAGTAAATCATTAACATGTTTCGAACTGACGGTATTGATATTATTAGTACTTTGATCATTTGCTGTATCAATAAAAAAGTTGTTTAGAAGGTCGGCAATGTCTTGACCTCTTTGAATACTAATATTATTTTCATCGTTCATTTCAGTTATGTTCCCATTATCAAACGCCCTACCAAATCTTCGTTTAACTAAATTCCAAGAGGCCTTAGCTTTATTATCCGAACTAGCAATATATTGCGCATTGCAGCGCTTTTGTAGACTATAAATACACCGCCGCAATACCTTTGAGTATGATTTCACGATGTTTTTATTGTTGATGCTTTTATCAGAATAGTAACGCTGCCTTAAACTCCGTTTTACTTTGCAGCTGAATTTTATGCCTTTAGTAATCCATTTTGGTTTTCGAGTGTTGGTATTATGTTTTATTCTCACTCTAGGAAAACATAGTTTGAAAAACAGTAAAATGAGATCATGCAAATAATCAAAAGACTTTTGTACGTCAGTACTCTCATAAACTTCCGAAAATGAGATACTGCTAAGGCATTCAATGAATTTTCGAACGTGTTCTGGCCTACGATCATATTTGTGAAAGAAAATGTGCGCCCCGACGTCACTGAATGTACTTTTAGTTATTTCAATCTCAACGGATTGTGCGGTATTATGATCCGACAAATGGATTTGGTGAACCCTGCCAGCAACGGTTTGTGCATTACTTATAATGTTATCTATGCATGTATTTTGACGTGTAGCTTGTAAAATATGATACCTAAATCCAAAACTGGAAATAATCTCACAAAAACGCGTTTTACGACGGTTTTCTTTTAAAAAGTCGATATTAAAATCTCCGCAGATAATCGTGATCCTAGATTTACCTTCTACCTTCAAAAGCAAAGCTTCAAATCTTTCAAAAAATAATTCTACGTCAGAGTCAGGAATTCTATATATACAAATAATTATGGCATTATAGTTATTAATTTTTACAGCACTAATTTCAAATATCTTATCCACACCAAATTCCTGCCCAACATTTAACTCACTACATTCTAACTTATTCTTACATAAAATACATGAACCGCCTCTTTTTTGGTTTCTGCAATAACTCGACACAAGTTTATAATTGTACAATACTAAATTTGATTCCTCGCCCTGCGTTAAAAAAGTTTCAGTCATACAAATGACATCCACTTTAGTATTATTTTCAGATAAATCAAGAAGAGCAACCTCAATTTCATTTAGTTTGCTCAAAGCTCCAGCAATATTCTGATGCAGAACCGTAAATTTATTTTTATTGAAGAAAAAACTGCTTAATCTGAGCACCACTGCTCAGTTCCAGTTCCTGTCCCTGTTTAGCCGGCTCGTTCTTTTCTTCAACCGGTTTCACAGCATTTTCATAGCATTCTTCAATATTTTGTATTGTCCACTTCAGGTGGTCAAATAATTCTCTCAAACCTCGATTATTAATCTTCCCCTTTGTTTTAGAGAACATGATGTGATCGTAGGATAAGGTTAAGTTAGAGTCCATTAAGAAAGCATACTTATGCGTCTCGATGTCCAGATAAAGCATTTTATTAAAAGTTTCAACTCTCCAGTTGAACATATTTATTACTAGTTACGTTGCACCTGTAGGTTGGTAGGCAAATAATTAAGTTTGTATGCGTCACGTTTTGTAATTTTTCTCGTATGTAGTGTATCAGACTAACATAATCTCGTGTGCACGTAAAATCTTTTTCACCTATGCATATAATACAGTAATCCTTCATTTTGAAATGTTTGGTCTTTGACTCGATGTCCTGAATCAGCTCTTTTATTCCACGATGTGGAAGTAAATAATGGCAAATCTGACTATTAGGAAATGTATCCTCAGCTATCGGTAATAGTTTTGTGTCATTTGAACAACTCAAAATACAAAGTTTGGAGTCAGTGCTGTTTTTTTCTTTTTTTTGTTGCTGTGCAATGTTATGTACATTTTTTCTTCCTTGTTGGAGAGTTTTAGATATGACGTCGGCAACATCAGCGCCACTACATTCAGGTACGTCATTATTTTTTATTTGTTGTTGGAGGTTTTTTGGTATAGTGTTGGTGACATTTTTTTCTAGAGTCACTGATAAATGCTGAGTCAACAAGCTGCGGTTCTCCGAGTCCAGTGAGTTGCGCCTTTTATTAACAAGGACTGTTTTACAAGGAGTCGTTTTACGTGATGCCCCATTTTCAGAAATAAGTTTTTTATACAACTCTAACTTCTTTTGTTTTTCTTTGAGATCACTATTAAGTTCACATATTTCTGTGTTAAGGCGGTCTATTTCACAATGTGCACTAGCCAGCTGCAATGATAAACTATCTACTTCAATTTTCAAATCTATCACTTCTTGATTCTCCAATGAAGAGATGTTAGGTAGACTACGGGAGGTCTCATCAAGCTGTGAATCCGATTCAAACTCTGTGTCCGTAGATTCTTTAGAAGACATACGTTTTTTAGACTGTAAGGGTCTTCTTATCGTTATATTTTGTTCCCTGTTTTTTTCTTGAACTGATGTAGTAATGGGAGAAATGGTGGTACTTAAATCCAGGCCAGTAATGTAACGAGATTTGCCTGATGCAGGGATGTTACTCATAGATTTCCGCTCAAGTGCAGTAACTCGGCAAGAATGACACTTCCATGCCGCTTTGGTAGCTTTGGACATCAGCGTAAACCTCTTTAGAGAAACGCTAGCACACTCAATGTCGTAACTCTTTAAACAGTGCAAACATTTCAGGAATTCTTTTTTCAATTTGTTGTTGCAAGTAAAACACATAATTATATCAGTATTAGAAGTCATTTTACTCATCAAAACAATTAATGTAACTTCAACAAAGTTCGTAGTCGATGACTAGGTATGTGTTATCAATTCTCATTTGTTAACTACCAGTGGTGCCCTCTGTGATGATCCTGTGTAAAGTCATTCAAGTCGATCGATAGTTGAACGTGGTTTTATCGCAATAGTTTTGATAATCTTCACTAGATGGCGTTTATTTCAAAAAGTGCTCTAATGATAATACAGTTTTGATTACAACAACTTTTATGTCTCGCAACACTGGATCTTTCTTGCGGGTGGTAGCAATGCGTGAATGTCAATCAATTGTCAACCAGTAGTGTCATGTGCATCCAATCAGCTGTGTGATGTCCCGTTATTTCACTTTCTCGTTACAGTTTGTTTTTGAGTTTTAAACGAAATTAAAAGTGTAACGGCTATTTAAGAGATCTTACCAGTGTGCCAGTGCGTAATTTTATGCTTCCTTGTGCTGTTTTACTCCAGAAACAAAGCTCCAATGTCTTCCTCAATTGTTTAATGTAACAACCACCGCGTAAGGACACTATTTACTATATTTTATGATTAAAAAATTTGCAGAGCTCTAGTTGTTCAATGTTTACTTGGCTAGGGTTGCCAGCTCACTACCCAAATATGTGCCCATGAGAAAACCTTAATGAACAAGACTGAGAATGCGAGCACTTCAGAGGCTCTTTATGTAAAAACTGTGAAAGGCAAAAATAAGCAAGGAAAATAATTAAAATGTAAATATTGTGGAATGAACGGAAATAGAGTGAAACAATGTAAGAAATGGATTTCTGATGGTAGACCACCGAAAGAGCCAAAAGAGTCGACTGCAGTAAATCTAACTCTACCCGTCTTGACCCTTAATAATTCAGTTGTAGACAAAGATAACTGGTTTGTCGACAATGGTGCAACTAGCCATGTAACGAACAGAGCTGATATTTTTGAAACATTTGAATATTTCAAAGGCCAACATTCAGTCACAGCAGCCAATGGTCAAGCCATAGAAGCACTTGGAAAAGGAACCATTCGTGCTGAAGCTAATGTGTTTGGAAGACGAGATCACATTACACTCAAAGATGTTTGGTATGTTCCCAATATAAAAATGAATCTTTTTTTCTGTTCTTGCTGCACATGATCATGAGTATGACACCGTCTTCGAGTCGACGCCAGACACATGTATTCTGAAAGTAGATGGATCCATCAGATTAACCGGTAAAAGGGAGAGAAATGGCGGACTTTATAAGCTGAACCTCAGTTGCCTGACACCAAACACGGAGATTAACGCGGTACTGATAAATCCCCTACAAGTATATCATGAAAGCCTAGCTCATCAAGATAAAAGTCACGTCAAACCACTGATTGACAAAGAATTCGGATTAAAAGTGGAGGATAATAAATCAGATCTGTGCGAAGGATGGTATCTACGGAAAAGCGCATAAGCAACAGTTTGGCACGAGAGTAAGAGCAACTCAGGCTGGAGAACTCTTACATGTAGACATTTGCGGACCATTTGCGTATTCAATACAGAAGTTTCGATATTTCCTAATATTCAAAGACGACTACACTCATTATCGATTCATATATTTCTTAAAGCAGAAATCTGAGGCATGGGTGATGCTTAAGCGAGTACTGGCTGAAACTAAAGCTGCAGGACACAATGTAAAAGAAATTTTGAGTGATAATGGAGGAGAGTTCGATAATGCACAATTTCGGGAAATCTTAACTAACCATGGCATAAAACAGAGACTGACGATGCCTCACACTCATGAACAAGCTGGATGCGTGGAAAGAGAGAATCGCACCGTTGTAGAAGCTGCGAGAGCAATGATGCATGCACATGAACAGTTACCTCAAGGTCTTTGGGCAGAGCTTATTAATACAGCAGGGTATATCCTAAATCGCACCGGTACATCAAGCGTACTAGGCAAATCACCATATTATTTATTTTATTTATTTCAAAAACAACTTAGGTGGTAGGTATACAAAAAATTTCGCCAAACTGCGGGCAGTTTGTTGGCGAATAGTGCGCTCACAGACTCACAGTCAAGTTAAACCATTTTTGTGTTATACCTACTTCTACAAACCAAATTAAGTACTAAGTTAATTATTATTATTATTATTATTATGAGTTATGGTATGGAAGGAAACCCGGTATTAAACACGCTCATATTCCTAAACCTAATCGCAAGAAGTTAGACAAGAAAGCTCAGAAAGGAATATTGATTGGATACGATGGGAATGAAGGATACAGAATCTGGGATAAAGAAAATCATAAGTTAATAAGATCCAGAGATGTGACGTTTGAAGAAACTCCGCTACTAGAGTACAATAACAAGAAAGAGGACCCAAACATTTCACAACCTACTACTTCGACCAACAAAACTATTCAGTATGAGCTACCAGATCTACCAGGAAAATCAATGGACTTAACAGATATGATACAACAAAATGATACCTCCAGTGACACTTCGCCATCACGACCGAATGGAGTTGATGTGCAGGACGTGCATGAAGAGCCAGATGTACTAGAGGGACAAGATCTTCATCCTCAATCAGAGCAGAACGATACAGAAAATGAGTTGGAACAAGATGAAATTTTTGAATCTGGAGATGAAGAAACAGAACTTATTGAGAATCATGGTCTATCTGCCAATGAGATTGAACGAGAAGGTCAAATGACACTGAGAGACCGTAGTAATCTCAGACCTCCAAATCGATACAGAGATCATATCTGCAATATCAATATGACGTTGAATGCAGTTGAACCAAAAACATTCAAAGCAGCTATGTCTGGAGTAGATCGGGATAAATGGCAAGATGCCATCAACAGCGAATTAATTCCTTGAAAGAGAATGAGACGTGGGAATTAGTTGAATTACCAAAGGGCAGAAAACCCATTCCATGTAAATGGATATTTAAGATTAAAACTAATCCTGATGGCACTTTAGACAAATACAAAGCCAGATTAGTTATCAAGGGTTATTCACAAAAACAAGGTTTGGACTTCTATGAGACATTTCGTCCCGTGGCAAGAAGCAGTACCATAAGAGCACTTTTAAGTGTCGCTGCCAAAGAAAAAATGACTTTATCTCAATTTGACGTAGCAACTGCCTTCTTATACGGAAAGTTGGACGAGGAGATTTATATGAAGCCTCCAGAAGGTTATGCAACTAATTCTAAGCTGGTGTTTAGGCTGAAAAAGAGTCTCTACGGTTTAAAACAAGCACCACGATGTTGGAATCGGTGTATTACAGATTACATCATTGATATTGGCTTCATGCAAAGCAAAGCAGACCCCTGCTTATTCATTCGTAAGAGAGGCGAAAATAAAATAATCTTAGCCCTGTACGTCGATGACGGATTGCTTGCTTCTAATAGCGAAAAAGAAACCAAAGCATTTCTAGAAGAGCTGGAAAAACGATTTAAGATAACTGTCAAACCAGCGAATTATTTTCTCGGCATGGAAATAGACAGAAAATCAAATGGTTCCATCTTTGTGCATCAAAAAGCATACACCAAACGTGTTTTAGAAAGGTTTGGTATGGAGAACTGTAAGGCAGTACCATCACCAATCCTGAAGTCAAATGGCAAAGAAGAAAAAGAGTCTTCTGGACCTTTTCCGCACCGTCAAGCGGTCGGAGCCCTGGCTTATCTTATGACTGGGACAAGGCCAGATATAGCCTATACCATAAGCGTTGTATCACGAAACTTGGATAATCCTACCAAGGAGGACATTCAAACCGTTAAACGCTGTTTACGCTATATTAAAGGTACAATGGACAAAGGCATTGCTTATGAGAGTAAGGAAGCTCCTATGCTACAGTGACGCTGATCACGGGGGTGATCATAGCACAGGACGTTCTACCACTGGCATGTTGTGTCTATTTGCAGGAGGACCAATTTCATGGCAGAGTAAACACCAGTCCACTGTTGCAATCTCATCAACCGAAGCAGAAGTCGTAGCCGCTAGCGAAACGGCTCGAGAGATTATATGGATGAAGAAAATCTTAAAAGACCTCACTGATGAGGAATGGCCAACAGCTCTTTTCATTGATAACGAATCAGCAATCAGGCTGGCCACTCATCCACCACACGAATACCACCAAAGGACGAAGCACATTAATATTAGATATTTCTTTGTAAGACAATGCGTTGATCGCAATATACTAGAAGTCTGCAAAGTATCAGCTTCCAGACAACTTGCAGACATGTTAACCAAACCTCTGTATGGTCCCAGGATTTCGGAATTATGCAAGATGTCCGGAATCAAAAATGGAGCCGGATGTTAAGGAGTACTAAACCTCCTTATTATTTTCTGGCTGTTGACTGTCTTGTCACTTGTCTTATGTAAACAGATATGTCAATATACTAAATAATAAATTCAATATTCGATTAAAGTAAACCTTTTAACTTTAATACACCGAAACCAAATATTCTATCATAGGACTATTATTCTTATCAAATTTGTGCCAATATACTATTCTGCCAAAGAAAATATGCTAAGAAATGTATACGAAATTCTAAACGTAATTCTACGAAATGATGATTCTGCCAAGGGTTGGTATGCAAAACGAAATTATAACAATCAATTTTATAATAGTGTTAGTTGAGGTAATCTGTATTGTAAATCATTCAATTGCTTTCATTCACTTCGTGCCTGGATGTTTACGTCGATTTATTTAAGCCAATTTGTCGTTAACCTTGACTTATCCCATTTAGTAATAAGTTCGCCCTTGTACATTATTTTAATAACAATGTTGTAATATTTATATTTTTGTGCAATAAAGAGTTTACATACATTACATTCATACTTATTTATATCATTTAACGGTAACTAAATAAAAATATTAGCTTATTTTTTTGGAGTAGGTATGCACAGTTGATATGTTTGAGGTTTCAGAAGGATTAATAAATATCGTTTACTACGAAAATAAAAAGTTACCCTACATAGATAGCTAATCCACATAATTATAATACCATTAATAGTTCAAAATTTCCTTATGGGTTCCGTGTTGAGGGCGGAAGCCTAAAATTAACAGCGGATGACTCGTGGTCACACCAGTTTGTCACCCCAGTGCTATTCGCTTTAGTCGGTTATTCGTCAGAAATAATTTTTATTCCGCAAAAGTAGGTAGGTTAGGTTCGTTAGGTATCTTAAGATGCCCGAAGGGCAAATCGCTCAGAAATAGGAGCCCTGCCATAGGCAGGGCTCCGTCGAAAGGCACTGGGGTGACAAACTGGGGTGACCACGAGTCTGCACCCAAATTAACAACCCGTTTCTGCTCCACTACTACCTTGTTCCAGTGAACCTCTTAAATCAGCATAAGAAGCTTCGACTGAGTAATTGATATACATTACTGATTAATGACCGACGACATGTTAAGGGACTGGTGTCTCAACGGCAATGTATAGACAAAGCAAGTCGAAGCATAATAAGGTGAAATAAGATTCAGTGCCATGTTTGGCATTTTTGTTGTATGACGTGATTTGTCCATGTGTGTATAGAAGGTCATTGTAGGCAATAGCGCGGAGTGTCACCGGCCTGGTAACATTAAAGCCGCCGCGGGTGTTATTGTTTTTTTTATCACACTTGCTCGTAAATAGTGTCCTAACATGCTAGAAAAATCGACCGTAAGTCCAAAATAATACCTACCCGTGGGCCTTTTTTACCATTGCGCCCTATCGTGAGTAATAGCTTTTTTTTTTAATATTATACGTGGACTCAAACTATCACAATACGTCAGGATCCCAATTCTTGTGCCATTCGATATGAAGTTTCGTTCGAGATTAAATGTCAGTTGCATACAATTTCTTAAAAATCTCGCATATAAACTATTGATCTCGACTGTCACTAGAATCGGACTCTGAACACGTTTAAAATTATCAGTGGTAAGTCACAGACAATGATGTAGTCTGCCGCTAATAAGTTAAAAATATGATCTTTTGTCTGATTTTATTTCGTTTCCTCGCAATTGTGATGAAAAACATTGTATGTTACACGGGTGGTAAAGGAAATACAAAACTCGAGTCATTAAAGCCCTCAGCCTTCGGCTTCGGGCTTCTAACAGACTCTCGTTAGTAATTCTTTCTTTACCACCCTTAATACACAATGTACTATAAATTTTTTGATAAAAGGTTATAACGTCAAATAGAGTGCATAAACGTTTGGGAGACATCTGCGCTGTGTATCCTATAATCTGTGTGTGTCGTGTGTGCCGCCGCCCGCCCGCCGGTGCGCCGCGCCGCAACGCCTGCGATAAGTTACGCTATGCCCGATATGCCTCCTAATTACCGCTGCGCTCCTGGTACTTTATTTTAACATGCGATTACTTTTCTTCCCTAGGGTGGACACCAATTTACTTTTATGAGCGATGAATTTTTTTTATTTATATTACATGTTTGAACAATAGTACATTGTGCATCAAGGGTAGTAAGAAGGGAATTACTAACGAGAGTGTTAGAAGCCCGACGCCGAAGGCGGAGGGCTTTTTTAATGACTCGAGTTAGTAATCCCCTTACTGCCTGTGATACACACAATGGTTTTCATCACATTTGCGAGGAAAAAACACTTTAACTCTGCAAAATATAAAGAAATAACTTTTGACGAACGGGAACGTAAAGGGAAACGATATTTTTTTTGTGACCTCTACCACAGATAATAACTGCGTTTAGTTTCGACCTGGATTCGAGCCAGATTTAGCCAATTTGATAAAAATGTATAGGTATAGGTCTACCAGAATCTCATGAAAAAAAGGGTAATTCAAGTTTAGGGCTTGCAACTCCGGGGTAGTAGGATTTAAAGGTCTTGATACTTGATTTTCCACCCGTCCAATAAAAGAAAGATGTGGCGGACTCAGTTTGGAAATTCAATTTTCCGGGAGAAAGTTTAAATAAGGCCCGTACCGAAAAGTTTTTTTACAAAGTTTGATATTAGTAAAATACTGTCTGGTAAATGTTTTTTTTTTCTGATTATAATTTTCAGTAAGTGTCATTTTGATGTATCAATTCACATTGTTAATTTAGGCTGGGTATTGTTTTAATCAAAAATGCAAGACGATAAAATAACTCTGAGAGAAAATGTTTTGCGAACGTATCTGGAAAATCCTGATTCAACTTTGGCGGCGGTCGGGAAAATGGTGAAAGTAAGTCGTGCAACGGTGCGAAATATAGTTAAGCGATACTTGAATGAATACAGAATTCAAGACAAAGCTCGAAGTGGACGCCCGACAGGTCCATCAAGTAAAGCTTTAGAAAAGAAAATAGTAACTGCTTATAAGAAAAATTGTAGTTTATCGGTGCGGGACGTGGCAAAAAATTGAAAACTAGTACATCTATGGTCCAGAGAGCGAAAGTACGTCAAAATTTAAAGTCCTATAAAAAAGTAAAAGCCCCAAAACAGTCGATAAAACAATTCAATAGTTCCGTTACAAGGTCAAGAAAATTGTACAAGCTGCTTTGCAGTATGAACGGAGCATGCGTTCTCATGGACGATGAGACGTATGTAAAAAAAGATTTTTCGACTTTGCCAGGTGATCAATTCTTTACAACCAAATCAAGGGCTAATATAAACGATCAAAATAAATATATTTTTATGGAGAAGTTTGGAGAAAAATATTTGATATGGGCAAGCAATATGTTCCTGCGGAAAACGCACTGGGTCATTTATCGTGAAAGGTACCATAAATGCAGATATTTATGTCCAGAAATGTATAAAAGGTTTTATTTTACCATTTATAAGGCAGCATGAAGGGAATGTGCTGTTTTGGCCCGATCTGGCTACTGCACATTATGCCCGTGCCACACAAGAGTGTCTGGCTTCAAATAACGTGCAATGTGTGTCCAAAGATATGAACCCCCCGAACTGCCCCCAGCTACGACCCATCGAGCGGTATTGGGCATTAGTCAAAGCAGAATTGCGTAAGAACGGTTCACCAGCAACATCAAAGGCAGATTTAAAAAAAAAATGGAAAAATCATGCCAACAAAGTCACCGAAACCACTGTGCAAAACTTAATGGCAGGCTTGAGGAGAAAAATCCGTTTGTTCAGCCGCAAAACTCTTAAAATATAAAATTTGTATATTTTTTGTAAATAGACACTTTTCATAATATAACTAAAATAAAATATCTTTGCTTTTCATTATAGTTTCATTAATATCATAAATATAGTATGTAAAAAAACTTTTCGGTACAGGCTTTATCACACTGGGAAATACTATCTATGCCGTGAAGATGGAAAAAAGCGTAGAGGGACGGAACAAACCAACAAACAATATTCATAATATGAATTAATAACGGTTAGTTACCTACCTAAACCTTAACACTGACTTTGGACTTGCATTTCTTAGGGCCTGTTGTTTGATCAGTAGTTAAACTAACTGTTAAAATTTGAAAAAGGAATCGATAATTTGAAGGAATCTCAAGGAAATGTGTCAAATTTTCAGTTCCTTTTTCGAATTTTAACAATTAGTTTTCTACTGATCAAACAACCCAAGTAGCAATTGGCTAAGTAAAGTTTTTGGAAGATATGTATATTATATTTTTTATCGATAGTCGTCATCCTAAAGATCAAGAAATTGCGGCTCTTTTATTTTTATTTCCTCTAATATTTTAGAAATATTTTTTTTACTTATGAAGTTGACATTTGTACACTTCAATGACTGACTAGCTTGTTGCCTTCGTACTTAATGAAAAAGAAAAAAAACACTTCTATATCTGTCATTGTCAAATCAAATCAAAGTAAACAAACAATTCAATACAACGGCTATTTTCTGTTTGCTTGTGTTTCATGTGATCAGTGTTTTTAGAAATATTTTTAACGATCTCAGAACGAACTCTGGACTTTCGTTTTGCCGCTTTGCTTTAAGAGCTTTGCACGATATTTGGTCTAAGATTTATTTTCGAACCCTTTGGCACTTCTTCTTGGACACCGATTTCTTCCTTTTTCGACGACTCTTGCTCTGCTTTTTGATAGCCACGAGAGCACTTTTGAATTGTACAATCCACGCAATGAATTCAGGCAATCCCACACGGACTGTGGAAATGGAGTATTACAAAGATTTACTTGAATTTACTTATTTGAATTAAACCGTTTGTTTACTTTGATTTGATTTGACGTTGACAGATATAGAAGTGACAGTTTTTTTTTCTATTTCATTAAATACGAAGGCAACAAGCTTGTCGGTCATTGAAGTGTACAAATGTCAACTTCATAACTAAAAAAAAGATTTCTAAAATATTAGAGGAAATAAAAGTAAAAGAGCCGCAGTTCTATGATCTTAAGGATGACGACTATCGAAAAAAAATATAATTTACATCTCTTCCAAAAACTTTACTTACCCAATTGTCCCCTTAACTTGGTTTTGAAGATATCTTGAAGACAAAGTATTAATTCATGCTGTTGTCTTGGTTAAATCAAATATTGTCTTAAAGATATAACATCTCACCTTTTTCAAAGTCGGTTAACCCTGAAAGTATAATCCCATGTGTAATGTTTACATCGTTGTTCAGTGCTCATTATAAGACCCGTATGTAATATTTTCATCGTAACAGATTATTGAACTTGCGTTCAGTGCATTCTTTATTTAAATTTGAAAAAGTGTTAAGATTTTAATAATTTATATACCCCAACCTTATCTATCGCCTAGACATGCTCGGGTTCAAATAAATGGTTTTAGTAAGTTTACATACTGTATATTGGAAACCTTGAAGACAGAGTTAAGTAAAAATGGGCACCGTTTTTAAATGCTAATTAAGAGGGACTTAAGACTTCTTTCAAGTAAGACTTAAACCTTTTTTAAGGCAGTTGTATTAATAAAGCCCTTTATTGCGTCTTCAAGATATCTTGTAGGCCAAGTTAAATCAAAGTTTTCGTCTTCAAGATATCTTGAATACCAAGTTTAGAATGCTAGAATAAAATCGTGAAGAATTATCGTAGTCAACTGAAAACTGATTTAAAGCTACATTTACTTTATGTAGTTAATGTTAAGAAAAATGACGGCGAAATTATGTTAATGAACTATAATTCTTTCACAAGGAAATATAATGGCGTAGCTTATTACTCACCAAATACGCAATAGTAGATTCTTGTCCAAATTTACAGTCGAAAGTTCAACGCAAATTTGTTGATCGTGTAGAATTAATACACATTGTTGTAAAATACACGGGCTTTACAAAATGTTAAGAAATAATATCAAAATCTTCAAATTTTATTGAATCACATAAACACTTTTGTAGGTTTTCTTTAAAAAAATTTTTTTTCATAATTTGTAGCAATGTTTATAACTCAATTGATGTTTTGAATATTTATACAAAGTATTTTAAATGATTAAATACAGCACAAATACAAATTTATAACTTTTATACGAACAATTTAAAATGATCTTCAATCGAATATGGCGTTAAATCAACTGAGGATCAAATAAGAAACACTTAAGGCAATGTTGACGTAGCAAGACAAAGTTAAGGACGAGTTAATACTGTTTGTACTAAACTTGTTCCTATTTAAAAGATTTTTGCTTTAACTAAGTCTTAAAAAAGATTTGTAGTATGCAAAGTTAAGAAAATAGCCAATTTACTCACTCCTAAGTCAGTTTTCGCGATACCACTTGCGCAGTAAGAAGTACCGTTGTTGTTGTCATTTTGGGAGTGGTTAATGCAACAACAAACCAATAAAAAAAATAACAAGTGACTACCTAAGTTAATGTGAATCGATCAGTGTAATTCGATTCAGTACCTAGTGCATTAAGTGAGCTCTGAGGTGTATTGTAAGCAACAGACCATTCTGTTAATTTTGATCTAAAATTGTAATTACGTTCATCTTTTGAAGCTTCTATGTCAGAGTCATTGTCACTTTCTAACGTAAGTTGTTCCTCTTGAGTTTCCATTTCCAATGAATCTGCAAATATATTTGGGCACAAAGTCGTCGCATTTGAAGGCCCCTGGATGGTCATTGTGTTTTCAACGATTATGTCACCACTTGCTACCCTTGCGGAGCTTGTACTACTCATATTCATGTAGTTATTGACTCGACGACGAAATCCACCGGATTTTTTTAACTTCTTAACTTTACGACTATCCATCTCGCATAAACCCGTCCTCTTAATTCTTTTAAGCCTGAAAACTCACTTCTTAAGCAAACTTTTACTTTACTCATCCAAAAGAAATGCTAGTAGAGAAACTTTAGTATTCGTTTGATTTTAAGAAATCTTTAAGTCTTCTGAATTCAATATTGACTTATCTTGACTATAATAATTCAATCGAAATCAAGTAATCCTCAAGTCAATCTTCAGTAAGCATAAGATAAGAATAACAAGCCTTAAGAAAGATGTCTTCTAGGCATAGTTAAATCTGACTTAATTCTAATTGGATTTGAAAGTGACAAATAGACTAAAGTCGCCTTTATTTAAGTCTACTTTGCATTAAATGCTAACTGGATTTTATGAAAACCGACTTAAATGTACATGTCTCAGTGGAAACCAACTTTAGACATTTTTAAGGCATATAAGATTTAGCCTTAGGCTCCGATTGCTATTATCAAACCGCGATTAGTATACACTTCGGAAGTACCGTTAGCACAAAAGTACCTACATATAATGAATAAATATAATTAATTATAAGTCAATCTATGATATCTTCATAGTTTAACTGCAGACACTTATAGATAAAAGTTTCACAAAGAATTGCTTCATCATAATCGTTGAGTTCGTATAAAAACTCTACCTATTCTTGGTAAATGCCGTGTCATTTGTTTTATAAAAAAATTCAAGTCATAATAAATGTTTGACAAATCAATGTCATTATTTTCCACATAATTTTCATGTTACCGGTTACCGAATCGCTGTACGTGTCGAAAATAAATTTGTGTAGTATATGTATAATATGAATCGTGGCAAAGTGTTAAACGGTCGGTGCCGAGAAATCATCTTCAATGTATTAACATATTTTAATAATGAAAATGATAAAACAAAGGTTCTTCTGAAGTCTTTGATGGTTATTCTAAGTGTAAACGTAATGATTTCTGAGGTTACTATTCCAAAGGATACATTACAGGAAATAATTGGATTACTGAATAATAATCGAAAAGTCTTAAATCGTGTGGTGGCTGCGACGGGCGTTTGCAAAAAAACAGTAATAACAATAAAAAAAGAAGAGAATGTTGCCAGGGAAAATTCTCGGAAACTGAGCAATCCTAAAAAAGGAAAACGAGGGCCAAAATTTATTTTAGATAATTTCGACAAATGTGCCTTACGTAATATTATAACAAATTTGTACCGCCAAAAAATTGTTCCGACTGTGCAAAAAATATTAAATCAAGCTAAATTAGACATAAACTTTCTTGGCCAAAGAACCACATTAATAAATATTATGAAAAAACATTTAGGATTTAGCTTTAAGAGATGCACACAGAAACGGTTGGAGTTAGTAGAGCAAACGCAAATCAAAGCTTGGAGAGCTAGGTATTTAAGAAGAATCCGAGAAAATGATGCCTTAGGTCCCAACAAAAAGCTTGTCGTTTATTTGGATGAAACCTGGGTGCATTGTCACTACACTGTGAATAAATGCTGGCAGTCTACGTCTGAGCATGGCATACGAAAATATGACAGTGCTGGGAATAGATGGATTATAATCCACGCAGGTTCTGAACACGGTTTTGTAAGGGGAGCATTAGCTATTTGGAAGGCTAATTCAAAGAAAGGGGATTATCATGGCCAAGTAAATACCGAAAAATTTCTTAAATGGATTACTAATAATCTATTACCAAATATACCTAATTCAATTATTGTAATGGACAATGCTTCCTATCACAGCACACAGGTAAATAAACCCCCCTCTTCTAGAGATAGGAAACACGTAATGATGGATTGGCTCAAAGCACATAATATTCAATTTTCAACGCAATACACAGTTCCCGAATTGTACGAAATTATTCAGAAAAATCGCCCTCCTAAAGAATACTTAATAGATGACCTATTAAAATCACACGGACATGAGGTACTTCGCTTGCCACCGTACAACTGCGACTTGAATCCAATTGAGTTTATATGGCATTTAGTAAAGCAGAGAGTGGCTCAAAAAAATGTGCAACAGCGTGAAAATGAGATTGAGGCTATAACATTAGAGGCATTAGCTTCAATCACCGAAAATGATTGGAAAAAAGAGGTGGACCACGTGAAACGTATTGAAAATGACTACTGGCAAAGAGAATGCTTGGAAATTCCTCGTAATGAAGTAGTTGTCACCATAGGTAGGTACAGCAGTAAACTGTTTCTAGTTAGATGTGAACGGTTCATATTTAACACTATTTAGCACACTAATTATCTATTTTGTTTTTTCTGTGCCAGGTGATGATACGGACACTTCTGAAGACGATGGTGTTATGAATTAATTAAATTTAGGAACACGTTCCTAAATTTAATTATTACACTATTTGTATTTTTTTTTAAGTAGGTAAATATAATTATTTTTTTCCCAAGGTTTAAACTTCTTGGTACAGAAATATGCATTTTCATTTATCTGCACACTCTACCATTGACAATGTCATTTCATGTATTACTTCAGAAACGACATATGTGCTCGATTGTATTCTAATCGCGGTTTGATAATACTTGGGAACAGCCCCTTATTGTTTAAGTATTAAAACAATCATGTGCATTATGTATGTTTATTAGGATTTAGTTGAAAATGACTTCATAAAACGCAAAGACGTATCGTTGCTTAGCTAACAATACCGCACATGTCCAAATTAATGTGTACAATTTTGAATGTTCTATCATATTAAATTAACTCTTAATTCATGTTCAATCGTTGATTTACGTGGTTTTGTTAGCTAAGCGACTATATGCACTTTAATGTAAACCAATTTCGTATTCCGATGAAAAGGTATTTCTTTTTTATTCTTTCTCATGAAAACATCATGAAGACCGCCACACAGGCGGTGGCAATAAATAATCCTGGAATTAAACGGCACCTCATTGTTAAGGTTTCTAAATGGACTTATACGTTTCAGAAACAAAAAGCCAAGTAGAGTTATAATAAGTAACGTTCCTGCAAAAGTACAAAGGAACTTAAAGTATCAATATTATTTGGCTTCACTTACTAGTCCATTACAAACACGACACTATACCAAATATTGTGTTTGATGCACATCTTCTTGCTCACAATATTTACAGTACACATGATTAACAATATTTTTCGCTTGGGATCGAAGGGCTTTAAGGGCATTTTCCTGATAACTAACGCTATTTTTCAGTAAAATTCACAAACAGTAACAAACTCTGACAAGCTGTGAAATTTGAATTGACAGGCGTAAGGTAACATTGCGATATAAAAATCGATGTTTTTACTTTTAAATTTTTCATGAGATTCTGGTAGACCTATAATTACTAAAATTAATGATAAATGTTGATATAAACTTGAAATAGGTATAAAAATAATGAAGTTTAATGAAGCGTATAGGTTTTGTGTAATGTAAGTTAGTCTATAGGTAATTTTTAAAGATGAAATTAGAAACCGATTTAATTTTTGGCTGAAAATTAAACCTCCTTAGTCAGAAATGATGTACGAAAGAGTTGCAATTTTTAAAAAGAAAGTCATTACTCCCTAGGGATGACAAACTCGCCATAATTCCCCCGGGAACAATTTAGGCCATTGTCCTTCTGTATACAGGCATGGAATAACACCATTTACGAGCAAGTGTGATGAAAAAGCACTATACTTACCTCGCCGTGAAAAGGGGTTGCCAGCCTCGTAACTATCCGGCCTCGGTTCGCTCGGCCTGCAACCCCCCACTTCCCGGCCTCTAGTAATGTACTATTATCTACAGCCATATCATAACTTCAATATAATATGTTCAGAAACGATAAGCAAATGCCCTATATTAAGTAACCTATATCTGTGGTTGTACTTTAATTTTCATGTGATTAAAGTATCGGTTATAGTTGTAGTTGCATCTTAATGTTCACTTTACAGTATCGGTGACCTATACTTTAAAGCGACGACACATACAGATTTCTCACATATTGAAGAAAACTTGTGATATGCATAATAGATAAAGTTATGTATGCGACTGTAGGTACGCATAATTAGGCATTAAAAGACTCGGTATGATCTTGTTATGAATTGTGTATTAATGCCTCTCATTATGCACTAGTAAGTAACTATTATAACGGATGACTGTAGTTTTGTTTTGGAAAAAAGCATTGGTACGTGGCTTGTTAACTTAAATTATTCCATTATGAAACGAGATACTTACGGATTAAGTTCGAGTGTCATTAATCATTATGGCGTTTAGTCTCTAGTTTAACAATCTACTTTTCACTTGGATTACGAGAAAAAAATATCTTTAACATAGACACGTAAAAATTACTTAACACGTTATAATTTTTACTCTAATCTAAACCCGTCACTGAAATACAGAAAGGGACAACACGAGGTTGTTTTTGGGATTACAACATAATAGTCGATATGACAAAATTTCCGAAACAAACACTGGGGCGGTCACAGGTGGAAGTTGTATACCCAGCCTGCTCTCCACAACATACACACACACACACGCACACACACACAGCACACACACTCCCATGGCAACAAGGGCAACATCATCAAATGGCAACATGTATCTGGCAGTTTGTGATTTTACTTATAAGGAGATTAAAAAGAAACAGTACTTTAGTCTGCCTATACATGGGGTTATTACGAGTCATTATAGTGTGAGAATTGAGAATCACTTTTTATTAACCTCATCAGGCAATACTCTACTTCTTGGGCCTATTATAGTATCCTCGTGCTCAGTAAAAAGATTTCATGCTGCTTTATATACCTTTATTCACTTGGCTCATTTATCATATTCAGTGGTTCATTCATTTTCAAATGAAAAACAATGTTCACAAATTATGATGATGGTATTAATGATTTAATACTTATATTGACATACATAGGTACAGATTAATAAAATTACGACATTTTCTTGAGATGTATTTCTAGTAAAGAGAAATTCAGGAGTTTGTATTTCTGTTTAAACATTTTCTAGACATGGTAATTATAGAACTTACATATTAATAAAATACAATTTATGTGTATACATGGAATGAAACTAAATGCATGTACTAATTAATTGTATGTTAACACTTTTCCCGTATTATAGTACAATATTGTCCATAAAACAGAAAAAATATGTCATGCATGTAGCTTATTTTATCCTCACAATTTTGCTGTCAATACCCTTACTAATAGGGAATATGCATGGATTTTTTAAATTGCATTTTTTAACAAAATATGACGATAGTGTAATAAAGATGACCAAAAGTGAAATTAAAATTAAAATTGGCCAAGAAATACACATGACAATTATTGGCTTGTAATATAACTTGGTTATTTTTATAGCTATTCAAAAAATGTTTTTTCTCAACTGTTTGTTACTTGAATCAGCTTTTATTGAAGCTATGAAAAAAAATCATGAATATTCCCTATTATAACTGATTAGAATTATGCAGAGTTAATTTGCTTAACCTATTACTAGTTTTGGCAAATAACCATGTTGATTCAGGGTTAAAATTAAATATCAGCACAAAGGTGCAAAAGTATGTACAGATAGTGAGTAATCCTTTCCCAAACTTTTTTGATGGATAAGTTCATATTTATCTATCTTTCTCAATTAGCTTCAGTACCCATCAATAAGCCAACTGAGAAAGCAAGATAAATACAAATTTATCCGACCAAAAACAAATGGAAAGGATTATTCACTACATCTATACACAGACCTTACTGCTATAGTAATAAAGACTGTGTACATATTTTTGAGACTTTGTGGTTTATACATATTGGTGACCTTGACTGTACACAGCAATGATAATACACTTTTATTTCAATTGTGTCAATAATTTTAACAGCTCAATGTAGTTGTTGTCACAAGTTGAGGCAAATTAGCTCTGCCTATTCAAATCATTGCTTATTATATAGTCTAGTCTTAGATGTAAGTTGCTCAATCTCATTAACTACACAGTAATAATATAATTGACATCAAATTACATCTTTTTAAACATCATCTATAGTAGGCAACCAGAAAGCCATATTAGTACATGCAGATGCTAACATCATAAATTTAGGATTAAACTGAACACACTGTATGGGTGCTGGATGATCCCCATTCAATACACACACTTTGTAGCCTGTGTCTGCATTCCAGACATGAACTCTGCCATCTGTGGAGCCACTGAATATGTACTGAGAATCAGGGCTGAACGATGCTTCAATTGGGATACCTTTATTATTAAGATGGCCTGTGAAAGTTTGAAGAGGAGTGCCATGGTACGCATCTACTAATCGAATTATCGATCCATTTGTGCTTATCAGCATAGTTTTGCCATCCCGGGAAAATTTTAATCCTGTCCAATCACATTCTTTTTCTTGATTTAATTTAAATGTCACAAAAGGACCCTTGTCAAATGAACGAAGATCATACAATTTAATGCTCTCTGAATTTACACCAGCTGCAAAAATCAGGCCTTCTGGATCATATGCTGCCACTGGTCTTCCAGCCAAATGCATTAGGCCTTGGCAGTTAGGTGAACGGAGATCCCACAAGCGCAGTGTTTTGTCGAGAGATCCAGATAAAAATGTGTCTTCCACAGGAGATAAGCAAAGTGTTACAACTTTTTTTGTGTGTCCTGGAAAGTATCTGATGTATTTATTGTCGTGCAAAGAGAGGTACCTGATTGTGTCGTCAACCTTTGTCGAACTGTGGATTGCAGTATTTTTTGCATGTGTGAAATGTATTAAATCAACACCATATTTTTTACTGTTTACTGTTATCATTTGGGTTCCCTTTTCGCAATCGTATATAACAATCTGGTCATCTTCACTACACGAAATTAACGTCTCTCCACTAGGTGAAAAATCTATACTGTTTATTTTGTCTGTATTTTCCCTGAACACCTTAGCGACCTTAAAACTCCGCACAACTTGGTCAACTAATTTCATCATCATTTACGATAATAGAGCGTTTTAATTTATGTCTCGGTTTTTATTTGCGGTCCGCTTCTGTTTCCTGTTTTGAGAATTCAGTTAAATTTTATAGCATCTTTGGAGGCAGCACACCACTTCTGGTTGACACTTACGTAAACCACAGACTATGTAAGTAAACGGAGTCACGGTTATCAAAACATTAGGTTTTACACAATACTCTATCTACCATATGCAGCTTTTTTCTGCATAAAAACAGTTTAGCCATCATAACGCGCAATTCTCAAGAGGAGCTGTATTGACTACTTATTCATTTGTCTCAATATGGCCGAGATGTGTTGTGTATAGTTCATTCCGGGCACTCCACTCAACTCGAAGAAAAAAACATTTGGTTGGGAATCAAAATGGACGGAGTGTAATGGCGTTCGTAATTGCTAAATAGTGGTGCGAGTTTTACCTGCAGTTCTAAGAGTTGAATCTCATTAATACGTTAGAAAACAATTGCAGGCGTTGTCCTTATAGTATTATATCGTAGCTGACATTATTCTATAGGCATTTTAATTGATCCCAGTTTCATAGAATATGGTATCCATTTTGTGATCACGATCAGCCTTGTTGTGTGGCGTTTTCGGTAAGTTATAGCAAAGTTAACTATATTTTTATCCAAATTGTTTCAAATTACGTATATAATGGATAGGTTATGCTTATGCCATAATAATCCGGCTTTCTGTTACAATAATTACCACTGTTCCTTGTGTCTTTCTACCTATGTATAACTACGGCTTTCCTTACCTTTGTTACCTTTCTAATGCACTCTTCAATATTCATGGCTAGTTTAATAAAAGTGTATATTTTTTTGTACAACGATAAGGGTATAATTACTTAATAACATGAATATTGTTTCGGTTTTCGATTACTATGAGCATGCGAAAGTTAGTCGAATCTGTCTGCTCGTCTATATGTTACATGTTCACGTACCTATGAACTATTAAGCTGATATAAATGGTAGGTACCTTACAAAGCATACCTACTTGGGGAATGTTTATATTTATCTTGCTAGAATATCGTTGTTCTAATTAAATATTCATAAATTATTTTACATTTAGGTAATATAGTGTAGTGTTTAAACAAATATATAATGTCATGTATTTTAATATCGTTTTGGTGAAATTTTCGTTTATTTGGGTAATATCTAATTTAGGGCTTCGGTTTTTTTTTGAGTTTTAAGTTTGTCAAATTGTATTAGGAACTTGTTTAACCTGTAAAGACTTAATATATATTATCTAGATGTAAATTGCAGGGGAGGAGTGGACAATTGCAATTTAGTTAGTCTAAACTGAAATAGAAATCTATGTATAATTTATGGCTGATATCTCATTGATTAACACCTTATATTCTTTACCAAAAGGTTCTACCTACAATCAGTTTTTACTAAACGTTTAAATAGTTATTTAACACTCTCCATGTGTACAAGAAAAACTGTCAGTTTTTATCTTACACACACTGTCACAGAATAAGTAATAGTACAAGTACAGAAGCGACTCTCTGTGACAGCAAACATGCGAATTTAAACCTATTCAGAACGCGGGAACGATAATAATACAAGTGCACGCACGGAAGTGACCTTGGTTATATTTTTGCGATCGATAGTGGGGGCGCCCCTAACGAAGCAAAATGCACCTTAAATCTGCGCCGTGAGAGTCTGTATTATTTCGCCCGTCATGAGCTTTACTGACTCCGCCCACCTTCCAGGGCTGGCACTTACTTGTACTATTTCTTTCCGTGGCTGTTGTAAGAAAACAAATTGAATTTACTTAAATGACGAGAAAGAATTGTTCATGCCTGGAGGGCTGGCAAAAGTTGTCCGCGACTTGTAAGTAATAAGACGTAGTTTACTAGTATTAACCTTCAAAATATATATGTTAAATAGACATTTTGCTGTAATGTCATAAATGCCAATTTTTTAGTTTTATTGAATCCCGACTGTGCTAATACTGTTGCACACCTGTAATTGGTACTAACTATTTAACTATTTTCTTTATACATACCTTTTGTATTTGTATTTGTTTGTACAACTATTGGTGTCTAATTGAATAAATAAATAAATAAATAAAATAAACAAATCAATATAGACCTTAAAACTTTTTGTTTGTTACAAACTCAAGTACTATCTTATCTACTCCGTTACTTAGAAAAGCTGCCATTTGTTTGTGTGTTGTGTTTACCTAATATCCAGCACAGTCATGCTGACCTTGCTTTAGCAGGCAGTTACTAGTACTGGGAGATCTACTTACTTACACTGAACGCTGTTTAAGGCAAGTATAACTGGTTTTTGGTTCGAATAAGTTGAAAACTGCGAAACTGCGGAGGGGTTGTTAGTAAATTAAATAATATTATACTGCTCTTTTTGCGTCGAGGATTCAAAACTGTAGGTACTGATTGTGTCAGTAATTAAGTCCAGCTACTCGTAACTACCTATCTAGATCGAAGTTATTAATAATATTAATAATAATCTTACCTTTCGTCATCCTGAGGAAGGTTAAAAAAAAGATAATTCGACATTGGAGTTATTATTTAAACACCCGTATGCGATGCAGTACTTTTTGCCTTTTCGATTAGTCATATTCGTATAAGTGCGTATTCAAACAAAAACTTTGGCAGCGCATGGTAGCGCGCGTCGAGACGAGCGCTCGCGTGACACTCAACTGATTCGCCCCTTGCAAGGGGCAGCACATTTTGAAGGCGATAGCGCGGAGTGTCACCGGCCTGACACTGTCTTCAAATTTTAGTGAAAACTGAGTACCCACCTTTCTGTCTGGCTAGAAATTGGTATTTTTTAAATCTGGCATTCAGAGGGTTAACACAAGTTATTTTTTTTTACAATGGATTGATAAAGTGTTAATGAATTGAAGTTCTGGTTTTACTCATCTCCAAGGATCGGAAAAACGCCTGTCATTTTGGTAACATAACCCTGTTCCATACAACAGAGACTTCCTTATGAAGTTAATAAAAAAAAAATGTTTATAGATTTATTATACCATGATTTATATGTATTCAGCTTTAATTTATTAATGAATGACACCGGAAAGGTATGGGGGAAAACTTTTTTGCCAATCAAAAAGAAAAACAATTTTTTTTTAAAAAATTTCACTTTGTTTTTATAACAACTTGAATTTTAGGACCCATTTACGAGTCTAAAATGTTTGTTCAGAGTCTACAGACGTCAGTGGGGCATATTTAAGTTTTAATCGTTGACATTGGTATACTGTTTGTGTGTGTGTTTGAGTTGTCTCATAACCATTCCGGTGTCATTCATTAATAAAATTCTCGCTGAATACATATTTATAAATGATGGTATAATAAATCTATAAAATAACTTTCTTTTTTTTTAAAACATCATGAGGATGTCTCTGCTGTACGGAACAGGGTAGTGATTCTGTAAACAACGCCGGTCGTGCGGACAGTCGAGTGATACCAAGTGGCGAGATTAAGTAGTCCCGTCATTGCAAACAAAAAACATTGTAGCGCGTGCATTTTCAATTTAGCAGCACGATGGGTCGAACGTATGAAGCTGCTTAATTGAAAATGCACGCGCTACAATGTGTTTTGTTCGCACTGACGGGACTACTTAATCTCGCCGCTTGGTATCACTCGACAGTCCGCACGACCGGCGTTGTTTACAGAATCACTACCCAGGGTTATGTTTTCAAAATGACAGGCGTTTTTCCGATCCTTGCTCATCTCCTAAATATCAATTATCCTCTAGGTACGTAAAATGTAGTTTATGTATGTATATTTAACTATAAATATATATTTCTGTATCTATTTATGTAGGTATTTGAATGTAGTTTTATTTTTATTTTATTTACCTATATAAGTTTTATTGGTTACTTAATGTGTTATATTCTTCTTCTTGTAATCTCTCATGGGTTAGCTGGAAGAGATCCCTTAAAGGGATAAGTTCGCCGTACATATTTTTATATTAATTGTATTGTTCTGGTTTTTCTTTTGTACAATAGTGTTTACATACATACTTTACATTAGTTTTTAATCATAAGTGGGTTGGGATGTTGTGTCTTTGAGCTACACATGATATTTTAGTATAATCGGAGAAACTTGGACATATGAGAAGTGGCTGTGTGCCTTTAGGAAAAAGTTATATCGCTATATGTTATTAATATTCATAAGCGTATAGCTTTTCCCCTTAGACATACAAGCAGCATTCAAAGTGGCGCAGTATTGAAGAAATGAAGATCATCAAGGAGTACAATAAAAAATTTAAGCTCTGTAGGTACTTATTTTGCATTTTGAACCATGAATCAATTCATTTGACTGATTGTCCTGGGTGCTTGCTACGTTTCATGTGGGTGACATGTAATGTGCATAAACTTTTTATTTGAAAAACATTTATTTTATTTACATAAAAATGAATTGTATAATTTTATCAGGCGTATGGTCAAATAGCATAAGTGTCGCAGCAGCAGCAACAGTTGTTGTAATGCATTTTAAGTCAATGTCTTTCTAGGTTAGGTTAGATGTTAAAACCTTATAGACCTTAGAAATATCACTTTTTATTTTATTTCATAGAATAGCACTTCCCAAAGTAGCTGCAAGGAAATATTGAGTGGAACCTGAAAAATAGTGAGGGTCGACATTATAGTTATTTATTTATTTAAATTTTATTACACCATACAGAATGTAAGTACAAATGGCGGACTTAATGCCTTGAGGCATTCTCTACCAGCCTAGAGCTTGTTGTGTTAGAGACTTGAAAAATTTACGAGCAATAATTTTATTTTTGCATATTTTTAGTTTTTTTGTACATGTTTTAATTAAACCGTGTAGATAATGCTAATAATTAATTATCTTTTATTATGTAAACTTTTTCTCTTAGGTCAATAATTACCGAAATATGGGGGTCCGAAAGTAAGTAATTTACAAGGCGTTTGGGACTTAAAAAAAAACAAGCGATGTGGTTAAAAATTATGTCTATAACACCTGCGGGACTAGTATGGTTGCCTCTATATCGCGTGTCAAATGTGGATAAAGCATCCGTCAATTTTTGACACGTGTATTTATTTACGTTTCAGAAGGTGACGGATGCCTTATCCAAAATTGGTCACGCGATAAACGCAGCCATATTAGGACCCCTGGTTTTTATTTATGTATCGTGTGGATAGTACTAAAATAACCGCCTTTTGTGATGTAAACTTTTTCTCTCATGTCAATAATTACCGTGGTACGAGGGTCCAAAAGTTAGTAATTTACAAGGCATTTGAGACTAAAAAAAAATCGATGGGGAAAATCATGCTTAAAGCAATGTCGACGGGTCCGGGTATTTCTGGGCGGTATGTCCTTCGGGCGTATGTAAAAACTAACCTAACCTACCTTTAAAATTACAAACTTTTGGACCCTTGAGAAAAAGTTTACATGACCAAAGATATTTAGTTTAGCATTATCTACACGATTTAATTAAAACATATACAAAAAAACAAAGATGTAAATTTTGGTCGTAATTTTTTCTAAGTCCCAAAATCGGGCCCCTTTTGCTATACCCCAACTGTTATATCACCTCTGTCAATCAGGATCCATTGATAGAGGATCCATTTAAGGGTCAAATGAACTTGAACATTCAAATCCATTAATAAAGTGTGCACTTAAATGCCATTTGGAGTTGCTTACACTTTTTAGTTTGCTGGGATCCATCGATGTACACTGCTATGTATACGAGTATCCAACAATGGATTTTCTTTAGTCTGTTTCATTTGAAATTCGCAAAGATGTAAACAACCAAACGGACCATTTTACCTTTATTACTCTATAATCATGCGAGTTTAAAGATCAAGCGAGGTTTTGGTAATGATTTATACACTTGGTATTTACTTTCACATTAAGTTTGAGATTAAGTTATGATCACTAATTATACGTTATTATTTGAAATAAAAACACGCTTGATGAATATTTGAGGTTATGTGTCAAACAGTACTAATTTGTTCACATCTTTGGAAATTTCAATTGACACAGGTTATACCTACTCATGGACATTATAGTATACTTAAATCCATTGATGGAACCCTGTATATAAAAAGTTCAATAGAATCCAGTCATGGATCTTTCTAGACTTCATTGCATATTTAAATTAGATTAAGTTATGATCAATAATTATACGTTATTATTTGAAATAAAAACACGCTTGATGAATATTTGAGGTTATGTGTCAAACAGTACTAATTTGTTCCCATCTTTGGCAATTTCAATTGACACAGGTTATACCTACTCATGGACATTATAGTATACTTAAATCCATTGATGGAACCCTGTATATAAAAAGTTCAATAGAATCCAGTCATGGATCTTTCTAGACTTCATTGTATATCTAAATTAAATTCATTTATTTATTAAAACTAATTAAGTTTCGGAAGGGTTCAACCCGAACATAATTATTATTGTTTGTCACATAGAACAAGCTTGTAGCCTTCGTATCTGGAATATTCTTGATATTTTTTTCAAAATGACTTTTTAACAATCTTTTAAAGTTGCATTATTTTTAAGTCATTAACACAAATAAAAAGGTGGTCCCTAAAAACAAATAATGAAGAAATTTTTAAATCAGATTTTAGAAAGATTCGTTATGGTGTACCTTGAGGAAGTGTATGATCCCTTTGCTATTTTTGATATATATAATATACTAACAATCACTAGTTACTAATCATCCAATGCTTCTCTTTGCTGACGATAGCACCGTGATTTTTTTCTGGACGCGGATAGACGAATCTAGCGAAACTAAGGCTTCCTAGTTTGAATACGAACCCTTGAAATGGTAGGTAAGGCGCCACCCAGTAATGGGGGTCCCACGTAGTAGGCACTCGTCAACTCGACAAAGTCGAAGGTAAGGACAAAAGAGCGAACCTTCATTTATAGGTTGTGTTAATCATTTAAAAAAGCACTAAATATAAGAAACAAAAAACCGCCTTCAAAAACTTATTTTAAAATGGTAGGTTTTATTCATTTTAGTGATCATAATAAGGCTGTTATGTAGTCCCATTTCAAAGCCATAGTCATATTATAGTAGTTTTTGAAATTGTTGCATAATACCTAGTTATGTGCAGTTCCATACACTACTTTATCTTCATTCATACATTACAACGAAACGTATTCAATGATTGGCACTAAAACCTAGCACATCACCGCGCATGCGTTAAAGCGGGCGCTGTCACAGACAAGTAAAAATTGTAATGAAAACTTTTTGTAATGCTGTAAAAATGTCGCGAACCGCAAGTGCGTTCCATTATAAAAAAATAATTGATATGGAACCTCGTTGGTGACATTAACTTTTTGGATTAACTTGTATCGTAGTGGTAAAAAATACTTTTAAGCATTATTTTGTTAGAGACATAATGTTATAAAGCGTTTTTATCTACTCTCATATCGTAAAGTTCGAATTATAAAGTTCAAAATGAATTTATATTGGCATACTTTATAAACACAATACCGATATTAAAAAAAAAACTTCTGTCAGTTTAACAATCCACGGCTGTGCGCCCCACTAAATAATTTTACAGTCAAGGCATTCAATTCCTAGTCCACTTTGGACTATGTCAAAGTGACGTAATCAATCAAAACGTAAAGAGACATCTGGGCATAATCGCCAAAACTTGTACCCAGTTAATAAATTAAGATTTAGAATTTATTATGCAGTATAGCAATGATAATATTTGCATTGTTTTGCTTAATCATTCTATTTCAATAAAAATGCAAAAGTTTTCTATTTAAAGGGCCAGATTCAAAGAAATTTGTGAAAATTGTTAAGAGGGTAACAAATGTTGTCCTGACCGTTACCGAAAATGATCACGTATAACTAGCCAAAATGAGTATGTTATTTGGAAGTATTAGTTGTAATAAAATAACATAATATAGTTGTGTGCGTGTGGATTGAGTGAGCACCCTTCCAAAAAAAAAGATAAAATGCTGTTCATTTAGTAAAAGTTCTAAAACAATTGTAAAACTAATATGTGTATTTGTAAAACCACAAATATTAAAAAAAAAACCTTTAACATGTGCTCACTCAGTTCTCACAATCTACCAACGAAATCAGTGAATGTATTCATTTAACATATCATATTTATATACTAATATTTAGTAAAACCTATGCTAAATTACCTTTATAATTTGTAGATCACCTAGTAACGTATTTAAGGTTTTACAAATAATGATGAAGACGTAAAATTGTGTACTCATCACGGGCAGTAAAAAAGAAAGCCCTCTATCGCATATTTACAACCCTCGCCTACGGCTCGGGTCTCAAATACCTGCGATTTCGGGCTTTCTTTCTTTTACAGCCCTTGTTAAGTAATGTACTATACTATGCTCACTCAATCCACACGTTTTCGAAAACCCGATACATACACTGATTTCGTTGGTAAATCGGTTTATTGAGAAATACCGGTTAGAAATACCGGTGGGAAATAGGTATATCGGTTTATATTAGTAAGGGGGTAACCCCCTTACTAATAAACGTTGAGTAACGGTGGTATAGCTATACAATGTTTTGTCCTTATCTGTCATTGTGATTTTTGAATTTGACAGATAAGGACAAAACATTGTATAGCTATACCACCGCTACTCAACGTAAGGGGGTTGATGTTTAACGTATTCCTAGCATATTAATTCGTAAGATAAATTATTAGAGAAACATCTAAAACCAAATTAACGTCGTTAAGTGCCACTGTAAACTAAATATTTAACAATTTCGTAAAGGACATCGGAAAATACGAAAGGTACAAGTTGGCGATTATGCCCATCTTATGATTTTATTTAGTGACAGTTCGACATAGTCCAAAGTTGACTAGGTATTAAATTCCGCGACTGTACTACATACTACATACATACTATATACTGTAGGTACTACATACGTCTAAAGGTACAAAGTCATTTTGAGTGGCGGGGCGCGCCGTTGTAATGAAGCACTATAATAATATTAACTAAGGAGTGGTCCGGAAAAAAAGTAGCAGCACATAATATGGAATTTATTTTTATTTTGTGCTAATTTCTAAGCAGTGCATTTGTAATAGTAATCTGTAGATACTATTAAATAAAATAAACAATAAGAATGGTAAAAATTAAAGAGGGATTTCAAGTTTTCGCCTTTTACATTAAATCTCACCTAAAACTTTTTGAACAGTGTCTTTTGAGAGAATTTATGAGGCGTTTGTCATAAACATAAAGGGTGGTCCAGATATAGAGGCCGCCTGTGAAAATGTCGATTGCGTTTAAACAAAAAGAATGAGACAAAATATGAATACCGGGTATTTTTCTAGTTTTATTTTCAGGAAATACGTAAATAATATTATAGCCCAACGGGTCCTTGTTTGGCACATTTCAGCAATTTGGAGCGAAAGCGTTTAAACAGTGATTTTCCAGATTTTTCCGCGATTTGCTTAGAAATCCGTTTCCAGATACTCTTCATTGCTGGTATGGTGGTAGCTGGTTTACTTAAGTCACAATATCTCTGCTTACAAAGAGCCCAAAACTTATCGATCGGCCGAAGCTGTGGCACATTTGGCAAGTTGTCTCGTTTTGGCATAATAGGATTCTTGCCTTTTAGTTCCTTAAGAACAGGTTCAACATAATGTGACGTAGCGAGATCTGGCCAAAACAAAACAGGCCTTTGGACATTTAGCTTTCGAATTAAAGGCAATAATCGCTTCTTGAGACACACTTCTAAGTATATTTCGCCGTTTACAGTTCGGTTAGTCATAAAGGGCCAGAAATGAGCCCTTCTTCAGAGATGGCCTGCCAAATCATGAAACGGCTTTCAAATTTCCCAGTTGGGAGTAATATCTCTTCGATAGGAGTCTCCTGTTCATCATCCGACATGTAACGTTTATCTCCTGATACTTGCGACGGATCTAAAGGCACGTAGGTTTCGTCATCTAAAACGAAGAAGTAATTTCGTCCGCTCGGAATACTGTCCTTGTAAAGCTTAGCTGCACCTTTAATACACCGATCAATTTGATTTTGATTGTATTTCGGGCTGCGTCTCTTCTTCCTCCTCCGAATTCCAGCAGCTTTCTTCGCTCGCCGGTACGTACATAGACTCAGTCCCAGCTCTCGTGACGCGACGCGGTCAGATTTGCTACGATTCTGTCTCGCTTTCCTCAATCTTTTTTTTTCAATCTAGGAGTATTTATAGTCGGTTTTTGACCCGGAAACCGCTTGAATCCCACTTGTAGACCGTCTACGTACCGATTGATCACATTTCGGATAGTCCGGTCAGGTATATTTAGCTTACGAAAGTGATGCAAAGTTGGTAAACGATTTTCAGAGTGATGTTTGTAAAACTCTACTTTCAACTTAGTTCGGTATTCGGGCTCAGCACGTTTCATTATTATATAATTTGTCGAATAATGCTACTGAATTGCAAACTAGGATAAATGGTTATTAAAATTCATTTGACATTTATTTCAATTATTTATTCTCGTAGTCATAGTAACTGCGAGAAAATGCGGCCTCTATATCTGGACCACCCTTTAGTTTTTTTTTTAAGTTTGATGGGCTAGTTAATACCTTATTGAATTGTCTTTTGATCATTATTTAATATTTTTGATTTGACTTTACTTTCCACTTGCTACGATCTTGACAAATCTCTTTCGCTTCTTTCACATTCATATATGTAAGTCTAAAAGCTATTTTTATTTCTAGGTTACGGCATTGTTTCGCTTTTGTCATGTTGTACTTGTACAGCTTTGTTCAATTACAATACGAAATAGTTAAGACTATGGAAAGTTGCCGAACACAAATTTAAAACCATACATTAGGTCCGTCCATTTTTATAATAATTTTCATTTTTAAGTTACAATTTCAAAGGGTGATGGGCAATTTTGTATGCGTCCCCCCCCACCCTCCAACAGCCACGGGATGCATGTCCATATGTTCATTAGGACCCAAAAAAAGAGAAAATACCTATTTTAGTAGCAAAATCGATGGATATTTTTTAACGAAAAAATAACCTTTCAAGAGCCAAGCAAGGCAAGCATGTGTTCATTTTCAAACAAATTCCATACAATACGATTATAATTTTTCGAGAAAACCCCATACATATGGCGATCGTCGCAATAGTGAAAATACTTCATTTTGCCAAGATCTATAAACTGGCACATGTTTCATCTCTGTTGATGGGTGGGGACATTTTTGCCCATCGTCCTTTATACATCTGTTAAAAGGCCCTCTGAACAAACCATTTTGCTATTTAAGGACGGTTTCTGTAGCCGGTTTAGATTTTGAGACTCCTTTGGTCCATGATGAAGAAATACTTCTACTTACCTTTGAACGCACATCGAATATATTTTATTAGCATAGAAGTTAGCATAAATGGTTCCGAAAGTGTAAAGACGACAAATTAAAACTAAAAATTGTATGTTGGTAAAGTTTTGTTAAACTCCTAATATTGTTTCATGGCTTTCGTTGTCGGTCTCGTCAATGTCATCTTGTTCACTGACGTTGTCATCGTCATCTTCGACTTCCAATCTGGTCAAATTCCTATGCAGAGAAGGATTTAGAGAAATCTTAAATTGTGTTTGGCAACTTTCCATAGTCTTACTATATAATGTATGGTACCGTAAGACGGGGCTATTTGGGAATCACGGGGCTATTTGGAACTAAGTATGATAGAACTGTAAAATTTGTTGTCAGGCTAAGTTTTTAGTTCTATTATTGCCATGACAAAAGATATATCAACTAAAAGCTTATACTTACTTAGTTCCAAATAGCCTCGTGATTCCCAAATAGCCCCGTTATACGGTAATTGAACAAAGCAACATGAAAATAGCGAAACAATGCGGTAAGTAACCTAGAAATGTAAATAACTAACATTTATGGAGATTTTAGATTTATCACTATTATGGTTATGGCGGGTTACGATCTTTAAGACTTCGCTTTTAGTTTATAAAATGGCGAAATGTATAACAATTTCACAAAGACCAACCTTTTTTCGTAATTTGAATGTCCACGGGCTACAGGACTAAAATGGATGCTATGTTTTGCTAGTTGAAGTTTGCCGGGAGATATTAAGAAAAAAGAAACATTGTAATAATAATAATGATAATTATTTATTTGTAAAGCCACACACAAGTCATTAGATTTAAATAATTATACAAAAAAGGCAATTATGTCGACAATTACAACAGTAATAGTTACAAGTGATACAAGCACTAACAATTTCAATTATCAAAAAATTACGATAGACCATGTTAATTACTATTTTTATTTTACGTATTATATTAATTAAGAATATACCTATATTACAGTGGCGAAGCGTCACGTAAATAAATAGGCAAGCCGGAGCAAAAAAAGGTATATCTCTCCGCTGCGCTTATAATATTTTTTTATGTCTGGGCGAGCGCGTGCTAAAACTTAATGACATGGTTTTTATTTTCAAAGGATAACTTTGAAAAACATGTTAGTTCATTAAGTAGGTAATTTGTAAGACAACACTCAATTTGAACCAATGCAGCCATTTGTACTTTGAGTACAGACAGACGACAATATTTAAAAACCAAATCACGAATATAACCTAAATAAATAGATTTAAGCAAAACCTATAGGTACCTAACGTATTAAAAGTGGAATAGAAACAAACCTCTGTCGTCTCCACGAAACGACAGATAGTTGCCAAAACACTATAATAACAATAAATAACAATCACACAACAATTAGGGAGCTAAATTTCACCGAGTTTCATAAAACAAAACACTAGGTAAATAAATAACAATCACAGAACACTTAGCGAGCTAAATTTCACTGAGTTTCATAAAACAAAACGCTAGGTAATTATACTAAGGGCCTGTTTCACAATCGACAAGTAAATATATCTGCTATTTAAAGTTGGCTCTCTCCTTGTCTACTTTCAAGTGTAAGAAAGAGAAAGGGCTTAATTTATCTGTCAAATATGCTTTACTTGTCAATTGTGAAACAGGCGGTTAATAACACATTTATCTATTTCCAAAGATCGATGTGCAATATTTACCGCCGGGCACTGTACAGATTTTACCTATTACCACAGACAAGGAAGTTCTCATAGTAAAATTGGTTATAATAATGCTGGTCATTTCCTACGGGTTTTAATAGAGGACTTATATGTGTGTAGATAAAATAATCTTATTTATAGCCGTTCCATTTATTTCAGATTAAAATGGGCACATCAGATAATGAGAGCTCTTCCATAAGTCAAATTATACTAATTCACTCTTAAGAGAGTGATGGACTCGTACAACTTATTTGGTGATGATGGAGGCGGTATGTTGGAAGGACTTACTGATCTTGGTGGAACAGACAGCTTTGCTGGTAGCTCAACATCAGGTGTAGCTGGAGATAATAAAGATTCTACTGATAACAGGTTAATATATTATCAAGTAGAATTTATACTTAGGTACGGTTGAAATTCTCGAGCATAGGCAGTTTTTGTATGACGGTTTTTATTTAGTTACAGGCAGCCATATAATCAAGGGAGTGTAGGCCAAGATAATTCTATACAGAAACTGGCTTCATTTGGTGGAGGAACTGCCGGAGGCTTAAGCAGCAGTGCGCAACCAGGGCCCAACTCTGGTGCAGCACCACCTGCTCCAGACTACCATGACTATGGTGGATATCCTCCACGACCGCGCATGCCGCAGCCGCCTCACGCGCCGCTCCACCCGACGCACCATGTACATCCGCATTCCTACCCAGGATACCATCCCGGACCTGATCCTATGTATGGCATACCTGAACATCCTGGTGAGAACTTATTCAATCTTATCTATCTTTATTACGAATGTTTCAATAGGGATGTTGACAGTAGTAAAATTCAACTATTACTATCTTAAACTAACCACAATGCACGAACTACAGTTAAATGCACAACTGAACCAATGGTTAAACCTTGGACAGACCTCTTTCTTTATACAAAAACTACATTATTTTCTGTTAACATATACTTATTGCAGAGGTATTCATCCATTACGTAACTACACATTGCGCCTGTCTCTGACCTGACCTCTTTCCTCCAGTAGAAGTAAAAAGCTGTAATCCTTTTACCATTACTAAGGAGAGCTTTACTAACTTTTTAAGTGATGAGGTGATGACACTGATGACAATCGACATTCACAATTTTAGCGGAAAAATCGACAGATTTGGTTAAAAATATTTTAATGCCAATCGGTCCCATTTCTATCAAGGATTGAAATACTCTTTAAGACCAACTATCTAACCTTAGTTGGTCTTAAAGAGTACTAGAACACCCACAAATTATAGAAAACTTTTTCCATACAGTTCGTAGGGCAATTAATTACAAAGTGAAACTTTGTTTAGGTTAAAGATCATTTAATATGGAGACAACTAACTACAATTAAGGTATTAGAAATGAGAAAAATCGGTGTTATTTAAAAAATAACAACTGGAGTTTGTTTTCGACTAAAATATGGAACTGGCGGTCTTGACTCTGATAGACGCTTATCCGGAGATTTCTTTAAGACAAGTCGCTAACGAAACAGCTGCCCTTACTGCCCCATCTCAACTTTCCACCCCGTATAACATTCAGCGATTTACCATCTTATCGTTTTGTTTTGGGAACGATTACTAGTTTTTCAGGCGCTATATAAAAAAACCCGTGTGGTAGCCGGATTAGCATAGTGCCACGCATACATCCACGGAAAGATACGCTTTCCGTGGATGTCGTAAAAGCCGACAAAGGTAATAAAGGCGTGTAGTACTGTTAGGCGATGGGCTTGCAACTTGTCACTAATACACTGGTAAACATCTTCGCCTAAGTGTGCAAAATGTGGTTACAGGATTATAATAAAGTTTTTATAGTTGTTGGAAATTCTGTAGCTCTGCCTACCCCACTCTGGGAATACAGGCGTGAGTTTATATATGTGTATGTGTATATAAAAAAAAACTAACCATGAAATTATTTACAAAGTCCATCAACGATTTAATAAGAAATTTGTTAGAAGAAAGGGTATCGACTAGAAAAATGAACAGATAGATAGTCAACGGACACGGACGGACGTCAATGGAATCGGAAAAGAGAAGGAGAAGGCATAAATATGAAAGATTTCATACCGAGCGGACGTCAAACAAGGAGGCGGCAAAATCAAAATGAGGGACTTTTTTTGTACACCCCGAATTTCAGAAAAGTTCTGCACATTGAGTTAAGGACATAAAAATCGGAACAATCGATGTTTAGCCCATAAGAATCAATTTGACCCTTAGCACGAAAAAAAAACAAAAAGGAGAGGAGTTATGACGTTGTATTGCTTTAGTATGGAAAAAACTTTTTTGTTCTGAACCTATCGTGTATGGTATCTAATGAAAGAACTTACTAAGCCTATTCTAAAAATAAGAAGCCTCCTGTATAGGCTTTCCTTCTTGCTGCTTTCATAATATGTTAAAAGAGGATCGCCGATATGTTGAGATGCTCTCCTTATTTCGCTTTTACAAACATATACATTGCAGGGCTTCTCGCGGATCCGACAAGACTGTCACACTTATAATAAAGACTTATATAGGAGTATATTTTATCGAACAATTAAGTTTAAATAATACTCGCGTAATATTCAGCCAGTACAACTTAGTTGTAGCCTACAAGCTACAAGCAGCGAAACCTTCACAGTACTATACGGCTCCGATTAACCCTTTGAACGCCTTTGACTTGATACAAACGTCGTCCTCACACGCCAATGACAGCTGAAACCACAGCTAATGTCAACCTTACGTCACAAATACTCTGGTCCATTTTCCACTGCATCTGTGACCACTATATGGGTCGATGGCGTCGTAGCCACAACAGTACACGACCACTTTAGTGGTTCTTGCCGTTCAAAGGGTTACAATAGATTTTTGGGGGCCATTCCCAGTTGTCCATACCCCTTTTGTCCACACTGTGGAAATATCTACTAAAGTACATTAATAAAAACTAACACAGTTGAGTTAAATTAAAGAATAGCCAATTTTTGGCCTGCAAGTTTTGGATTGAACTACTGTAACTCACGACTTATCAACAAATGCACGAACATCAGGGGAAGTTTACTTTGAAATAAGTGATGAAATAAAAGTTTCATCAATGGATGAAACAGACCAAACGCGTGTCAGGAGCAGCGCGGGGCATTAGTAGCGCGTGACACAGTCATTTTGTTGTGTCGAATTTGCAGCACAGTCAACACACTCTGGCTTGCGTAACTGCCGAAGTCGTCAAATAAAAAAACTCTGAATGCTAAGCAAGAGATTGTTTTTCTTCCTTACATGATATTATAATAATGCAATAACTTTATTCGCAACTGACATGTGATTCGATAATTGTTTATTTGTTTGCATTTTTGTAGGGATTGGCGACATGGGAGTTTGGTCGAGCGCACCAGGTCCCAACAGATACGCGCCTATTACGCCTGCCTACAGACATTCATATGAACATCAGCAAAAAATGCACCAGTACCCTCCGCAACAGGTAATTTGAACTGTCTGGATTCTGGTGGCCACTACTACGGGGTATCAAAATTTTGTAGGCGTCAATGCTTTTAAGTATTTACTAGGTTCATGTTATATTTGCAATTTTAAGTTTAATTTCAGCTCAAAATGGTTTGGTAAATGCGTTGTCATTCGTAATTCGTAAGTCGTATATTTTTTTGATAAGCGGCTATTCGTTTTTTTTTTGTAAGCTTCATTTCGCAAATGTGGTATGCATTTTTTATAATAGATCTATTCAAAATAAATATATTTTGTTTTAACGTGCGTTTAAGTGTATATATTATAACATTTTTCTAATTAACTATCACTGTTGTCTCTTGACTTACGGGACAGAATAACAACGACAAAAAGTTGATTCACCCAATTACATCTAAGCCCGTACCATATCTAAGGCGAATAAATATTTAATTTCATATCATTAAATCTAATCATAATCATTTATTAATTTATAATATATAACATAGGTTACATATAGATTTTACTACTTTTTAATAAAGATTAATTTTACAATTAGGCATACAAATTAGTACATGTTTCAAATCAAAATTAAATATATGATTTAAAGTTTAAAGCGTAGACAGAGTATTAGCTAGACAAGCTGCTCGCGTATACATTTTGAGATAGCAATATATTCAACCCGACCAAGTCACATTATCACCTTCTGTAATTTAGGGTATACCTTATTAAGGCGGTGTATCTTGACGAAATTATTACTGGTGAAATGGTTATATTTTCATCTTACAACAATTCAGGCCACAGATATCTACGAAACCTTTGAAACACACAAACAACACACAATAAAATAGTAAAAAACAACAATTCACCCTATTGTTTGGCACCAGTTCTGGTAACAAACAAAATCGGCCATAATAAACGTATACGCGGAGTGAGATAGAAAGTAAGGATGCCGTCTTCCTTATTTATATATCTTAACGTATAATGCTTCTCTTTTGTATTACTCTTTGTCTGTCTAGTTTATACTCTGTCTACGGTTTAAAAATATAACGCAAATATCCTAAAAGGGGTTCACTAGTGTTTGGTCAAAAATCTTATCCCAAAGTAGGGTAAATCGTCAATAACTGGCCAATTAAGACAGTGTCATTGAGTTACTAGCCATCAAAGAGATTAGTAAAGATACTTGGATCTAGGTAGGAATTAGGTTTTCTAGTTTAATCGCAAATATGTCAACAAATCTCTTGCTTTACACATTTGATTGCAAAATGGCCGGTTACCGGACGGAGGGTGGCCAGTAATAGCCGATTTACCCTATCACTTCCCAAACAATTTTACTATAATTTTCATTTTCCTTAAAATCATAAGGCAAAACAACTTTTAGCAAATTGACAGCAATTAATTTTTTGGTAAATTATTGTTTAACAAATAATTACTTGGTCATGTTCAATTTTACCAAATTTCATGTAGTCAAATGTATCCTTTCGCATAAGATACTTTTTCCAAAATATTGTTTGGCATACGATTATATACTGTAGTGCGCTGGATAAAATTTAGGGCATGAGTTTTAGGGTCGCAGTTCTAACCTAACCTAACCTACTTTTCTGGTAGCGGTTCGTATCTGTGGAGGTCGCAGTTCTAACCTAACCTATTTTTCTGGTAGCATTTCGTTTCTGTGGGGGTCGCAGTTCTAACCTAACCTATTTTTTTTGAAGCTAGGGCATGTGCGGGTCGCTAGTAATAACTAAGAGTGGCAGTCTATCTAACGACAGTTACAGTCGCGTTTGTATTTATACACGGTGATTTTTTTGGTGATCAGTAACCAATTTTTCTAATTCAGTTATAAATGGCGATCACGTTTAAGTCGCATTTACATGAAACAAAACTTTTTTTTAATGTAAAAATAATATCTTGAAACTGAATTTTAATTGAAATTAATTGTCACCCTACTAATTGTTTAGTCTATGAGTTAACAACACTTAACTGATAACTTTATTGACGTAATATCAGTCAAATTTCCCGCCAAATCGAAGGCACTTGACGTATCTACTTCACTTCAATAATTAATGTAGGATGTCCATGTATCCAGTGGTGATTGGTTTTAACAATATCATTAACTTAAAAAAATTCAACAGTGAGTTAATTGTTTGAGACATCTTCCATTAAATTCCATTTTTGTTGCTTATTAATAATTTTCAACTCCTGATCACCGATAAAAAATCACCGTATATATGGCATTCTCATCAGATCACGACCATGTCTCGGGTGTATAAAAATGGCAGCGATTTTGAAGTTACAAATTAAGTTAAACAATACGTACTTCATGGGCTCATGGCTTGTAGTAGGTAAACAACAAATCCGTAAGTTTTTTTTCCGAGTCACGCTGTTGCCTTAGTACCTCATACTCATTTAATAAGCGTTTATATTGGGCTATGGTCCATAACTGCATGAGCGTAAGTGTGACTCGCACATGACCTTTTTTGTTTTTGTGGTGTAAAATTAAGAGTATTTGTAGTGTATTGTTATACATTTTAAACTACATAAATATTTTTTAGGCTGCTGGAATAGGAGGAATACAAGCTCAAAATGGAGCATATTTGCCAAGACAACCTCATTTTTCGCAATCTGCATCACAACAAGTTTATGGACAACAGCAGGTGAAACCTTCTTTCCATTTGAATTCTGTAAGTTTTATTTTTGTACTTGTTAAGTATGCACTCTACCCTTTTTTCTATTGTTTTTATTTAAATTTGGCAGTCAAAATTAGTTGAGGAGGCACATGATCTTTCATGCCTTCTACGATTTCAGTTGCAATAAATATGCTTCTTTCTAGAAATGTGATTCACTATTTTACTGATGAGTAAGACAAAAGTGCAATTAATAAATCTCATTTTCTTGAAGTCTATCTGTATACGGTAATATAAAATTCGATATTTCATATTACAGAATTATCCAAACTACACACAGATGCATCCTCCAGCTGCATCTAGAATAAGTCAGCATCCTTCTTATCACCAACAAATGGAGGTCAATTCTCATCAATATGGTTTACCTCTTGGTCAACAAAATCATGGGTCAGTGCCACAGCATCAGCCCCATCAGAACATGGGCAGCCATTCAAGTGGCATTACTCCAGGAATACAAGGACACCCAAACGTTCATCTGCACCATGGGGGAGCACCTCCTTTGCACCATGTGACGCGGCAACCACCAGGACCTCCATCCTCAGCTGCATCTACGCATCCTGTGCCATCGCAGATGCCATACACATCTCCACATCATTCCATCTCTATGAATTATCAATCTCATCAAGCACAGCATCCTCTCGATATTAATGTCAGTAATCAGTACAATCCACCAAAACCACCTCCAGGTATGGAGTCAAGTGGTGCTCAATACCGCCCTCCTTTTCCTCAATTGTCCCCTCAAATGTCGCCAAGAGCACAAATGTCTCCTCGACAACAACAGCAACCTCAACTTTCACCACGGCCGGTCATGTCCCCAGTAAAGGGCCCGAGTGCCTCCCCTCACGGCTCCAGAAATTTAGTGCATTCTCCAAGTTCGTCGGGGCCACCGCCACCAACCTCGGCATCTTTTACGTCTCAAAATACTCTCCAAGCTTTAGAGCAAATGGTTTTACCGGCTGGTTCAGAGTACTCTTACCAACGCAACCCAGCTTCACCAGCTGTACCACATGTCGTATCGTCACCATCGCAATGGAACCAAAACAAAATTTTACAGCCTATGAATAATATAGTACCCACCGATAGCTCAGATCAAGGGATCAAATCTGGAGATCCACTTCCACTACCACCTGTGGTAACGGATTTGGCTAAACATGTACCTAAAACGATAGGAAACATGGAAAGTAAAGATTTGGAGAAAAAAACTACTCACACTCAAAGCGGAACTGAAGGTGAAAAAGTTTCACATATATTTATTCCGCCAACTAGTATACCTAAAGAAGTAACTCCTCTTATTACTTCGAACAGCGGTCCTCCCAATGTTATGAATTCACCTAGTGTAACTGAAACATCAGAGCCACGTGAAAAGGTTGCAATTCAATCTACAGATAACAGCACTACTGATTCTGTTACTGTTTCAAAACAAGATGAAAAACAAGATTCTACTCATACTGCCTTTGATAAGGATCCGAAAGTGGAAGCTACTCCAAAGCCAGTGGAAACAAACACCATGAAAAGTAATGAACAATTAATGGGTCAAAATTCGTCATTACCCTCTTCCGTCACAATTATGGCTAATACACAGGAACATCCTCAAATATCTTTGCAACCGACTAGTTCATCAAACACAATGAATCATCCTAATTTAAATACCTCTTCCAATAATCAGTATGATAATTTACCTCCGCATAATATAAGCAGGCCCCAAGGTTTCCCGCCAAGTAGTTTGCAAAATACTCCAGGAAATATACCAAATATGATGCCACCCGGTATTACGCCTAATTTACCTACGAGTTTACAAAGTAATACTTCTCATAGTTTGTCAACAAATTACCAAAATAGGCCCGCATTACTGCCAGGGGCGCAGTCAGCGTCCAGTGGGCAAATTACCGTTGCAACTAATCACCCAATGCAACACGTTAACATGGCTTCTAACACAATGTCGCCTGGTGTATCACCCAGTGTGCAGCCTCACAATACACCACCTAATAATTTGCCTTGCATGCCGCCGGTCCATCCCAATATTCCTGGAAATTTAACATCAAATATGCAAAGTACTACGAGTAATATGCCTAATGCACCACCAAATGTACCTACAAATATTCCTAATGTACAAGTTGGATTACCAATAGGAGTTCAAAATATGCATCCGAATATAGGTCCAAATCTCGGAGCAAATATGCAGCCACCTAACCCACCTAATATGATGGCCAACATGCCTCATAATGTTAGTTCTAATATTATGATGTTGGGAGGAAATCCTATACCTCATCATAGTATACCTGGAATGTATGCATCGTCTCATCATCAAGAAAGAGCTGCTCTGCAGCAACAAATACAAGAGATATATTGTTTACCTCCTTCAGCTGAAAATCAAGAAAAAGTAAGATGTCTTCAAGAAAGGTTGGCCTTTTTGCAACAACATGAGACAACTGATAAATGTAGTGGAGGACCCAACTGCGCAATCCAAAATCCTCTTTATGGATCGAAAATGGTAGAAAGCCCACAGGTAACTAGTACAACAGGTCGAGGAAGAGGTAAAGGACCTGCCAAACCTAGGAAACCAAGAGCAAAAAAAGAGAAAATGGTCATTCAACCTCTTGATCAATTACCAGTTTCTGAAGATTTTGTAACAGCCGGAACTGGATTAAAAAATAACTCTGAATTGGATATGGATATAAGTGAAGATATCACGAATTTAGATAGCAGTGCTATTTCGATGGAAGATCTTAACAATACAAAGGTGAAAAAACTAAGAGGACCTCGTAAAAATAAAGAGAGGAAACCACGAACTCCTAAAGAACCGAAGTTAGAAACTGGTGAGAAACCAGTTAAGGAACGCAAAAAAAGGCAACCAAAAGATCCTAATGCTCCGAAAAGACGAAGAAATGTTAAAAAAGATGCCTCGGAAATTCAGGCTGATACCACTACAAATTATGAATTGTTGGACAAAGACCCTAACGATAGTAAGTCAATGGAAGCGTCAATGAACCAAAGTTTTATGAGCGTCGAATCTCTTAAAGCTTCACAATCAGGACCAGATTTATCGGCTGTTGATGATAATACTGTCACAGACTTTGACGATATACCGGTTTCTAAAATAGCTATAAAAGACTTGTTAGAAGAAGCAGAGGCCAAACGGGATCTAGTTGACAAAGACGATGATCCGGATTCTTTTAATACAAAAAAAAGATCATCGAAGAAACGATCTTCTGGTAGTGGTGGCTGTAAAAAAATGGCGTTGAAGCGAACACCCGGGGGAAGGAGAAAGAAAAGAGGTGGATTAATACCCGATTCTGATGGCGAGCCTGATGATTTAATGTCGACACCCCCTCCATCCCCACCTCCTGAAGGTGATGACAGCTTGAAAAGAAGATCGGCAAGAAATACACAGCGTAAAAAATACACTGATGACGTTATGTTGCGCCTGTCGGATGACGAATGTTTGATTATGCCAAATCTTAAGCAAGAAAAAGACTTTAAAACTGAAGAATTGCATACCGATACAAAAGATGGTAGCCGGGCAGAAGGCATGCTCAAGGCGAACTATGTGTATGTGAATACACTCGAAGAAGACGCTATGATAGTTCAAAATGTGCTTGCTTCTCGCATGGGAAAAAGAGAACTGAGAATTGATCCACAGCCTACCCTTAAAGTGGAGCCCAAAGAGGAATCAGATCAGACTGTAAATGAATTATCAGAAACTAACGAGTCTACAAACGATTGCGAAATAATATTAAGCAGTAATGAAGGTTTGAATGTCGTTGATTCTAAAAAGGATTCTATAGTTGAAGTAACACAACCAAAAGAACCTGAAAATAATCTACATCCAAAAGAAGAAATTGATAAGGAAGAGGCTAATAAAGAAGCCATTGAAGCGAACACTGCAAAGCCTGTAATGGTTGACGTAGAGGAATATTTTGTCAAGTACAGAAATTTTTCTTATTTACATTGTGAATGGAAAACAGAGGAGGAATTATATAAAGGTGACAAGCGAATATTTTCAAAAATAAAACGGTTTAAACAAAAACAAGCTCAACAGACGAACATATTTGAGCTTCTGGATGACGAACCATTTAATCCAGATTATGTTGAAGTTGAAAGGATTTTAGATATGACTGACACTCAAGATCCTGGAAATAATGCAGTTGTGAAACATTACTTAGTAAAATGGAAAAGTTTGCAATATGAAGATAGCACTTGGGAATTAGAGGAAGACGTTGATGTCGATAAAATTAAACAATATAAAATTTTTAGTGAAATTCCACCAAAAGATAAATGGAAGTTTAAAAAAAGGCCATCTGCTGATAATTGGGTACAACTGAAAGAATCTCCTCTTTACAAAGGGGGAAATACTTTAAGACCTTATCAACTTGAAGGTCTAAATTGGCTTCTATTTTCATGGCATAATAATCGTAACTGTATTTTGGCAGATGAAATGGGACTCGGTAAAACTATTCAGAGTTTAACATTCGTAAACTCTGTTTGGGAATATGGCATAAGAGGTCCATTTCTCATTATCGCGCCTTTATCTACTATTCCAAATTGGCAAAGAGAATTTGAAGGCTGGACTGATATGAACGTCATCGTTTATCATGGATCTCAACAGAGCAAGAGTATGTTGCAAGAATATGAATATTATTATAAAAATGAAAAAGGTGAACCTATCACGGAAATAACAAAATTTAACGTGTTAATCACCACTTTTGAAATAATAGTTACAGATTTTCAAGAGCTTAAGTCCTTTAATTGGAGAATTTGTGTTATTGATGAAGCTCATAGACTAAAAAATAGAAATTGCAAATTATTGGAGGGATTAAGGCAACTTCATTTGGAACACAGGGTTCTTTTGTCAGGTACTCCTTTACAGAATAATGTGAATGAATTATTTTCTCTTCTGAATTTCTTGGAACCCTCGCAATTTGCTAGTAATGATGCATTCTTAAATGAATTTGGACAGCTAAAAACTGAATCGGAAGTCGTAAAACTACAAGCTCTCCTGAAACCCATGATGCTTAGAAGATTAAAAGAAGACGTTGAAAAGACACTTGCCCCTAAAGAAGAGACTATAATTGAAGTTGAATTAACGAATATACAAAAGAAATACTACCGAGCCATTTTGGAAAGAAATTTTAGTTTCTTACAAAAAGGTACCGCTTCCGCAGCTAACATTCCGAATCTAATGAATACTATGATGGAACTTAGAAAATGCTGCATTCATCCCTATTTGTTAAATGGCGCTGAAGACCAAATTCAATTTGATTACAAACAAACATATGGTGAAGACGACGAAGCCTATTATAAAGCACTCATCCAGTCGTCTGGGAAAATGGTTTTAGTTGACAAATTGCTCCCTAAATTGAAGGCTGGGGGCCATCGTGTATTAATTTTTAGCCAGATGGTAAGATGTCTAAATATTTTAGAAGATTATCTTGTCTTTAGACGATATCCTTATGAGAGAATTGACGGACGAATTAGAGGCAATTTGAGGCAAGAAGCCATTGATAGGTTCTCCAAACCTGATTCAGATAGGTTTGTGTTTTTGCTTTGTACCAAAGCGGGTGGGCTTGGTATTAATCTGACAGCAGCTGATACTGTGATTATTTATGACAGTGACTGGAACCCACAGAATGATCTGCAAGCACAAGCTCGTTGTCATCGTATTGGACAGCAGAAAATGGTAAAGATATATAGGTTGATATGTCGAAATACGTATGAGAGAGAAATGTTTGATAAAGCTTCAATGAAACTTGGACTGGACAAAGCCATATTACAAAGTATGAACACTCAAGGAAAGGAAGCTGGGGTTAAGCAACTGTCTAAAAAAGAGATAGAGGATCTCTTAAAAAAAGGCGCTTATGGTGCAGTGATGGATGAAGATAATGCAGGCGATAAGTTTTGTGAAGAGGATATAGAGATGATATTGGCTCGTAGAACACAAATCATTCAAATGGAATCAGAAAAAGGATCCACGTTTTCTAAAGCTAGCTTTGCTGCTACTGACCAGCGATCAGATATCGATATCAGAGATCCTGATTTTTGGAATAAATGGGCTAAAAAGGCAGAAATAGACACGACGGAAAAAAAGGAGGATGAAGATTTGATAGTAACTGAGCCTAGAAAACGTACAGTTATTAAAAGATACGGACATGATGATGGTCCGATGGAGATGTCTGACATGGAAGTTACGCCGGATTCCGAAGAAGATGAAGAAGGTAAGTTTCTTATAAAATTCAATGGCAATATTTAAAGCGGCAGTAGGTCTGTGATTTAGTATGGAAAATGATCAATGGCCCCGTAACCTATTCTGCCTTGAATCTTAAAATAACATGCTTTAAGCGAATTCACAACTTGGCTACCTTTTTGTATAATTTGCTCTGGGAATTTAGTTGCACGAGGTTTTTCATAGGTGGTTATCAAAAAAAATTTACTTAGCAACGGACTAAAATTAAGAAACTAACTTCAGTCATGTTAGTAACGAAAATTAGCTATACATTTATGTTATGCCCTCCAACGCCAATAGGCGGTATCTCAAATTTAATAAACGAAGCAGATTCAATTTTCCCTCCGGGGTATGTTGGGCCAAATGTCAGAATGTCCAGTGTGTCAAAATGACCAGGAAATAACATCCAATTGATAGAATGCCCAGTTGTCATAATATCCAGGTGTCAAAACAATAAATTGCTAAAAAGTCAAATTGTCATAATGTCCAGTTATCAAAACAAAAAATTACCAATGTACGAGGGTTGCTATGAATATTTTTAGTTAATTAAAAACCTTTCATTTTTTTTACAAATTACTTTAATATTTTTAAAAATATACTCCTCCAAGTTCAATACATCGCCTCATTCTATAAAACCAATCCTCAAAACATTTAAAAAATGCGTACTGCGGAAGGTCAAAGAAAAGTCACTCAAATTCTAGTAATGCCTCGTTCGAGCCCATAAAAGTCCGGCCACGCATCATTTTCTTAATAGTGGGGAACAAGAAATAGCCGCACGGGGCCAGGTCAGGACTGTAGGGTGGATGCGACACCAGCTGAACACCTTTACTGGTCAAAAAATCCATTGTTATTGCCGCGGAGTGTGCAGGTGCATTATCTTGGTGAAAAATAATTCCATGAGTGCCGCTCTTTGGACGATCCTCACCAAGTCTGTCAAATGCCTGGGGTAAACAGACCTCTGTGTACCACTGGCTAGTAACTGCTCTTCGATCTTCGAGTGGAACTACAGCTACCCCCCGCGGCGAAAGAAAACGGCGATAATTTTTTTGTTCACACTACGGCCACGAACAATTTTTAATGGCAGCCCGTCTTCCTCAAACACCCATTGCATAGATTGTTGCTTTGTTAGAGGGTCATAGCAGTATATCCAGGACTCATCAGTAGTAAGGATATTAGAAACCTGTTGGGAATTGCCTCCGTTGAATTTTTTGAGCATAAACTGGCACCAATCTACTCGCCGGGTTTTTTGCTCTTCGGTCAGCAAATGCGGTATCCAACGCGAAGCGACCTTCCTGACGCCAAAATGATCATGTAAAATGCTTGTAACTGCGGGTGATCCAATACCAAGTTTATGCTCTATTTCCCGATGGGTAATATTTCTGCGTTCATTAATCAACCACTCGGTTTTGATCACGTTTTCTGGCGTTACAGCAGTCGACGGCCGTCCCGGTCTCGACTCATCTTTGAGGCCCTCCCGACCCCGCTTAAACTCGCGGTACCAATATGAGATTGTGGCTAACGATGGAGCAGACTCCCCAAATGCGTCGTTTAATTTTTTATTAGATTCTTTAAAGGTTAAGTTCCTTTTGTATTCGTAGAATATCATAGCACGAAACGATTCTCGCGACAGCTCCATTGCAAGAAACAAAACTGGAGTGACATTTTCAGCAAAAAAAAAAAAAAAAGTTGTAAGCGGCCAGTATCAAATTTCATTTTACAAAGAGGTTAATAGCTAAATTACCCTTAATTTGCCATACACTTTTAAAAGTAAATGTTGTTAGTTTTTATACACCTAAAAACTTTCGTAGCAGCCTATGTACATAAGCTATAATACGAGGGCTGCTACTTATGTAACCGGAATAGAAAAAATAAACAAACGTACATGGCTAAATATGGTTTTATTGTTTTTCGAAGTATTCTCCGTGATAATCGATGCACTTTTGCATACGTTGAAACCAATTTATAAAGCACTTTTTCCACTCTGACTGAGGTATCTCCAAAACGTGCTGTCCGAACGCGTCGACGGCATCTTCACGGGTCGAAAATCGTTGACCACGTAATTTATTCTTTACATTTGGAAATAAATAGAAATCATTGGGTGCCAAATCAGGGCTGTAAGGTGGATGACCCGTTAATTCTATATTTTGACCTTCCAAAAATCGAGTCGTTTCACGTGATGTATGACAGCTGGCGTTATCATGGTGCAGAATGATTCTCCGTCGCTGGTTGTTTTTCCGTATTTCTTCAAATACTTCCGGCAAACAAATGGTCGTGTACCACTCCGAACTAACCGTTTTACGATTCTCCAGGGGCACTGTAGCCACATGGCCATTAATACCAAAAAAGCAGGCCACCATTTGCTTCAAGGTGCTTTTTGCACGAGTTACTTTCGTAGGGTTCGGCTCATTTTGAAACACCCACACCGTTGATTATTGTTTAGTTTCGGGATCATACGCATAGATCCAGGATTCGTCACCTGTGTAGATATTATAAACAGCTTTTGAGTCACCACGGTTATATTTTTTCAACATTTCCTTGCACCATTCGACGCGAGCCTCTTTTTGATCCTTAGTTAAGTTGTGCGGGATCCAACGCGAACAAATTTTTTTCACAGCTAAATGCTCATGTAATATCTTATTAATGCTCGTCATACATATGCCTATAGTCGCCTCTATCTCGCGATACGTAACATGACGGACATGCATGATAAGTTTTCGCACAGCTTCAATATTTTGTGGTACAACGACCGATTTCGGGCGACCATCCTTAACTTCGTCCCTGAGCATACTACGTCCACGATTGAACTCACTAAACCAGCGATACACAGTAGTTTTGGATGGAGCTTCATCACCAAAAGTCGAAGTTAGTTGATCTATGCACTGTTGTTGCGTTAAACCACGCTGAAAATCGTAATAAATCATAGCACGAATATTTTCACGAGTGAGTTCCATACTTGCAGCGAGATTAAAATTTAAACCCGCCAAAAACAAAAGACTACGTAAGATAAGAAAAAAAAATATAGCGGCCAGTATTCAAAAAAGTGAAAATTTTACCATGGAGGTCAGATATAGCGTTTAAAAATGTTGGAATCCCGGATTCCGGTTACTTAAGTAGCAGCCCTCGTAAGGGATAGGTGGAACAGGGCCTAGCCTAGGTAGGTTTAGGTTATGTTAGTTTTGCAGCAGGCCCAGAGGGCCAAACCACCCAAAAATAGATGCTCACGCAGAGCTCCGTCGACACTGTTTAATAACATTAAAATTTTCATATGAGTGTCAACCTTCTATTGCTGGGTGGTTTGGCCCTCCGGGCCTGCTGCAAAACTAACATAACTTAAATCTACCTGTCGTCATTTTCATATCATCTGGATGTTATGACTTCTTGGACATTCTGAGACTTGTACATATTGACCAACGTTCTTTATAACATCTGGACGTTATGACTTCTTGGACATTCTGACACTTGTACATATTGACAACCGGTCTTTATAACATCCGGACATTATTTCACCTTGGACATTCTGACACTTGGCCCAATTCACCCCGGAGGCTCAATTTTCACTCGTTTTGTAACATGGTCGCCATTGCTACAGGACTGGCATACCACAATTTGTCTTATAGCACTGTAATAGTTAATTTTCTTAACTCACATGAGTCACATGACTAGTAATTTAAGGTATTTTTTTTTTAGGCATAAGTTTAAGAAGTAAGAGAAAGAAAGAAAAACTAGGTAGAAAAGGAAGAAGATATGCCAGTGATGACTATATACCTCGACACGAAGGCGTTCCTGTGGATGAGGAGGTTAATTATGGATCTTGGACCAGATCTGAATGTTTCAAGATAGAGAGAGGACTACTTACGTTTGGGTTTGTTTTTTTTTGGAACTTTTTGATAGCCGTAAGCATTTTATAGTTCTTTAAAACACTAAGGCCCGTATTAATAAACTAATATCAACTCTTATGCTCGTCTCGAGATGTGTCAAAAACGACAGTGTTCTATGGTTTGACGTATCTTGTGATACGCATCTCAGCCAAGATGAGTTTATTAATACGGGCCTAAAACAGTCATTTTGTCAATAGATGGGCGCGATGGGATGAAATTATAGACAAAAATCAATTCAGAAAAGGTTGGACTCTTCCTGTGATAGAGGATTGCGCCCGAATTATTGTAAGTATAATTTTGTGATTGGTCTTATTGGTTTCTGTAATTTGGGTTTATCGCATTTACTGCCGGCAACACATTAAGCGTTTTTCTGACTAGACTGTAGCCTTAATTAAACACGTGCATTCGTTAATACAATATGCGACTTTCGTGTAAAACAAAAGATTCGGCATCTTGGGATAGAAAATGATGACTTGCCATGCTAATACCGAGGAAGTTTTAGACTTTCGCTGAGTTCAATGTGCACTTCTGACACGATATTCAAATTAATTTACCACTTCAGTTCATTAACTGTGTTCACTATTTATATTTATTTCATGTTTTTAGGTATTGTATTGTTTGCGTCATTATAAAGGTGACGAAAAAATAAGGAATTTTATTTGGGATTTAATAGAACCTTGTGAAAATGGTGAAGTGACAATTTCTCGAAACCATAGTGGACTCCATAATCCTGTACCACGAGGAAGAAATGCTAAAAAAAAAAACCGGCCCAAAGATTTACCCAAGCCTAACGATATTCCAAGGTGGGAAGATTCAAACCATTGGAGTTCGATAGAAAAGTATGACTGTGAAGCATATTTAGAATCAAGTTACAAGAAGCATTTGTTTAGACATGCCAACAAGTAAGTAACGCTAATTATCGACGTAACGGTAAAATTTTATATTTTTGCATTAAATATATTTATACGATTTTATTACAGAGTGTTGCTGAGAGTTCGTATGATGTATTATATTAAACACGAAGTCATCGGTGACTACGCTGGCCAAATCGAGAATGGGATTCATGCAAGGTAAATTTTAAAACTTTTGCGTCCCAAACTTTTTCAGTTTGTAGTTCCCTAAAGCTCTGGTTTCCGAGTATAGCGGTGCCGCCTTATAGCGGCCGTAATATGACGGCCGCTGTAATAATATTTGACATTACGGTGTCAATTTCCGCCCTCTAGGAAACCGCGCCATTTTGTTTACATAGGTAACGTTCTTTGTGACGTCATTCACCGCTGTATTACGGCCCACTGTGGGAGCGCGTAGAACAACCGGTCGGACATGCGAGTGCGCGACAGTAAACTGTTTATTGCAGATAAACTGCTATTATTATGGCCTCTAAATTATAACGAAATGCTAGTATAGTGCATTTTTAGCAACATATTAATAGGGGAAAAGAATAGTCTTCCGACTATATAGCAAAAAAAAAAAAAAAAAAAAACGCAAGATTTTTGTCAGTATTTTATTCTGGTCGCATGCAAACATCCCTTGATAAGTTTTTTATTGGTCCTGTGCTTAGGATTCACTTAAAAATGCATATTTCTTTATTACGCCTACAATTTAAAATTATATCATCTAAAGAGATTGCTATTAAATTACACAAGGCGCACTGTCGAAATAGTAAATAATTATTGTAGATATTGTTGTTATTTATAAGAAAAGAAGGTCATATTTTCATCATTTCTCCGTTATGGTTATGATATAAAAAATTACAAAAGGTTACTCATACTCTATAATTTGGGTTTCGGTTTCACTGATGAGTGGCTGCGCTTCGATCAACAGTTTTTTTTTCGTTGTCCTTTTAATGTTACTGGAGATAACCGGATCAGACCGTAAAAGTAATGCATGTATCAGATCAGTATTGCAAGCAATCCTAGATATTTTGCGTGTGTGGTGAAGTCTCACATATCGAAATATTTTATGATTGCATTCTTGTGCATCTTCCGATAATGCACCTATTGGCAGGATTGCGTTGTGTTTTATAATGTCTGCTCCATGAATTAATATTTTATGGATGGTAACGGGCATATAGTACCATCCATACAATTGCACGTATAACTCCGCAGTTTCACGTGTATAAAAACGAAACGAATCTACATTTATCGCGAGTCCTGAAGCTATGACTTGTAGTATTATGTAAAATCTTTTTAAAAGATCTACATTTAGACCCGTTATATCCGCACTAATCTGGAAGTTTGCGAAAAATCTCCGAGCAGTGTTGCCATCATTTGTGTTTCCCACGCCTTGCTTAACCATATCTATTAACAACCCCAATCTTCTTTTGAATTCATCTTGTATGTTGCGTTTTGATTGCTCTCTGACATTCTTATTTTCTCCTCTTGCTGACCAAGATTTGAATGATAAATTGTATGCTATATGTAACATACATTCAAAGCTCCTAATCCACGCATGTAAAGAGGACATGCCGAATTCAAAACAGTCTTGATTTGGTTCACGATTATAAGCTACATCGATGTCGTTCATAGCTTTTGGAGTAGCACCGCAAATAAAGCATTTCATGGCTGATGATGTATCTGTTATATCATTGCAAATTTTTGTATCAACCATCGTTAGTAACATTTTATAATTCACAACGACATTTTTGAAAACATATGGACGTAATTGCCTTATTTCTTCATTTAATTCTGCAGTGGTCTTCTTTGTTAAATTTTTGTTTTCTTTTTCGAACCGAAAAGATATTGGTCGACAATAACGAGAGGATGATGGTGTAGGATTCTTCCAAATGGATTCAGATAAATCTTCATTATTGAGTTGAAGGGGAACGAGGCTACAAACAAATACAGATGAATCATCGTGTAGAGGGTCTGAACTCTTTTGCTTGTAAACAGACTGAGAAGAGGCTCCATCGCATCCCCATTTTAGAACCAAGACAAGATTATATTCTTTGGTATTGTCAAATTTTAAAGGTCGCATTATTCTTTCTATTGTTTTATCCAGTAAACATTGCAAATTAATACTAACATAATTTTCAGCTACAGTTATTGCTTCAGGTACTGGACACAACTCTTTCTTCAGTTTTTGAATTTGAGCATAAGCAGGAAATAATCCGGGAGCAATATTATTAACAGATAATCGCAATTGCGAGTACTGCTCTCTAGTTAGGTCAGAGTTCACATACAAGCTAAGTGCATCGTCGTCAGATAAGGATTTAGACTCGTCCGTGTTATTTAAGAGTTTTTCGCAAAATTCCTTAACTTTTGTAATGTGTGCCGGGTGTGTTTGAATGAAGTCAAAGATAAATTTAGCATGTGTGTGTCTGATACTTTTTGATGCTACGTAGTTTAGCTCATCTATGGGGAGGGATCTTACAGATTCAGTTCTCCTTCTCTTTTGACGATCACTCAATGTATTAAAATATGCTTTAGAGGATGTCGATGTCGATGGAAGCAAAGTCGGAGGCTTAGTGTTAATAACATGAGACCAGTCTATTTGTAAATCAAGCCAACTGCCACATGTAGATAGAAACAAATCTTCTTTCCAACATTTGTCTTTCCGTTTATTCTTCACGGTATACAGAAATTTCCTTATTTTACCGTTTATAGCACTGCAATAAAGTAAGCAAATTGTTTAGTATTCAATACAAAAAAATATACGTTTTAGTAACATTAAACAATACTTACGATTTAATTTCCGAAGAGATGGTATTTGGAAATACAGCCATCACTTTTTCTACAGCAATACTATGATCTCGCAGATCATGTTTAAGCAGATTATATAAATCACGATTTGTTTTTAGTTTTTCCATTATATTCCGATTATAACAACACGCACAACGATTGACGACGGCTTAGTGTGAAGACATTTTTAATTTTGCGGGTATACTGAAATTACTTGCACTATAAGTTTTGAAGTGCCAGGTACAAATTATAATATTTGCCGTTAATTTATTTATTTATTTGTAAAAATCAAGGAGTTAATTCATGCGCTCGGTTGACACAAAAAACGTAATATTTAATGTATAAATAAATATTTACCGATTCTTCGATGTTAGAACTGCATTTCTATTCGGCTGCCTGCCTTAGCAGATTTAAGAAACAAATTGCTATTTCTTTTAAATAGGCGCTTTCGAAAAATGACCTCCAATTGCAAATATCTCTAAAATTCGGGTAAGGTTAAAATGCAGCGTATTAAAATTATCTTTAACTTATAACTTGTAATACTTAGTATCTTGGAATTGCTTGGCACATTTTTTATAATCATGACTTTCTAGTTTAATTTTACATGAATGATAAAACAGCAATTATAATTAATTATAATATGAAACACCTAGATATTATTTGTTATGGCGATACTTAAACATATATTCTTTGTAATAAAATCAAAAAAAGGACCTCAACTACTACACAACAGTTAAAATAGTACCTAGAAGTAAAGTCGAGTTTTACGGGTTTATCGGATAGTGATGTTTGTTCGAGTACTATTCACCAACAAGGCAAATAAGTGAAAAAATAATAATAAGACATGATGGTCTAAGCGTTAAAGTTTACAAAAAAGTCATTTAACAGCAAGAAAGTGAAACATTTTATTTTCAAGCATGTCCGACCGTTTGTTCTACGCGCTCCCACAGTGCGGCCGCTATATGACGGCACCGCTATCCTAGGAAACTAGAGCTTTACAGGTTTCGTATTTTATGTCTCGGCGCTCCGCGATTTGAATTGTTTATTTTGTAGTCAGGTTATACCTAAGTTTCGTAGAATATAATAAAAAGGAGCCTCTCTTTACTCTCTACGACGCACCAGGGCGTCGCGGTGGACATTTTACTGCGGGACCTTTAGATTTGAACTTTGCAAAAAATTTCAACATCGGCTTTTTCTTGAATTATGTATTTAAACTCGGCTCTCCAAATAATAATGATAAATTAACTACCTACACTTTCCATGACCGAAACAAGGTAAAAAAAAGTCATTTTGTGAATAAAAAAAACATGCAAAATAATTAACAGGATAACTTTAGTTATTGTGTGTAAAGAATTGGTAGAACCTATATATTTTTGCAGAATTAAACAGTCGTCCATGGAAATAAAAAAAAGAAAATATTTTTGATATTTTTGAATTTTACTTGCAAAAATATTAACAGCGATTTTTTTGCACAAAATAATTAAAATTAATATATGAATACTTAAAAAAAAAATTGGAATAAAGCCAATTAAAATTAAAAGTTGATTTTAATTTCCGGTTCTTGGCAAACCTTTAACAATACATTACTGCAGAGGCCGTGAAGTAAGGGATGGCTGGACGATTTTGGGGTAGGTGTTGCGGCCGAGGATTTTATAGTGCTTTTCTCAAGCAATGTGAGGAAATATTAAAATTAAAATAACTATCAGGCAATCAAGTAACATTGTTTAATTTGCCGTTTTTTTATTTTTTAAACTTGCCATTTGAACAAGCTATTCGAGCACCATGTTTAACTGCACATATATAAATATAGTTCCGTAGATTTAGTTTTTTTTTATGTTGCGAGAATGGTTATAGTCTAGTGGTGGTTGGCAGTATGTATTTTTTTCTTTGTCGGTTTAATGTTTGTAAACAAATTTAAAAAGTTAGAGCAGCGGACAATAATGGTCTACCCTAAACTCGTCCAGCAATCCCTTACTTCACAGCCTCTGCAGTAATGTACTATTATTACCGAACGAAGTGGGCACGGGTCAGAAAAATCCAACTTTCCGCATCATATAATGCTACAAAAAGTAGCACTTTGAATATAGTTATATTAAAAATGTTTTATTAATTATTAGCCACGCAGTACGAGGGTTGTCTGAAAAGTTTCTGGTCTTACATGGAAAGAGATGTTTTTTCGGTTAAATTATTTTCTACTTTTCAACATCGTCTCCTTGTAAAGTTATACACTTCTCCCAGCGATGCTTCCATGTCTTCAACCCGTCCAGGTAGCAGTTCATGTCTTGCTCTGCAAAATAGGCGTCTACGGCGGCTATGACTTCTTCGTTACTTAAAAATCTCTGTCCACCGAGCGAAGTTTTCAGTCTGGGAAACAGGAAGAAGTCGCTAGGAGCTAGATCTGGAGAATATGGTGGATGTTCAATCAGTTCGAATCGCAACTCCTGAATTTTTGCCATCGCAATCTTTGACTTTTGAGATGGTGCGTTATCTTGATGAAACAACACTTTCTTTTTTTGCAAATGCGGCCGATAGTCAACGAATATAACTCCGCGACTAACCCAGAACACTGTGGCCATCACCTTTCCGGCCGAAGAATCCGTCTTCGCCTTCTTTGGAGCAGGCTCATTCTTCGGCGTGAAGTGATGGATCCACGTTTCATCGACGGTTATCAATCGACGCAAAAAATCCGACGTGTTTTGCGTAAACCGCTTCAAAAGGGCTTCGGACATGTTCATTCGAACTTGTTTTTGGTCCGAATTTAACAGACGCGGCACCCAACGTCCAGCCAGCTTTCGCATGGTCAAATCTTCAACTAGTATATGACGAACTCTTTCTTTAGATATGCTTACAGCTTCTGCAATCTCCCTAACCTTGATTCGACGGTCGTCGAGCACCAATCGGTGTACTTTTTGGACAATGTCCTGGTTGGTCGCAGTTTTTGGCCGTCCCACGCGTTCATCATCGTATAAGCTGGTACAGTCAACAGCAAAAGAAACTGATGAAATAGGGTCCCAAAATTATCTATACAATACATTAAGTCAAATGCTACGGACTATTGTAGTTGATCAAAAGTAAATGAGCTCAATAACGTGTCATAATAAGTGATCACCATTATTTCGATTTTTGAAAACTCAATGACAGTTTAAGTCATCGTTGAACATTTCGAATTAAAGTTTTAACTATAAAATCTTGGTTTTGGGACAACCTCGGAGTACTTCGGTTAATATCGGTTATGTTCGTCGAAAAACATGCGAAGTGACAAAATAGCAATCTCCCTTACGCCAAGATTTAAAATAAGTTTTTATTACATCTTGGAATTATTTGCCATAAATCCTTCTTTTGCCGATATTGTTGGAATGTCGTTATTTTGGTATTCAATTCACGTTTGACGCTTTTGATAGAAATGTCATGTCAGGCTTCTGTTTTGCACAGCTGTTATGATCACTTTCTTTTGACTAATTAAAACATCAATTAATTTAGCACTTTAATATAACATGTTATATTTGGGATGCCATGACAATAGATATTTTGAAATGTTGATTTTGATCACTTACTTTTGACGTTGACTGTACGACCGCGTTTTAATTCTGCTACCCAAAATTTTACGGTAGAAAATGATGGAGCAGACTTGCCGTAAACAGAATCCATCTCAGTTTTGATTTGGGTTGGCGTATTGTTTTTTAAATGTAAGAGCTTAATCACAGCTCGACACTAGAATTTATCAATTTTTCAAAGAACACAGGCACTGGTTTGCAAAATCAGCGATAAAGGAAAAACTAGCCGACAAAAATGGCGGCAATTTTGACAGATAACTCCTAAAAAAAGGCTAATTATAATGCCAAAGAGGTTTTAAAAAAAGTTTTTAATTCATAGTGAGGCCAGAAACTTTTCAGACGACCCTCATAGTTTAATTTCTAATCTTAATTATTTTTAAGGTTGCAAGATATGTGATAACGGTGTGTTTGTCGTAGCGCGCTGGGCATGCGCGTGCCGCGCGGCGTGGACAGTGCGCCGCCGCGCATGTGGTGGGACGCGGAGTGCGACGTGTCGCTGTTGGTAGGCACGTACGTGCACGGCTACGAGAACTACCTCGCTATGCGCTCCGACCCGCAGTTGTGCTACGTCGACAAGCTCGGCCCGCCAGACGACGCCGAGTGCACGGACATCAAGTTAGTATTCTGTCTTTAATACACAAAATACTGCGCACCGGTGGCGTGTTGCATTTACATATATTACGGGAGGTCACAACAAATTTAGTAACGATGTCCGTAATGGATTATGCTAGTCTGACAGGATAGAGCGCAACTCCCTGACTCCAAATATGTCGGTCTGTCTGCGCACAGTGGTCGCGTTATCTAGATATGGCGGCTGAAAAACGTGTTATCGTTCCCAACAAAAAACGATCAGGGAAATGGCTGAATGTTGTACATAAAGTAAGTACTAGTTGTACCTGAAACTGACCAAAATTTAGGTTGCGTTATTGTGCTACGACCTTACAAAGATGGTTTATTGTTATCAAACAAAATGATAACAGAAATGGCTTAATGTTGTACATAAAGTAAGTACTAGAGTTGTACTCATGTCAAATATACCAAACCTGACCAAAATTTTGGTCTCGTTAGGGAGCAATTCCCGTTTAAAGATAATTTTGTGACCAAAAATACGATGAGAGAAATGGCTGAATGTTATAGGTTAAGTAAGTACTTACTAGTTGTAGTCATGTATATGCATCTGACCAAAATTTTGGTTGCGTTATGTCACTATTGACTGTACCCGTTCAAAGATACTGTTGTGACCATAAAAACTCGAAGAGAAATGGCTGAATGGTATAGGTAGAGTAAGTACTAGTTGTACTCACATGAAATATGCAAAAACTGACAAAAAAATTGGTCCCATTATGGTGCTATGCTATGGCCTTTTAAATATGGGTTAACGTTACCAAAAAAAAAACAACAGTAGAAATGACTGAATGTTGTACATAAAGGAAGTAGGTACTAGTTGTACTCATGTCCAAGATGCAAAAAATGGACCAAATTTTTGAACACGTTAGGGCGCTATACCCGTTCAAAGATACTTTTCAGACCATAAAATCGATACGGCTGGATGTTGTATATAAAGTTAGTACCTAGTAGTTTTGCTAATGCCAAGTAATTATATAAAAAAAATCCAAAACTTGAATTGCGTGATATTGCTATAATTAAAACGTTATTATTTATATTTTCATACTTTCCAAATGACTGAACCATGGAAGCGTGCCCTTTTGAATCTTAGTCACTACATCTTCTTTTATTCCGCATTTCTCTCTGACTTTTTCATTCCTTATTCTATAAGGTAGTTTTACACCACACATACTACGCAAAGAGCGCATTTCAAGTGCATTTACACGACTTTCATGCTTATCCTGCCACACCCAACATTCACTATAGGTGTACCAGAATCTCATGGCAAATAGGGAAATTAAAAAATGTAGAGGGCAATACTGGGGAAATTGGACTAAACGGTATTGATATTGTGTATTTTTTTTTTTTTCCATTATAGGATAATAATTAAAGCTCACAAATAAAATAATAAACACACCATTCTTACTCGCCAAATTGATATACTTATAATGAGTAAAAGAAATAACTTGAAATCTCATCTAGAACTAGAGAATGATTCCAAAATTCTACTGTCATTTCTTGTTCTTCATCTGCTAAGGGCGATGAAGAGAGAGGAGTATTTATAATAAACCGCTCTTCTAACATTTTCTCTACATGTTAAGAAAGCTTCTTCTGTCAATAATTTAATATCGCTGGCAGGTCTGTTTACATTCTTCTCTGCAACTTTTTGTTTCATTATACCCCAAATCATTTCTATGGAATTTAATGTACCTACAATGATAAGGTGGAAGCCTTAAAACTTCGAGGCCATGTGATTTCAATAATTCATTAATTTCATGTAAGGGTAGACTGGTTTTGTTACACGACTTCAAGTAGTTGACATTTACGCCAATGATCATCATAGTGCCCTCGGTTATAATTCGACGTATGGTAGTGCTGGGAATCTCTGTAGTAAGTAGCATTTATGTAAGACAAAATATACCTAAACCTAAAAGTATCAAAACAGTTCGTTTCAACTTACCAGTCAACTCCACGATACGCTTTAAAATCGAAGATTGTGTTTGATTTACACCTCCTTCTTCGCGTACTGTATTACACACATTGTATGCAATATTCCTAGCTTGAGATCTAAGCGGTTTTCTCAACATTTTCACCAGATAACAACCGTTGAAGGTGAATTTCAAAATGTATGCAACGGTAAACAAACAATTTGACACGGCTGCCAGTTGACAGTTGCCATATGAAAATCAATGTTTTTTTACTTTTAAAAATGCTATCAGATTCTGGTAGACCTATACCATACATCAGGGTAGGGGCCAGCACTCCATTGTGAACAGCCAGTCGGGCTTTTTATGAAACGCCCTGTCTGCTCACAAAGGAGTACAGGGCCCCATTAATTTGAGTCCCCGCATTCACCTTCCTGTCGATATACTTCTCACACTTACCATCTCTTGTAATCATACTTCCCAGGTACAAAAATTCGCTCACTTGTTCTACTAATTCACCATTTATATTTATCACGCACTCAGTCATCTCCACGTCCTTCTCTATCACCATGACCTTGGTCTTTTGAACATTTACTTTCATCCCCTTTTGCTTAAATCCCTCATTCATCACTGTGACCATCGCTTGCAACTCAAGTACCGATGGGGCAAGTATAACTTGATCATCGGCATATAAGAGGCATTTGATTAGCAACTCTTGCATACGCAAACCCTTACCATACTCTTTCAAATCTCGCAAACAACTGTCCATGAATAGATTGATCAGCCATGGTGAGGCAACACAGCCCTGTCTGACACCTTTAGAGATATTAAACCAGGCCCATTGATCCTGACACAGGCTCAGGAGCCCTCATAAAGGGACCTCAAAGCCTGCACCGGGTTGCTGCTTACTCCATACATACAACCGTCCACAGCTCCATTCTATCTACCCTATCATACTTTTATAAAAATCATCAATTGTAAATCATGATACCTCAAACCAGAAGTTTTGAATCATGATTACATTTTTGCGGTTACCTATCTGAACCCCGAAAAATGTTTGTCCGAATTTTGGTTCGACAAATATTATTCGACAATTATGGTTTGGTTTTTTTTACGTTTACCCGAAAGATCAGTTCGAATATATTCATTTAGTCATTACTTGTTTTGATTTTTTACTGATTTGATAAATTATCTATTCCCTATTACTGGTTTCGGCGTATAAACAGTTGTCCAATGTAATGGTTTGTCAATTTATCTATTTCCCATTTCTGATTTTACCTTAGTATCCTTTGCCCAATGTAATGGATTGTTTTATTAATAGTTTACCTATTATTAAATCGACTATGTTATGTTTGATATTTTCTCGGCAGAAAAAAAAATAACCTCGAAGGCCAAGGCGGGAGCAGAGCCTTCTAACCTAACCTATCCGAACCGGTTCTGCCCTAATTCGTCTTTCTACTAAAACTAATTACAAGTAATATTTTTTGGGCGAAAATGAATATTTGACTTAACTTAGTGAAATCTATATGTAGCATTGATGAAGTGAAAATTTGGTTACGAAACAAAATACGTAACGATCCCTAAGCTATTTGTAGCATTGATGTAATGAAAAATAGGCTATGAAATAACATACGTAACAATACATAGGGCAAGTGACTATAAGGTGAAAAGTTACTCGGACTAAAGATATGTTTACGTAATGTAAAATAGTGAAGTAAGAAATTGACGACACGTGCCATCGGAGAAACGATAAAAAGCGAAACGTTTTCGGTGAAATGAAATTCGGTCAAAAAAATTTCGAGGTTGCGATAGGTTACCCATTTTTGCTACCACTGTTCAGGAGTGAGGAGAGGAAAGTTCGTGGCAGCGCGGTCGGCGACGAAGACTGCACGGACGACGTGTCAAGCGGTGCGGGCGCCACGTCGCCCGCTGCCTCGCCGCGCCCCGACGATGAGGCCGGCCCGCCCGGCTCGCACCAGTGGCCCTCCATGCAGGACCTAAACACCAGGTCAGCCTGAACTCTTAAAAACATTATTTTCTCAAACATGCTCTGAAAGGATGGCTTTACTTTTGATAAACAAAGACGCGAAGTGCCTCATTTTCCTCCTAGGAGTAAAATAAACTTATGAACGTATTTTCCGCCCAGGCCCATATGGTTATTTAAGTGCTCTCTATTGCATATAAAATCGAAAGGACAATGAAAAAACCGTAGTTTCACAAAATTTCTCTCCGAATTTGACAAAGGTTTTTAAAAGTACTTACAATCATGTATCTGTATCATTTCCTCGCATTGTTTGAGAAAAGCAATTATATATGTCTCTGCGGAAACGAGGATTTCCTGACTCTTATTTTAGCAGGCCTCGCTGTTGCTCGGCCAGCTTACCACCTTGGCAGAAAATCCCATACTTTCCCCGCCCTGGCAATAATGTACTATTTTTTATCAGTCTTGTCAATTTACCCTCCTTTTTGGTAGTCGGGTAAAAATACCTAAGTAATCGACTCGTTTACGTAGTCGCCACTTCGCCAGTCCAGACGCTCTATTATAACTTTTAAAACCTACAAGTTCTAGGTAGCGCAAGGTACAGCTCCTCTATTCTACTAGGTAAAACCATATTGCCTTTGACGTGTTATCGTATTGTTTTTAACTCTGCTGCCATTAAAGTCAAGTAAAAATATAAGCTGGCGTGGACAGTACGATACCATGTCAAAAGGAATATCGTTTTACCCATTAGAATAGAGGCCTTAATCTATGCCATGCTATAAGTCTATTACTGTGTCTCATACACTGTCAGGAATTTGGGTAAGTAATAGAAAATATCGTGCGTTAAAAAGAAAAGTGGCGTTGTTAAAAAAAACTGATTTTGGTTTTATTGCGTAAATGGCCTAAAAACTTACCATATTATATGGATGTAATGTGGCGTTCGCTGTATTTTGCCTATCGGGGTAGATATAGCTCAAGTTACTTTTCTATTAGGCGGGTTCACCCCTTTTTTTTTATAGAATGTCCCATTCGCATTTGTAGCGGTAGACGTGTGTACGTTAATGTAAAAAAGTTACATATTTAGCAATAACCTACAAATTATATGAGAACAGCGTATTTAAATGAAGTGAAAAATGGCATTTAATAAAATACGTCACCGTTGTTGAAAAATTTAGATCAACTTAAAAGTGTAATGTTAAAAAATTACACCTTTTGATTTAAAGCTAGATAAATTGCTGTAGTATTTGGATCGATGACACTTTTCGGATATTGAAATTTTTCTGTATTGTGTGTGTGTGTAGTGTTTTATTTTTAATAAAATGTGTGAAATAGTGCACATTTTATTCTTCATTGAAAGTCTAATAAATCAAACCGGGGAGGAAAAATTAAGCAGGCAGGTTTGCAGGGGATAAGCAAGGTTGCTAGCAGTGATTGGAGGAAAAAAGCTGTATATCAACCTAAGTGGCGAGCAAAATGAAATGCCATTTCCAACGTTAGATTGACTCGGGGAGATATCGTTAATGATAGGGAATCTTTTCTTTCCCATCGGGAGTACCATCTCCATTAAGTACAATTTCAGACTTTTTATAAATAATAAATATATTTTTACCACGATCGGTAGTTTTTTCGAGATAAATCATTGATATTAATTAAAACTTATTAAATTGATTAAATTAATTTATGTTGTACGTTGATGATATTGCTACTTACAACATGAATCTTTCTTAGTAAATAATGCTTTAGGTTAAGATGACAGAGTTCAAATTAAATTAACTATGGAATTGTTTTTTAAATAATTAAAATCTACACTACATGTTATACCACATTATATGTATACTCCAAATAGGGTTAAAATCCTTCGGGTATGTCCCGGGCACGGTGTATAACAGGGGTCACCTAATAGTTTCGTCCGGGGTCCATTTTAAGAAATTAAATGACCATCGCGGTCCGCACAACATTTTATAGAAAAAATATTTATTAAACAAATGTAATTACGGAAATAACGAAGGATTTTTTTTACATTAATCACATTGACATTTTTTGTCTATCTGTCTGAAGTTTGGAGTAAAATGGTGCAAGCTATTTATATTAAATCCTGGAGATGTACTCTGTAGTGCAAGTTGCTGTGTTCTCGCAGTCCACACAAAATGGGTCGGCGGTCCGGATGTGGACCGCGGTCCGCCATTTAGCGACCCCTACTATATAACATAAATGTTATACTAAAGCATAAAACCTTTTCCAATTATCGTTTTTGCGGTTATATTTGTTTTTTATGTATTATGAACGTACATATAATACTCAATATGAAGTTATATAAAATGTGGTTATATGAGGTGCTAACAAATTAGTCACGGATATTTTAAGAGATAATACATTACATTATAAGTATTATAACCATTAACTTTTAACTGTAATTAAGGAACCTTTGTATATCATTTTTTTTGTTTTACTTTACCGAACAAAAAATTTTAAATTATAATTAATCTTTTAAATATCCTAATATGTACCTGTCAAGATGTTTAACACTGTTTGTCAAAAGTTCTTTTTCGTAAATGTCATTATGATTCGGCGGGAATACTGTAGGTTATTAAATACTAGCGTCTGCTCACGGCTCTAAAGAGGTTCTAGAATGTCTAAAGAGGTCTCATTTAATTATCTTATTAACAGGGTGTTTTATTTAACGTAACAAATTTGTTTTCTCTTTTTCTCCAAAACAACATAAGAAAGCCTATGATGTTTCATACTTAAATGTACTCCGAGAACCGAGTAAAAATATCCGTGACTAATTTGTTAGCACCTTATATTTTATGAGACGCACCCCCGGAATTTATAGGTTTTAAAGGCTCAGTCTGGAGACTCATTTATTTGGATGATTTGTTTTAGGTTGCGCCGGCTTATTACGGCATACCAGCGGAACTACAAACGCGAAGAACTTAAGATGCAACAGAAAGCTAAGGTACGGTTTTCAAATCACTTGAGCCTTGGTAATGTAATGATATTGGTATCGTCACAACGCGGTGTAATGTAATGATATTTGTATCATTACAACGTTACACTGCCTGCTACCCAAGAGCACTGGACAGAGCAGATCTCGGGAGTATAGTAAACCCGGAATGCCACTGCAGTAAGCACAGGCTACACACGTGAGCCAATTTATGTCCAAGTATGCGTGCCTCGCAGTAGAATTCCGGCTTATAATACAAATTCGTATTCAAAATTATTTAAAGCATGTTATGTTATTTGGAGTATCTATTAGTTTTACTAACACCATCTGTTTTGTTACTACCTTACACCGATAATACAATCTAATATTCAGAAGGTCACGACAAACCTGGTGTCGGACTCCGAAATAAATTATTCTAGGTTAATAAAACAGAGGGCAACTCCCTGATGCCAAATAGGTCGATCTGCCTGCGCACAGTGGTTGCATTATTTATACAGGGTGAAACCTAAGTAATGATCACCTCTGTGTTCTACCCAAGAAAATGAACAACTTTCACTATGGGACCAACTCTGAAATCACGAAAAAAAAATCAGCTGCTTCATACATTTTGGTCGAGTACGTATTGAACTTTTCTATTTTCATAGAAAAGCGTTAGCTGATTTTTTTTTCGTGATTTCAGAGTTGGTCCCATAGTGAAAGTTGTTCATATTCGTGAGTAGAACACCGAGGTGATCATTTTGTTCACGACTTAGGTTTCACCCTGTAAATACATCGGCTAAAAAACGTATTATCGCTCCAAAAAAAACGATAAGGGAAATGACATACATAAAGTACGTAAGTTGTACATAAAGTAAGTACAGTCACGAAATTTAATTTCATACCCACGTTAGATCCAAAGTCAATCTGACATTCTAGAACAATAAGGTTGAGTTTCCTAAAAGTTACAAATGATTTGACAGAGCCTAATAAAAATAGATTTAAGAGTGCTTTATTTAAGCAATTACCTTAATATTATTTAAATTTAAATGATGTAATGTTTAATAACTGTAACTTGTAAACTAAGACTAAGACTCGCGGATCCCACAGTCAAACGTGACCATACTAGTTTTACTCGTGTCAAATATGTAAAAACTGACCAAAATTTTAGTCGCGTTTTGGCTTTACGACCTTTTAAAAATTGTTTATTGTTCCACAAAACGGGTATAGCGTTATAACGCAACCAACATATTGGTATTTTAATGGTTATTTCTCAAACATCGAATTCGCCACATTCAACAAGTTATTAGCAAATAACTCGAATTATTAAGAGTTTTGTTATGCATGTGTCATACCATTAGAATTGGCGTGAACAGGAGATGTTTTTAGGAAATTGGAAGAATTGTAATCACGTATAGTACTGTTAGGCGATGGGCTTGCAACCTGTCACTAATACACTGGTAAACATCTTAGCCTAAGTGTGCAAAATGTGGTTACAGAATTATCAAAAAGTTTTTAGAGTTGTTGGTAATTCTGTAGCTCTGCCTACCCCACTCTGGGAATAAAGGCGTGAGTTTATGTATGTATGTAATCACTTTGTTTTTTTTTTAATTTCATTGTAAAGTTGAGGTAGAAAGATTTCTTTATCGGTTTCTGAAACTTTGGGAGCCCCCATTATTTTTTAAAGTAGCTTTACGCTTCCAGTAACAGTTTTATTTGAATACCACAACATTTAACAATCTATTAAAATTAAAATTTTGTCAATACACCAATTAGTTCCTTTTTTTTCGGGGTTTATAGTTCGAATTTCGGTGTCTTGTAATAAAATTATAAAAAAAACGGTATTAAATAGCCCTTAGACAAATTAAGGGTTAAAGTACCTGAAATGGATAGCTAATGGTCTCTTCTACTCGCCTGTTTCTTTTTGACAACGCTCTACCTAACACCCTGTATATTTCTATTACAACGAGTACTTACTTTATGTGTAACATTTAGCCAGTTCCTTTTTTTTTGTAAACGTCAGGTTCGTACGAAATCGGAAATTTTACCTCCAGTTGGTGTCTTAAAGTGGTATTAAATATTTGGTGCAAGTCCGCATAAAATAATGAAAGTAACAACTCTTGAGAAATGTTGCTATAGCGCTTTGAATAATTGTATCGGCGAAATTTTGCCGGTTTTTGAAAACTGTTGGATGAGATGTCAATATTTCGCTAGCGACATCTCTTTAAGAAATCTCCAGATAAGTTTCTACTAGAGTCAAGACTGCCAGTTCCATATTTTCATCGACAACTAACTCTAGTTTTTTTTTTTACAATATTACCGATTTTTCTCATTTTTAATATCCTAATTGTAGTTGTCTCCATATTTAATGATCTTTAAGGTAAAGAAAATTTCACTTTGTAATTAATTACCCTACAAACTGTATGGAAAAATTTCTTTGATTTGTGGGGGTTCTAGTACTGTAACCTTAGTTGATGTCAAAGAGTATTTTAATCCTTGATAGAAATGGGAGCAATTGGCATTAAAACATTTTAAATCAAACCTGTCGATTTTCTCTTTGACTGTAAATTTTATCAAAAATCTGAGAATGTCGATTGTCATCACTTAAAAAGTTAGTAAAAGTCTCCTAAGAGCATTTTCGGGCAGCAGCAAGTGATCTAGTAGCTGCCCTTACTGCCCCATCTCAACTTTCCATCCTGTATACGAGGGACTACGTCCAATATATTCTCGGTATCGAAATTTTCACATAATTTTTCGACCCCGATTATCGGAAGTCAGTGCAAATCAATTTCTGACTTTCAATACGTTTATGGATGATGAGGGGTCCCGTACAGTTCACACGCGGTAAAAGTGTAACTTTTACAAGGGTATTGTTTATACGTTACTAAAGTAGGGACACCGAGTGATGGCACTTGACACATCTGACAATAGTGTTGTGAAACACTCCATTTAACTATCGTAAAAAATTCTGTCAAGTGCGAGTGGTATATTTTTAAAAAGTTTAAGTACTTAATGTTCAATAATTAAATAAAGTATTTTATTTTAATGTATTTTAATCTGATTCATTCAAATCAATATTACTCCTTGAAGAACAATCGTCACTGCTATCATCTGCTGCGTTAATTATGATTTCACTGTATAAAATATTATCTATGTTTACATCAGTTTCATAGTCTTCCCTTATTCGTCGCACGGTACTGTTTACCACCCGTTCCCAGTCTGTTTTAGTGACATGTGCACATGCTTCCTGTAATAATTTTAACATTTCTGATGTGGTGAATGGAGGTTCTGTATTATGTCTTGCTGCATATCCCTTGACTTGTGCCCATATCAACTCAATTGCGTTGTATTCACAATGGTATGGTGGTAAACGTATGACTTGGTGCCCATATTCAGCCGCGAGTTCATCGATAACGTATCGCTTTTTTTGCGGTTTATTTATTTTTAGTAAATGTACCAACTCCGCCTTGAACATCTTCATGTTTGCATCTACGCCATTTCTTTGTAGCCATGAAACGATTTCAGCTTTATTCTCAGATTGAGCCGGTGGCTTATCGATTAGCATCGAGTGATATGGGGCGTTGTCCATAATTATAACGGATGGTTCAGGAAGGCTACACAACATGGAAGTAAACCATTCTGTAAACTTTACTCCGTTCATTTCTTCGTGATAATCTCCAGTTTTTTTTTATGCGAAAGCCAGCAAGGCATCTTCAACGAACCCGTTCGCAGTGCCGGCATGACAAATGATAAGTCTGGCTCCTTTTCCAGATGGAACTTTAGAAGTAGACGCAGCGGTATTATCGGTCCAAGAACGGCTAACTGTATGATTGGCATTACGCCATGTCTCATCCAAGAAAACCACGTTTTGCCAATCTTCTATTTGTTTTACTTGGAGTCAAAAAGTATACCTTGCCATCACAATATCGTACCTCTCCATTAATATTTTGCGTTTATTACACTCCGTGTATAGAAATCCAATGTCTTTTAAAACTTTTGATAAAGAACTTTTCTTGCCAAAAAACAAGCCGGCTTCTTTCAGGGATTCTACTAACTTCCTTCTCGTTGGATATTCCTTGCGTAAATAATAACTGTACACATGTCTTCGAGTAGCATCGGAATCAAAACTATCAATACCTACAATTGGTTTTGATCGTTTTTTCTTATTTGGAGTGTGAAGAACATTATCTTCCAGGCCAGTGTCACCATATTTTTCTTTACTTATCCTGATGACAGTTCGCCTTCCCATATGCAATGCATCAGCTACACGATCAATCACTTGCCCCAATGGTAACAATGGCCCGCCATTTTCGGCCTCACGTTCAAAATAATTTCGTAACCGAAGAACGAACCCGCGTGTTTGACTGTTTAAAACAGTACTTTTCGTATGTTTGGGCATAGTGACGAGATCCACATCAGAAGCGTAAACGGAGTCCAAATAGAAAAGCAATGGTCAACAATTAAGGGTAGTATGGGTGTCCAAAATTTAACGCCAGGTAAAACAGATTCGAATCACATGTACGCAATAGGTACGTAGATAGTAATGCCAAGACAAAACTGACAGCGATTGAGTGACAATTTAATAAAAGAGGATACAAAAAAAGGTTTATTTTATGTACTCATATAAATAAATTAAAAGCGTATTAAAAGCGTGAAGGGAGGTGAGATCAGGGCGTGGGTTAAATCTGAAGATAAATCTCTTTTTTAAAATGATTAAAACGATGATCGCAACGAAAAGCAAATAAAAACGATCTCAAGATGAAGCTAGTTACGATAAATGCGTTTCGGTTAATTACAGCCCCCGCGGTACATCACTATTCCGGTACCTGCAACAATGAAGTTTGACATCTGTTCCTTTATACTTGCTGTCAATATTTAGGGAACTTCATGAGCGAGCAAACGTCAAGTCAAACGTCAAGTGCCATCACTCGGTGTCCCTACTTTAGAGGCAAACCCATAATCGGTATAGCATCATTTGAATAATTATACATACATACATAAACTCACGCCTTTATTCCCAGAGTGGGGTAGGCAGAGCTACAGAATTACCAACAACTCTAAAAACTTGTTAATAATTCTGTAACCACATTTTGCTCTTTTAGGCTAAGATGTTTACCAGTGTATTAGTGACAGGTTGCAAGCCCATCGCCTAACAGTACTATACGCCTTTAATTATGTGCACTTTATTTAATACCCCAAGGTGGGGCTTGAGTTACACAGTGATTAATTAATGTGGTTTTGGTTACTCGCTCGAGCTCTTTTCGGGCGGACGTAATAATTGTGGATTATTAAGTTCGTGTTTGAACCAGAAGATGGAGCGGCGCGAGCGCATGGAGCAACTGGCGCGCGACGAGGTGTCGCAGTGGCGCTGGTCGCGCGCCGACGAGGAAGCATTCCGCCGCACCGTGGCCTCCTACGGCGTGGAGTTCGATCCCGCCACCAAGAGCCTGCGCTGGGGCCGCTTCCGCGCCCTCGCGCGCCTGCACGCCAAAAGCGACGACGCGCTCACCGACTACCTCAAGGCGTTCATGGCCATGTGCAAGCGCCAGTGCGGCCTGTCCGTTGGCGAGGCCGAGCTGCCCACGCGCGCCGACCTGAAGGCCGAGCCCATTGGCGAGGAGAGAGCCATCGCCACGTTAGAGAGGTATCCTCGCTTTACTTTCTCGTTTTCCTTTTTTGTTACTGATAGTGCATTACTGCAGGAGGGCTTTGGGTGACAAGTATGAGCGATATATAAGAGTCCAACAAGCGCCTATAACGATAACAATGCGAGAAAATATTACACAATTCCAAAATATAAAACACAGTCCCAAAATATTCTTGAAAAAAAAGAACATTGTCGCAATCATCATCAACATTACTCATAATTCTACGACACGTGATTGTTGTCCCACTTCCACTCTACGGTCGGCCAAGAAAGTGGTCTACCAGTTTTGACAAAAGTTTATGCGAGATCTAATTATCTCTAAGGTTGGCACTTGTCACTGTTATAATATTATTGCAAGGGAAAATCGAGCTTGTTGTATCATGTCGTGCAAATGAACTTCAACGTGAATGTGGTGGTAGACCACATTTTTGGCCGATTGTACGTATTTTGGAATTGTAATACTAATCGGGAGTCGGTTATACTCTTATATTCAGATAAGGACAGTTGAAGGAAAGTATTTCATCCTTATCACTAATGGGCGGACAACGGATACAACATGGTAACGAAATAACCAGATGGATAACACTTTTAATAAATTTAGATTACATACATACATTAAATCACGCCTGTTTCCCAGAGGTGTAGGCAGAGACCACTTCTTTCCATTTGCTACGATCTTGACAAATTTTCTTTCGCTAAAAGACTAGTACTATTTTTTTTATAAATCAGTACACATTTGGTATATTACGAAAGTACTAAAGGATTACTTTACGAATACGCCCCTCATACGTTTGTAGATGTGGAGAGGTCATTTTCACTATATAAGTAGATAGATAGTGATCTATAAAAGGAATGTACTCATAAATATGATTATTTACTTTAACAATAAAATTCCATTACTTTTTTGCAGTGTTATTCTTTTTTTTATAAATTGTAGTCTTATCCATACGAGGGCTGCCTTTTAAGTTGTGTCGTTTGGAAAAACTAAAGTCAATTTAAGTGTTAAATGGTATTTATTGTTTTTCAAAGTAATCACCGTGATATGTAATACACTTTTTCATTCGATCGAACCAGTTTTCGAAACACTTATTCCAGTCCGAAGTCGGGGTCTCCAAAATGGCCGTTTTGTATGCCTCAACGGCTTCTTCAGGCGTCTGGTACCGTTGACCACGAAGTCGTTGCTTGATTTTTGGAAAAGTAAAAAAATCGTTAGGGCTTAAGTCTGGACTGTGCGGCGGGTGTTCCAGAATTTCGACGTTTTGCTCTTTTAAAAACGCAATTGTTTGCCGGGCGGTGTGCGAGCTCGCATTATCGTGATGCAGTCTTATACGACGTCTTGGGTTATTTTTTCGAAACTCGCCGATGACTTCTGGTAAACAGACAGTGGTATACCAGTCAGCATTAACCGTTTTACGATCCTCGAGCACGATGTTGGCCACGTGGCCACTTTTCGCCACAAACGTGGCGACTATTTTTTTCGAAATGCTCCGTGAGCGTATTACTTTGGTCGGTTTTGGCTCATCTTGGAACACCCAAACAGTCGACTGCTGTTTAGAATCGGGTTCGTAGGCATATATCCAAGATTCGTCACCACTGATAATGTCGTAAACATGTTTCGAGTTTCCTCGGTTGAATTGCCGCAGAGTTTTGCGACACCATCGAACGCGAGCCGTTTTTTGGTCTTCACTGAGTAAATGTGGTATCCAGCGAGAGATCAACTTTTTTACGCCTAAGTGATCATGCAAAATACTGTGAACACTGGTCCCTGAAATACTTAAGGAAGCTTCTATCTCACGGTATGTCGCATGGCGATCTTCGACGATCAGTTGCCGTACAGCATCAATGTTCTCCTGGGTTACGGCTGTTTTTGGTCGACCTTCACGATGTCTATCACCAAGACTAGAGCAACAACGTTGAAATTCTAAATACCAGCGTTCCACAGTCCGGAGGCATGGTGCTTTATCATTGAAAACCGTAGTCAACTCTTCGAAGCACTGAAGTCGCGTTAAGCCCCTTTTGAAGTTGTAAAAAAATATCGCACGTAAATTTTCCTTCGAAATTTCCATTTTCACAACTGACTTGTCAACTTTGAACGAGCGCTGTACTAAAACGGTTGGGCCGATTTCGAGTCATTCTTTTGTTTTCGAATTCTAATTTCAAATATTTTAAGATGACACTAGTTCTTTTTTATGCAATCACGGAAGGCTTGCAAACGACAGAACTTAAAAGGCAGCCCTCGTATTACGGATATCGTTTGACATTATTTTGACGTAATTTGCATCCGTAGTCCGCCCATTATATCACCATATTTGACAGGAGAAAGGTGCCTTTTCTGAAATCAAGAAATGTTATTTCCTTAGATGAAGTATACCCTAGACACGCAAAAATGACAATAACAAGATTGGGTTTCTAAATCAGAGACAGAAGGAGACCTTATTTTTGTCTTTGTCAACGACGCGCTTCTTTTTGCTTGCAATTTATTTGTTAGACGCAATATCTTTAAAAAAAGTATAAAGTAGGTTCACTTTAAAATACGCTGTAAACGCGGTTCGAAAAGATTAACCTGTTTAGTATATGCCATTTTAAAACGTTTAATAAACATGGACGAATGGAGATTAAACGAGTTTGCCTATTTTGAGCTAGTCTAAACATGGTTTAAAAAAAATAAAAAGTGGGATGTAATGAAATTTCATCCATTTTCGCGATCTCTGCCGTTGGTAAATAATAACTGTTTTTTTGCCACGGCCTAGAACTGAGAACTTCGAGAGCTGTGTTTACAGCAGTAAGGTATAATATAGTAGGACCATTTTTGTAGTAGTAGAATGTAAGGAGCAAATCATGTAACATTTGGAGTGACAACGTTTTCAGAGTATTTTGACCTTGCTGGTTACGGATCTCCTTGTCGCCATTGCGAAATTTGAACCGCAAGTACGTTATACAGGAATAGATGCCGCCCATACAAAAAAAAATAGTCTAACATTTAGTAAATTGTTGTTCCGGTACCCTAATAAGAGGTCCGATTGTTATGGTTTTTTGATATGATGTAAAGGACAATATAGTAATGGTAACCCAAAATGTTAGATCCCTCCAGTACTATATTTTTCTCGGCCATCTTAGAAAAACTGTCTTTGTGCCTGTACTGTCTTTAGAGTTCAGTCTAGTGCTTATCATGGTTCCACAATATTGTAGACCACTAAACTTTTGTTGTTAAATATTTTTTCCACAACCTTTGTGATCTACAATATTGCCAAACTTCAGTTTGTGCTAAAATTCACTATAACGTAAAATAATAAAAAATATGGGAGGAAAACTGGGCAAAGTAAAAAAAACGAATATAAGTTCACTAAACGTAAATATGAGAGGAAATCTAGAAAAAAGTTGCAATTGTTAACGCTATGTCCCCATATCTTTGTCCCTAGGGTTCGTGGAAAAATGTTTGATCCCAAAAGTTTTAGCAAATTTTATATTCTACAATATTGCAGAACTACAGGGTGTTAGGTAATGAGTCGATAATATTTGAAATACGGATAGAGGGCACTGTACGGTCTTAGTATTACCGACCGCACAATCGCCAACGCATCAGTTTGTGTTTTATGTTAATCATGCATTTTACCTTACTTGACCACACTTCGCAGCGTAGTACTATCAAGAAGAGAACAGAAGATCAAAAACCTAGGTATCATTCATTATCAAGCATATATCACAAAGGATATCTGAGTATAACAATAACCCAGACATTTTTATGGTCCTTCCAGCCGGATCAATATCAGTGACTTTAACGTATCTTCAACAAGTTTGTGACCTTTGTAAGTAGAGTGTGAAAGCAATCGGCTAACTGGCCTCCCACAAGCGGGTCTCACCAGTGAGTTGAGAAGGTGCTATAGCATACGAATACTTACAAAAATATATTTGAATTGTTATCAAGAAATCAAATTTTATCATGGATATCATTTTAAATCGCCAGAAAGAAATTCTCAGACAGATTGAGATAATTAACACCAACTTTAAGAAAGACGGTCCTAGTAGAAAAACGGCAGAAAACATCAAAAGTCGGCAGGAAAAACTGGAAATTCTTTTTGAAGAATTATCAGCAAATGACAAAAAACTACTGCAGTATCCTAATCCAACCGGAGAATATTTCGAAAACAAGGTTTTTGATAAAATACGCCATTATTATACCTCTACATTACAAATGATAACATCGTACAAACCAGTGAGCGAAGAAGAGCCTCCGGAAATTGAAGAATTCCAAGTTCCTGTAGTGGAAGATGTGTTTGGAACCCCTGCGAAGCACGACCGCGGAGGGAGTAGCAAGACAGATCATTTGATGACGAAACAAGCCAGCAATTTTCGAGCATTTGCAAGAACCATACAAAACATCAAGTTGGATTTAGTGTCAGAAAAATGGGAGTTTGAAGACTTGTTACGTACCGTGCAAGCACGCTGGGCAGTCATCGATACTCTTCACTGGGAACTTGACAGTGAGTTGGACGGCAGCAGCAACAACGTGTATGAAAAGGCGTACACCAGTCATGAGCGAAATTACAATGACATGAAGACAGCAATAAACAAAAAATTGTGGTCAGTTTCCCACCAAGAAAAATTCACACCACAGATGGAAATACCAGAATTCAGCGGAAATTATCATCACTGGGAATCCTTCAAAGATTTGTTAGGAAATAATGTAAAAGTCGCACGGTTTTCGAGATATTTAACCTTTTTTGTATTTTTTTTAAATTGACTCTTACTAGAGTTTTTGGTCATTGTTTGTACGAAGACTTTTTATTTTTTATTTTAATACCTACTATTTAATAGTGTTGCTATCAGATGGCGTAACTACTGTTTTTTAATAAAAAAAATATCGCAAACTTGAATTTTGCATCTTCTTCGGTCGAACATTTACCAAACTACTCTTGCAGTGAAAAAACATTAAACTACCACAAGGTAGCCCATGAGCTTAAAAACATGCCTATTTAATAGACGTATTTACTAACGGGTCTTTATTAAACCCGGGCCTTACTAAACGTATTTTAGCTTTTTCATAGCGTCCTCAGTACCCTCTATCCATAGTTCAAGGATTATCCACTCATTACCTAACACCCTGTATAATTAGTACTAGAATGAACTTTAACAATAGTATAGGCAAAACGCAGAAACAGTTATTACAGCTTTTCCAAGATGGTAGAAAAAGATAGAGCTGGAGGGACGAAAAGTTTGGACGGTTAACTCTGATTTGGATAGTTATCCCGTTCGAAATACCCATTCCAAACCCTTGGTAAGGGCAACCGTTGTAAATAGCGCTTTTAAATCCATATAAAAACCCACTCGAAACCCCACGAATGGGATAGCAGTCCGGTCCCTGGTTTTTGCAACAGTTGTATTAAGGTCGAAAAAGATGAGTGTCATATTAGGCGAACATCGTAAAGGAAGACGTCACGAGTGTTCTTTGACTTAATTATACACCGTTGCATACAATACTTTTTTTACGACTAGGGTTTCAAACAAAATGCAAAATTAAAACAACTAAATACGGGATATTTACGATACAATAATAATAGGTAACTAATACGAACGAAGCACAGAAAAACAAAGAAGCGGGAAACATGAAAATAATAAGATGGTGTAATGAAAAATGGCCTAACCATTAACCTACCGCCAAACAGCAGTGTTCGCATTGTTGTGTTCCGGTTAGGGGATAAGACAGCCGGTGAAATTACTAGCATAGAGGCATTCCATCTTAGCCTCAGGGTTGGCAACGCATTTGCAGTCTTAGGATTGCATTGCAGTCTTGTGATTGCGAATGTCTATGGGTCACAGTTTCCACTTACCATCAGGTGGCTTGTGTGCTCGTTTGTCTACACGATGCCATAAAAAAAAAAAAAAAACATAACAATACATAAGGCAAGTGACTACAAGTAGAAAAGTTCCTTGCCAAGGAACTTTTCTACTGAATCCTTGGACTAAAGACATGTTTACTTAATGTCAAATAGGGAAATAAAAAATTGACGAATTGTGACATCGGAGAAAGGATAAAAAATTAAACATTCGGTCGAAAAAAAATCGTTATTGCGATAGGTTACTTAATAAAACTGGCCAACTAGTTCTTGATTGGTTGTCAATTTTGGTAAGTCATATTTTAGGTAATCGTATGAGTACAAGGGTGATATATTATTGGCCGGTACCGTAAGTCGAACGGACCGGTAATCAAGCCGAAGTTAATTTGCTTCGTACAGAATTAATAAACTGATGTTGAGCAAGATGCTTGTCTCGACGATCGTCACCAATTACGGATTTGTATGTCTTGACATTTCCTTAACGTGTCTTCGTCTCACTCATGCACTTGGTATAGTATCTCAGCACGACCTGTCTATAGTTGTGAGTAGAGGAGTATGCGTCGAGTGCGGCTGATTTAGTCGCGTGGTGTTGCAGGATCGACTTGCTGCGCGTGTTGCGCGAGGAGGTGGCGCCGCACGGCGCGCTGGACGCGCGGCTGGCGCTATGCGAGCGTTCGCCCGATGCTCCGCCCTGGTGGCAGCCCGCGCGCCACGACAAGCTGCTCGTACTCGGCGTCTGCAAGTGAGCAACGTACATACCTACCACTACATCTCAATTTTCCCACAAAGATAACATTAAATATTTACTCTGCACATTAATTTAATAAAAACATAAAAATAAAGAATAGTAAAATTAAGTAAAGCTATCGCAGACACTTTCGAAACGAAACAAAAGAATTAACGGACCCCTATTTTTTATATCCGCTCACATGGATCCCTTGTAGGTATACAGGGTTACAGGTTAAGTCGTCCTAGATCCTTTAAGAAGACATAGTAGAGCTCATTTTGAGCAATTAGGTCGCGTAGTACCCTGGCCGAAAACTATTCGTTTCTGAGATATTCATAATTTTAATGAATTTTGGTGATTTTTCCTTTTGTCCATGTCACGAAAAATCCTTAATTTCATATTTTAGATTATTTGAATTATTACAAATCAGTGAAGTTTTTAAACGCATTTGCACGATTAATAATCAAGTTTCAAAGTAATCACATAAAGTTCGTTTCTCCATACTATGTGAAAAACAAACACGGGAACACCTAGTATGGAGAATCTCAGAAACGAATAGTTTTCGGCCAGGGTACTACATGACCTAATTTGCTCCAAATGAGCTCTACTATGTCTCCTTAAAGGATCTAGGACGACAACCTGTAACCCTGTATAGACCACTTTGGGA
>OZ014439.1:10165320-10247961 GCA_963966035.1 Acleris laterana | reverse complement strand
CGGATAGTTGAGTACCTATTAAGGTGGATTCACGTTACACCTGCCGAAGCCGGGCCCAGCCCAGCACGGTGTAATGTGAATCCACCTTTATGCGTTACCACTGGCTAATAGAGTATTTGTGCTTCTTGATTTTTAAATAATATAGGTAGTTAAATTACTGTTTCTTTTTTTTCTTTGATTTGGCTGAATGGTCACAACCATTGCCATTATGAAAAAAGTCTGTCAATTAAAAGTAAAACCAAATCCCGCCTTTTTAGCTAACGATTAAATATTGTTGTGAAAAAATGAGCGATTTAGACGATTGTGAAAAATACATTTATTGTAATTTTTTCGCAGATGTATTAAAAAACGTCGTTTGATATACGTGCGGAACTGTCATTTTCACTCGTCCCGAGTCTTGGCCCTCGCTTGCAGCTCGGGTCAAGACACCTCGGGACTCGTTTGAAATGACATACTTTCCGCACTAATATCAAAATGTACCAATTACCAAACGGATGGACGGATTTCTAAAAATAAGTTTTTTTTGGCATGTTTTTCAGTTTTGGGTAGACCCCCCCTCACACATCACAGTTGTTTTTTCCATACAAAGTGAAAAGCAATCACTGGGACAAAATTACTGACAAAAAAAACGGGTAATTTAAAAACTTCGCTTATTGGTAATGAAATGATTCTAATTGAGTTGATAAATATCAAACTCCAATATTTAGTTGAAATTTGGTATACAAATCTAAAACTCAATTTGTTCGAATTAAGTTTTAAATTCGTATACCAAACTTCAAGGACATACTGGAGTTAGATATTTCGCACCTTGATAATGAGACCGTCACTAAACAAAATATATAATAATATATTTTGCGGGTGGTAGGACCTTGTGCAGGGTCCGTCCGGATCGCTACCACCATCTTATCCATTAACCTACCGCCAAACAGCAGTGTTCGCATTGTTGTGTTCCGGTTTGGGGATAAGACAGCCGGTGAAATGACTAGCATAGAGGCATTCCGTCTTAGTCCTCAGGGTTGGCAACGCATTTGCAGTCTTAGGATTGCATTGCAGTCTTGTGAATGCGAATGTCTATGGGTCACAGTTTCCACTTACCATCAGGTGGTCTGTGTGCTCGTTTGTCTTCTCTATGCCATAAAAAAAAAAAAAAAAAAAAATATATATAAGAGTTCGAATAATGACAATATTGCCATCAAAATGAAGTTGGATTTCAAATACAGCATTTTTTTGTTTAGTGACGGTATCATTATCAAGGTGCGATTTATCAACTCAATTATATAATATACAGGGATCTTGAAAGTCTTAAAATCTTAAAATCTCTTTAATTACCTAAAGCTGGCAAAATTCCGTTAAAAGTTAAGGAAACATGGCGTCGGCTTCTTAAAATATTATTTTAATAATATGAGTTCCGAGTTTCCGGAATTCTATAAAACATACATTATAGATAAATAAAAATGAATGATTCATTTTTAATGTATTGCTAAGTGCAAAACTCGAGAACAGCTGAACCAATTTGGCTGATTTCTGTTTTATTGCGTTCGTTATTGTGAGGAATAAGGTTCATATGTGTGAAAAAAAATTAAAAATCTAACGGGAAGGTCGGAAGTTTTTGCTGGAGTGTTAGTGTTTGCTGCAACTTACAGCCAATTTCTAAACAGAAAAAGGCAGATCTCATCAAGTTAGTTAAAGCAGATACCTGAGGAATTCTCTCCGCGTTATGAAAATCTTAAAACGCTGAAATCACGTAGAAATTGCATGCCAGAGGCAAATTACGATGAATCGGAAAGAAGTCACTCGGAAGCAGACTGATAATTTGATTTAAATGTCAAGATAAATTATTTAGTGGTAAAACCGAGTTGGTTTAAAGATTTTGTTGAAATTTTAAATAAAGATGAACCATTGTTCATACAAATATTTCACTATATACACAGATTTTTTATAATTGTGGTAGCTAAAACTCATTTAGCTTAATAACTATTAAACTACCGATAATATTATTTAAATTTGCTTCTCCATACATTTGCCACAACTCTAAATACTGAAAAAAATACGTTACATTAGATTTAAGTAACACACAGATTTAATAATTCGAAATAATATCAAAACATGTTTATGTCCATTGTGTCAAATAGGTAGTTAGTGACTTTTGCTAGTGTAGTTAGTGGACAATTAGGGAAATTCCGTGAAAAAAAACAATTAATCATTTAATTGTAAATCACGACTTTTTTTACCTTCAGTTTTCACACGCAAATAGCGAAACGATATCTACTAATCATTTCCACATGTTCAAACACTATTTTTATATTTTACGTGTTCCTGTATTTTTTTAATTGAAAAATAATACTTTACAAAGGAAAACGTGGGGTGCTCAACACTTATGGCCAAGGCTGTACTTTGTTAAAATAAAAATAATATTTTTACAACCTATTAATATTATAATAATTTAACTACAGGTAAGGTTTGTCGATGATTACTACTAAATAATTTCTTATTTTTTTACAGCCTGCGCCAGAACAAATAGTCGGCAAAGAAAAAAAGAGAAGGAAGCTAGACGAAATAGTTTTAGGATTATCCGCTGCTAAGGGTAAAAGTCCGAGCACGTCATCCACAGAGCCACCGGTGCGCGGAAGAGGATCCATCTTGCCCGACGTCACGGTCACGCCGGCCGCTCCTCCGTCCGCTACCCAACCCGCTCAGAAACCGTTCTCGGTCACCGTTACCAACGTTCCCTCACCTCAAACGAGTTCTAAAGACCTCTCTTCGTATCTGCAACAGTCACTGGAGCACAGCAAAAGTCAAAAAGTGCCGCCGTCTTCAGCGACGATGAAAGCTTACTCTCACGAGGCTAAAGTAAACAAGTGGCTGGCGGAGCAAGCCAGCGTAGAACCGCGGAGGCGCGGCACAACGCCGCGGCTGGCGCCCGACGAGCACGTGCCCGTCGTGCACCGCGTCACTGGTAAACGCATCGTGGGTCACAAGGCACCGCAGCTCAAACACCTCGCACAATGGATCGCTGAAAATCCTATGTACGATATCGATTCCAAGTGGACAGAAGGGATCAAAGAACACGTCAAGTTACCACAGGACGTGCGCACTCAGAGACATTCACCTATGCAACCGAGCGGTTCTATGACTGAGCGGAAAAAAGGACGACCCCCGACGTTGGACAGCTCTACGGCGAATATTTTATCAACCGGATCGCATCTGAATCAGAATGTGGCCGGTCTTAATCCTGCTCTTTTAGCAAGTTTATCAGGTTTGAGTGCGTTTGATCCGAAAACCCTAGCTGCTACACTTTCTAACTTGACAAGTTTCGACCCCAAACTCCTCAATACCTTCGACCCTAAATTACTTTCGAGTCTCAGCAGTTTCGATCCGAAAAATAATCCATTACTAAGCTCTTTTAGTAGCATGCCAAATTTATTAGGCAACATTACCGGAGGTAATATATTTGCTAATTTAGCTGGGTTGGGACTTCCAGGATTTTCTTCCCTAGATATGAATAGTCTCGGTGGAGCAGCGGCCGCAAGTGATCCAAAGTCTAAATCTCGAAAGTCGGCCGACGGTGGAAGTACTTCCAAAAATGCAAATTCACAATTCCCATTCGTTTTTCCTAACCCCAATATGTTATACCCACAACTGGGGTTAAGTGGCTTGAATCCCTTTGGTATGCACTCTGGCATATCCTCTGCTTATGATGCGCTAGGATTGCTTAATAATAACTTAGCCGCAAGTTCTGGTTCGTCAACAATGCATAGCTCTAGTCACGGTTCTGCTCGAGGTAGTTCTATGAAGACTACGACTCCTAGATCGTCAACAGTAGTGACGAGTTCCTCTACGTCCCGTCAGCAAAAGGTTACAGACCGACAGCAATCAAGTCAACTACCTCAGATACTTTTACCACCAGATCCATATCTCCTAGAGTCTCTCTCTAAGCAGTCTCTGAGTTACGACGCCATGTTAAAAGCGGAAAAAAGGACTCGAGAAAGTGACAACCATGAAGCTATGGCTACCGACCTATCTAAAACTGACAAAAAGAAACTTCCTTTTGATACTTTAAGATCACAGATGCCTCCGGAGTTTGTTGCAGTGCAGGAAAAATTATTGAAAGGTGACAAAAAAGACATTGATATTAGTAAAATGTTATTAGAACAAATGGCTTCTGGTGCTTTAAGTGCTAGCCTAGTCAGTTCAGCTGACGCCAAAAAAGTTAAAGATATGGAAAAGGATGCATTTGAAAAGCTGAGCAAAAGCTCATCTGAATATATTGCAAGAGCTCTGTCGTCTGAAGACTGCTCTTCTGCTCCACTGGGGTTAAAGAGAACACATGATGATATGAGTAATGAACCCGAAAACTTGGCTCTACAAGCAACAGAAATAAATTCTTCTAAAAAGGTAAAGGAAACTGCTCCTTCAGAATTAATGAATTTGTCTACTATTGACAAACAACAAGACCACTCTACTGGGGAAATGGATCTAGAAGATCTTATTGCTCCTTCAACCGTCATTAAAACTGGTATCAAGCCAAGTGATTTTGAGAAAAATATACCCAAAACTGCAATGGACACTACTAATGTTGACAAAGATGAGAAATCTCAGTCGAAATCCATTGCTTACCATGATGACACTATGATGCAGAGAAACGTTGAGACTATTCACAACACCGAAAGTGGCAACAGTGCCCCTGAAGAAGAAACTAAAGAAAGTAGCGTTGCCGATGAATCTAGTAGTGTCGATGATGCATCTCCCAATGACGGAGGCCGCAGAGGTAATCGAAAAAAAGGTCGTAAGTCATCTGAAGAAATAACAACAGGCCCGCGACGCGAATTACGCTCGAGCGCTGGCAGGTTATCAACCGAGTCTAATGTGAATCACTGAAATCTAATCTATATTGGAAAATTTACATCACATTAATTACTAATGACTGTAGTGAGCTCCATTGCGAGCTGTCATTCAAAAATGATCTAGAAGTGGTAAGTTGCAGCTCCGTTTAAGTTAATCATGTTCGTTCAGTTCTATATGAATTATAACTTTGAACATTCTCATTTTGTATTCACAAGATATTCTGACTTGCATAAAAATAATGTTTAGGTTAGATATAAGGATACTTTTCTTATTGTAATGCAATGTATGTCGCAGGAAAGTAGGGTCGATTATATAATAGTTTGAGTGAATATTCTATGGAGTCTCGTAGCCCCCCAAATTAATCTGGTAAGTGAAAAACATTAAAAAAAATTGAGATCAATTCCAATGAAAGCAAAAAATTAACCATACTTATACATTTCCCTATTAACATTATCATACCCTACTACATCACTCTATCAACCCTTTTTATTACTCGGTTAATAATGAGTTTGTTGTAGGTTTTATTTTTGTAACAATCCCTAGGTGATAAACTGCTTTTACCTGAGTACGCTTTCAAACTATCTGAGTCAACATCTGGATACGCGGGTCGCGGTTATATACCAGATTTTCAAAATGTCTTAACTATTATTATTACCAGATCCCCAAAGACCAGAATCTAAATATTTAGAGGTTAAGATAATACCCTAATTTGAATGTGTAACTATGGACTCCAGTATATTAAGAATGAGGTATTTTAAAATTCTGGTGTTTCGACACTGAGTGAAGGTTGAGAGCTATCCCGATGTACTTATTTCTTACTCTACTCCATAACTGCGTCCTGTGTGTGCCGATATCGAATCTGATAGTGTGAAAGCTCACTTAGAGTACGGAATGCGCTATTCCCAACTCCCCCACCATCAAACGTTTGTTACCACTTTTAAATTTATTTTTCATAATTAATAGATGATCGATGCGGGCTTATCAAAACTATCAATATGATATTTTTTTCTTAGATACTATGATACAATACCTGTTAAACAATATGGTGGTAGGTATTTTCGGGTTGTTCGCGGTAGTTCCCTTGGATATTCATTCGAAATAACTATTGCGTTTTTTTTTGTACTAGTTCCTTCACAAGAGATGGACGTACTGACACTTTTTTTCGTGTTTGTTCCTTAGCAAGAACTGAAGGTATTACTGCGACTTGCTTCGTTTTTGTTCCTTTACAAGAGCTTAAGGAACAACCTTCTTTTCGCATTAGTTCCTTTACAAAACAAACAGTTAAAATAACTGAAGAAACTAATGCGAAAAACAAGTGCTTGTCAGAAAAAAAAGTCGCAGTAGTCCATAATTTCTTGTGAAGGAACTAGTGCGAAAAAAAACGTAATAGTTCCTTTGAAGGAACATCCAAAGGAACTACCGCGAATAATCTGTATTTTCTTGCGACATCCGTTAGTTATAATATTTTCTTAGAAGACTGGATACTCCACGTACTAACGATTATAATTGCAATTATAATACATAATTCATACATTTGTCATAAGAAGTAGGTACGTTTTATTGTATTTATTATTTTTTGTTCATACAACAGTTAATATACTGGTCGCAGGCAGACTAACGAAATTTTGAAAACGATACCATGCTGCCCTTATTGTTAGGCCTATGTTAGATGTCCAGCTATATATTTTTTCAAAACATATTCTTTAGCTCGATGCTACTGTTGTGAAGTGTCAACAAGATCTCTTGCAAAAAGCAAACCATTTAGATTTAATTAAAATATTCGTGGTCGTCATTAGATTGGATTTCTTTTTTTATAGGTATTTTGTAGTATCGAATTATGTTAGACTTGGCGATGCATTGCAATCCTTTTTATCGTTTAATAGTGGTGAAATACGTATCAAATTCGATATTGTTTTTATTTTATTTTAAGTAAGTGCAACACTGGATGTGATAAAATAATTTATTACATTATATTCTTACTATTTTGCATTGCTGTATTGATGAATTGTAATATAGATAATTGTGACAAATCATAAATAAATATGAAACTGATACCATTCGTTTTTTTATACAATATTTTTCGAGGGTACCTGGTATCTATTATTGTATCGAAATACCTTTCAGCAAATCTAACCTAACCTATCATACGTAATGAATGCTCCAGATATGCTGAAAACATCATGATTTCAGCGGAAACTATCGTTAGATGAAATGATAAAATCGAAGTGAAATTCGATAAAATGAAGTTTTTGTGACAAGAACGTCGGTTAAAGGAAGTCTCTATTCCTTCCGATATTAACTTTATCGATAGGGGAAGTTTGGCACCATTCGTACACTGGGAAGATTCATACACACGACTTCGCGTGTGTGCGTAGCCATTGGTGTCAGCCAGTGCGGCAAGTACAAGTTGCCCGCGACTTGTTTGTCGCTCGGATCTCCCGTTCTTAGCCAGTAACTATAGAGCGCTCATTCCCGAATTTTAAAATACCAGATTCTCAATATACATGGTTCTCAAAAAATAACATTTAAATTTCGGTATCGTTGATTATGCTTACCTAATATTTCGAAGCTGGTGATTTGGGAATCTGGTAAAGAGAGTAGTCTGGTATTTTAAAATTCTGGTATTTCGGGAATGAGCGCAAATGCTGCCATTGCGACCAACGAGGTAGGACGTTGTGTTTTGGCGGTCTCGAAGTAAATGCAGTACCGATGTTTTGGTGTATTTTGTGGCTAGGAAACATCGACATACCAACCTATAGACGCCGGGTTCTATACAAAATTCTCCTCTAAAAGTGTCCCAGGGCGACCTATACATACTTCATACTTGTATATAATCATTGTCAAAATAAAACATTCTAATTTAAATGGTATGTCATTAACGCAATGCTTAATTTTGCTTGAAACCATTTATTTATCATCTTATGTTGCTTCGACTAGAGGCTCGTATTTTTACCTTATGCAGCTTCTAGCGGAGTGCCATTGTCACCGCGAACAAAGTACAAATGGAGTAGCTTTATACTTAATATTATTAAGGTGGGTAGCAGGTCGGTTCAATATAAACAACAACTCACGCAATTTTTTCATTATTTACTAGCTTTCGCCCGCGACTCCGTCCGCGTAGAAGTGGTTTATCGCTGCTCCCTCGGGAACTGCCCAATTGTCCGAAAAAAAACTATCCTGTCTTATTCCAGGACCTAAACAATATGTGTGCCAAGTTTCATCTCGATCCGTTCAGCGGTTGAAGCGTGAAAGGCGGACAATCACACACTTTCACATTTATAATATTAGTATAGATAATATACAATATTGTGGGCTTGTAAATCGTCATATTTATATTTTTGTAACAAGACATAGAACCGTTTTCAAAAACCCTAATAGCTACTTGAAAAATTTATAACTTCCTTAACCTTTAAATTTGGTAGGTATCTCTTGTTGATGTATTGGAACTTTTTTAATCAGATCATCTTGGCGTGGGGATTGAACCTATAAAATTTCACAATTGTAACTTTATAATCTGTGATACAAATATATTAAAATTAAATAAAAAATCTATATAGGTCCCGTTTCAATGTCGGCACGTTTACTAAGCTGTTCCTGTAGAAATGAGTTCTGTAATTTTCCTGCTCTAAAAGTAGCATGTGACTTTTCCTGGGATTTCTACAAACCAAATTTCAGACAAATCGGTCTAGCCGCCGTTTAGCCATTCTAAAGTAACAGACAGACAGGTACTTTAGCAATCCTAACACTTTAGGTACAATAACTACATCATCATCTTCGAATTCGATACAGTTTCCGTAGGCACGGTTTTCAGACAGTGGTAGAATCTGTTTTTTATAATTTATGATATTAAAGTGACATATCTACTTAGCCTCAGTTTCGCGTCACAAAAATAATGATAATAGTAGCATATTATATTAATGGCAAGGTAAATAATCTGCAATTTAGGGACAGCCGTTTTACGCAATCGACGTCTTTGCGAATTTCCCACGACATCGAATTTGTCGAAATGGATCGAGCATACGACGGAACTTTTTCCGGGTCTAAAAAACTCCTCCTGCCGTTCACTCGCGACGATGGAATTCCATACCGCACAGTGAAATGGATCACCAGGAAATCTACAAATGAATATTAAATTTACGACTGCAAAAAATATAAAGTATTAAACTACTCCATAGATGCAATTGTTCTGCAACAACCAAATATTGACAATTGTTGGTCCGAAACTAAAATAAATTATTTTAAAAGAAATAATTAGTTATTTGCTAATTAATATTACGAGTCGACATTTACTTACCGAAAGTATGATATTCCGTCTGAAAAATTTTTGTTGCGGTGATTATTTTTGCAGTTTCTGAAAACGCATTGAGGCATTGTGACCAGGGATTGTAACCGGTTACAAATAAACCGGTATTTATTTAGGTTAAACCGGTTAATTATTTGGGTTACGTTCCAACGGATTACGGTTACGGTTACGCTCACAGGGAGCGAAATGCATTTACCGGTTATAACCGGTTAGAGAGCGCTTCCGTCATTCACCCTTGTCTCAGCTCACACGGAAGGAGCGCTCTCTAACCGGTAAATGCATTTTGCTCCCTGTGAGCGTAACCTTTATTATGGGTTAGGCTCTCATAGTGTGGCTTTAACCGCTACGGAAAATAAACCGGTTTTCAATCCCTGATTGTGACACGTGTCACTGTTGGCGTAGTCGACAGCGAACTAAATTCAAGTAAACTCCCAATTTGAAGTGGGTATATATTCGCAGGGCCGTGTTTTGTTCTCTGACCCGTTATCTAGGTAGTTGTATATTGTTGACCGAAGAAGCTAGGAAAAGTGAAAAATACTAAAGGTTTTTTATTCAACTGTTAGTAGGTATATGATATGATAATGATAACGCATCAATTTCTTTTCCAGAATCATCGTGCGGCATTATAAAAAGGTTTCCTATTTAAGTAGTCGGGTAGGCCAACGTCTTTTCACACTAACTTGTGCAGTTTTTTTTGTACCGTTACAAAATCATAAAATCATAATTATAAATATATTTATTTGTGATTAATAAATCACATATTCGGTTAAAATTAACAGTGTTTTTTATTTGTACGAAAGTACTCCACACCCGAACGTACTCGTACCCATGTATTAACGTGGTATATCTAACGAAAGCTAAAACTGCACAATAAAGCGGCAAATTTAAAAGATCTTCATACAGGGTGTCCAGTAAATAATGGATAACCTTCTACCCATCCATGGGGCACCTCAGGCTGGTCCCTAAAAAGGACTTACAGGTTTAGTAAAAGTTGCATGGTTTTCGAGATAATCGAACTTTTCTATTTTCTTAATAATTAGCACCTTGCTTCACTGTAATGACCGCCAAGGTCACAAATAAAGAGATTTTGTCGTTCTATTTGCTGTTAAATATTCTTTAATAGTGATGCTAACGGATGTGTCTTAGAGCATTATGGTAGCGACACTAATTTCTTGTTAAACATATCTTAATTTATAACATCACATTTTGTTTTAAAGTTTGCAACAACTTTGACTGCTTGTGGTGAAAAAAAATTGTATGAAGACCAGAGTGGCCAATATGTTGAAAAATAGTGTATCTAATACTGATTCTAAACTGGTATAACACATGGTGTTAACGTCTTTACAGATAAAGTTATTGCTATTAGTATTCACTAAGAGCGAATTTTACCAAAACACCAAGTTATCGATAAGTATAACTCTTTACTTGATTGGGTTAGTCATATCATAAAAAACGCTTCTCTTATGAAAACCAACGTCTAATTACTGCAAAATAATGAATCACAGAATACTTGAAACCTACATCAACAATAATATTTGTAAATAAAAACCGAATCTGTTTATTAAAACCGGGCAAGAGCATGTCGGACCATGCTCAGTGTAGGGTTCCGAAGCCGTACAAGCCGACAAACAAAAAACTATCTCAAAAATCAACATGTATGAACCAATTTTCTATTTAAAGTTATTTGGCGCTGTCTTAGATGATTTTTAGTAGGTATAAACCCGTTAGTCGCCTGTATCTCAGGAACTAATTAAGTCTACTAAGTAATTTATTTTTCTTATACTTAAATTCGTATAAGTACCTATAATATCTCAAACAAGAGCCAAGCTTTTAAGTGTGAGATCAGTATACCTACCTATGTAGGTAGTTAGGTATCTAAACTGCTTCAAACCGACTTTAAATTACAATAAAAGTTTAATCTTTTATAAAGTAATTAATAGAAATTGAAAAAAAAACAAGGGCCAGTAAATAGAATTTTAAGTTTTCCAAACGATACTCAACTCAAATCAATAATCTAATCGATTATTTGTAAACTTTCAGATCGCAAATCGCAAACTTGTAGGTAGCATTTCGGGGCACGTCCGAACAGCAACTAGGCGCTCGCGCTTATGAGCGCGGCTGTCGCTCGATTTGTTACAGACAGTTCGACTCCCCCCGCGCGTGCAGGCCCCCCCCCCGTTAACAATTTTTCTATCAAAGTTATCATAGGCGATTTTGATAGGTATAAACACTTTAGTCGCCTGTATCTCAGGAACTAATCATGTCTACTTAGCCGTGATAGTTTTCCTTTAAAATTCGTTATATGCGCTTTCGTTGAAGATATTTTTCAGATTTTTAGTATTTGTAGTTTTGGCTGTAGGGGGGGGGGGGGGACACTTGACTCTAACAAAAAATAGCACTTTAAAGCTTAATATGTCATAAACGGATCCCTTAATCGAAAAATTGTTTTCATAAACCCGCAATATTTTTGAAAGACCTATCCAACGACACCCCACACTATGGGGTAGGCAAGAAAAAAAAAAGGCATCCCCACGTTACGTGTAGGGGAGGTGCATTAAAAAAAAATATTTTTCAAAATATTATTTTACCACTTTGTTGGCGTGACTAATATGTATATTTATGCCAAATTACAGCTTTCTAGTACTATGAGTCTCTGAGCTAGACTGGGGACGGAAGGACGGACGGACATGGCGAAACTATAAGGGTTCCTAGTTTGACTACGGAACCCTAACAATACTGTTTAGGTACTATAACAAGTGTTCGAACTGCCTTCCCTCAACTCTGATACAAGCTCTGCACCTTTTAATAAAATTTCTTTTTAACATTCGGGTGTACTGTCGTTCGGTAATTTCTTGACAGCCGTTTGAATATTTTGACGCAGTTCTTGCACAGAGTTAATTGGTTTGGAGTAAACTTTTTCTTTTAAGCAACCCCAAAAAAAAAAAACCAGCGGGTTCAAATCCGGAGAGCGTGGAGCCCATGCTATAGGACCCGCACGGCCGATCCATCTACACTCGGCGTCAAAAATATCGCACCTCGTTGAAAATCAGATTCAATCAAATCTAGCCCTTAGTAAAATTATCCCACCTCGTAAATATTAGTATCAATCGAAAGCACGTTTAATGTGTTTTAAATTAACAATATTTAATTTAAAGAAAAAAAAAGTGTTTTCGCAAACTGAGAGTTTCGAAAAAAAAGTGCCAAATTACGCGTTTGAATGGTCGCGAGTTGTGCCGTGTTCCAGGTGTATAAAAAGTCTGGTAAAGGTCAAATGTCAATCATTCGCTATCCAGACGTTAAAGAGAACACATCTAAGGAGCTGAAGCAAAAAAACTACCCTCAAAAATGGAAACCACTGCTGCTGAATCAACCCAGGTGGTCGCACTGCTCCAAGCAATGTGATATCGCTCGGCAACTGAATTTAAGCCGGTTTGCTGTCCGCCGAGTATACCTGCGGTTCCAGGAGACTGGAGGCTTCATTAGGAGGCATGGAGCTGGCCGCTGACGCTGCACATCTGAAAGAGACGACCGCTTTATTGTGTCGTCGTCTCTACGCAATCGCTTCTCCAATGCTGTTGAGGTGCAACAGCGTCTCCGAGAAGCTCGGACGACCTCTGTTAGCACCTCCACCATTAGGAGAAGGTTGCGGGAGAAGAAGATTGTGACCCGCAGGGCTGCTACAGGTCCCCAACTGACCGCACAGCATCGCAGAGACTGCCTGCAGTTTGCTCGTGCTCACGTCGATTGGACATTCGACCAGTGGAGGCAGGTTCTCTTCTCCGATGAGACGAGGGTCTGCCTCTATTGCAACGACAGGCGTAGAAGAGTCTACAGAAGGTCGGGAGAACGATTTGCTCAAGCCTGCATTGAAGAAACGGTGGCCTACGGAGGTGGTTCGTGCATGTTCTGGGGCGGTATGTCCACAGATGGCAAGACCGACCTTCTGTGCGTCTCCCGGACGGGGGGCACTCGCGGGCAGGGGTCTCTGACTGCTCACCGGGACGTCACGGAGATCCTGGAAGAGCATGTGGTCCCATATGCGGGTTTTGTCGGCACTGGATTCACTTTAATGCACGACAACGCCCGAAACCACACTGCATTGCTCGTTCGTGATTACCTGGGAGAGGTTGGGATCCCTGTTATGCAGTGGCCAGCGAGAAGTCCCGACTTGAACCCAATCGAACACCTTTGGGACGAGCTGAAGCGACGTGTTCGGTCACGTGATGCCATCCCTACCACTCTCCAAGACCTCCAGGACGCCGTGATTGAAGAATGGAACCTCATTCCTCAGTCGGACGTAGTGAAGTTGGTTCGGTCAATGAAAGACCGCATGGAAGCAGTAGTTAGGGCAAGGGGGGGTAAAACTAGGTTTAAGGTTACTTTTAAGTGTCTTTTTTGTTTGTTTGTTAACCATTTCATTGATGTTAATTTACAATTTAATAAACATTTTTCTTGTCCTCGCATCAAACTTATTTTTTTTTTAATCTGGTTACAATAATTACATTTTTTTTAGCTTTTTTAAAAAGTATATTTTATTACCTTTCAAATAATACCTAACAGTCATACCTTTACCCTTGATTAAATAGGGTATAATGTCGGTTGAACATATTTTTCCCGAAGGTGCGATATTTTTGACGCCGAGTGTATTAGGAAAAGTTTCATTTTGGTAATTTCGAACTTGAACCGCGAAATGAGCAGGGCAACCATCATTTTGCAGCCACATCGTCGTTCTTACGTTTAAGGGCACATCTTCCAATAAAATGGGAAGTTCGTTTTCAAGGAACTCCAAATATCTGGCTCCATTCAAAGTCTGGGATAGCTCAAAAGGACCAATTATTTTCCCGTTTAAGATCCCCGACCACAAATTAATTTTAAATTGATATTGGGAGTGATCCTCTCGTATTAAATGTGGATTCTCTCCTTTTAATTGCCAGCTATGGTACGTAGTTATGCATGTTGAAGAAACCATCTCTTTGGCAGGTAGATTCGTCACTCCACAGAATTTTATCGAAAAACATTGGATCTTCTTCCATTTTTCTTAACATGATACGACAAAATTCTACTCTAGGAGCATAGTCCCTAGGCTCCAGAGTTTGCACCCTTGTGATATGGAATGGGTATTGTTGGTGTCTTTTTAAAATGTTGTGAACGGTCGACTTTGTAATGCCTGAACTTCTTGATATAGCTCGTGTAGAAGTTGAGCGATTTGTTTCCAGTTCAGAGAGCACAAGTTCCTCAATGCTCGTATCTCGAGGTCTGCCTTCGCCATTACCACCCACACTTTGACCAGGCATTCTCCCTTCACAAAAAGCATTGTGGACTCTTACAAAAACTCGGTAATCGGGATGACGAGTATTCAGATATCTGCTTGCGTACAATGCAGCAGCTGCATTGGCATTGCCTTTGCATTCTCCATAAATATACGCTGGTAGATTTTTGACGTGTAAAAGTGCCCGTGCGGCCTACTTACTGAATAAACATCTTTTATCTTTTTTTTTTATCTTTTATAATGCATATTAGCATACTCACGGGGTTCGTATTGATGCCTAGGCATGTCGTTATATCCTTTTCGAAGTCCAGGGCAAAGCTAACTAGGTCGTCGTCGCAAACAAAATCCAAATAGCTACCCAAAATATGTTTTTTTTTTTTTTTTTGCCCCGCTGCGACTTCAACAGCTACTACCGCCGGGCTATGGCGTTTCCACGAATTAGTGATTTCGCCAGTGTCAAGTGTATATAAGTATAAATCAATATAGCAATAAAATACAATCCAATCTTCTCTGGGAAAATTGGGAGCAACGTTGTTCGGTAGTTTGTAGGACAGAGGTCAAGATAGTTTTAACCTATGTACCACTTCGAGTCCACTTGTAACCAGGGACCGGAACCGCTTAGCGCGAAAGGGGTTTTCGATATGCTTTTTGATAGACTTGTTGTTACAAACCCCAAGGATGCGCTAAGCTTATAGTCGACTTAGCTCAAAGAAAGGGCAATCAAACGATACGGTTAATTCGACTAAGCGCTAAGCCTATCCCAATACCCTATTGTCTGTTACCTTATTCAAGCTTATTCGAACGGTTTCAAGCTGGTTTTACCTCTATGCGCAAGAGTTTAGACTTATTATTGAATTACCTAACAATTGATAGGGTGGCGGCAGGCAGTAGCCGTTTAAGCGAGACGGCGAATTGAGCGAGCCGAAATGTGAAAAGAGAGAGGCGATCAATGGGGTGGGTGATTATCTCAGCGAGATTTTTTTTGCGGCGGAGCTGATAATCATAGTGTGGAGTCATTATTTTAGAAGTTTAAATTTTTTTCTGAATAAAACATACTAATTATTATATTAAGCCAAATCGCAAAGTGTTATAAAAGTCATTTATGTTTATTAAAAAAATATATTTTCGTCGAAATCATAATTTTGGTGTGGCGTCCAGAACCTGTTGTTCTTGATATATGATTCATTATAGAACCATAATATCCATTTATTTAACTTAAATTGCCATTACTTTAATTCCTCATTACTTTATACATCATATAAGAACATATAAATAAGGATAAGTACATTTATTGATACTCAAAACTAGGCCCTAATGGTTGTCCGGGTGAAATTGACAATTTTGGTGGTAATTATTGAATACGATTTTGTCGTCGAACGGAACGCAATAAGACCACCAAACGGGAAGTAACCTGTTCATTCAGTTCGACTCGAGCCTTGACGGATGACACACGTGCCATATCTTGCCAGATCTGTCCGCCAAGAACGTAAGTACCTAATTTTGGTGTGTTAAAATACTTTTTTATGCAATTTTGGTGGTATATGTAATTAATGACTGAGTAATATTTGTTCGTGTTTGAATTTAATGTAAGGCGTGTTAGCAGTCTCATTTTCAAAATATAAAGTTAATTTCGAAGTGTATGTTACTGTTTTTTCTTAATTATTTTTTTATGCACGTTTCCTAATTTTGGTGAACCAATTTTGGTGGTTTTGGTGGCAATTTGAAATCCACCAAAATTGCTTGATGCCACCAAAATTGTTAATACTATGTTTAGTTCCATATTTATAACCATATATTTTGTATTTACAATATTATTGACTCAGAGCACTTATTTCGAGTAAAATATAAACACTTAATCATACTTCATTCATACTAAATAATATTATAAAGGCGAAAGTTCGTGAGTTTGTATGGATGTATGGATGGTTGTTACTCTCTTACGCAAAAACTACTAAACGGAACGGAAACGGAAACGGAACGGACGACTGTGATGAAATTTAACATGGAGATACCTTCTACCTCGGATTAAAACATAGTCTACCTAAAATAATGCTATTCCCTCGGGAACTGTTTCTACGCGTACGAAGTCGCCACCGGAAGCTAGTTTACAATAAAACTAAATTACTTGTGTAAATTCGTGGTAAAAATTAAAATTTGGTAATTACTGTCAGCAGACAGTAATGAAATGAAAAGAGTAAGGCTTTTTATAATCGTTTTAATTATAAATACCAAACTACATTTTTTTTTAGTAAGTACGATTTTCCTATGGATGGATGGATTTTTTTTGGATCGTTTAGAACTTAGAGTAAAATAGTAAGTAATTAACAAATTTTACTTTTCAACAATACCTAATCCTAGGATATAATAAGATATTTTTTTAACTCAAGGAATTATATAACTCATATTAATATGTATTAATAATCGTGGACATCAGTCAGAAACCTATAATAATTGCACATAAAGTCATAGAAGTACAAACACTTTTTATATTTGTACTTCAATGACTTTTATTTAAATCTGGGATCAGTTGAGATCTTCGACTCTTCGAGTCAAACAATAAGTAGTTATAAAATTTTACTCGTAATCAACAATACTTTATTATACGGACATAATAAGTTCAATTCTTCCCTAAAGAAATAATATATTACTCATATTAACATTAACAATCAAAAGTGATTGTACTTCTATGACTTTATGTGCAATTATTATAGGTTTCTGACTGATGTCCAAGGTTGTTAATGTTAATGCAAGTTATATAATTCCTTGAGTTAGGAATTGAACTTATTATGTCCGTAGGATTAAGTATTGTTGATTACTGGTAAAACTTTATAATTACTTACTGTTTGACTCGAAGACTCGAAGATCTCAACTGTTGCCACATTTAAATAAAAATCATTGAAGTACAAATATAAAAAGTGATTGTACTTCTATGACTATGTGCAATTATTATAGGTTCTGATTGATGCCCACGATTGTTAATGTTAATGTGAGTTATATAGTTCCTTGAGTTAGGAATTGGACTTATTATTTCCGTAGGATTAAGTATTGTTGATTACGAGTAAAATTTTATAATAACTTACTATTTGACTTGAAGAGTCGAAGATCTTAAAGATTACATTGTATTTTCGTATAATTAAAACGATTAATAAAACTCTTGATGTTTTTTCATTTCCAGCAGACAATTTTATTACCAAATGGTAATTTTTATCATGAATTAGCACAAATACCTAATTTTTTTTTTTTTTTTTATGGCATCGAGTAGACAAACGAGCACACAGGCCACCTGATGGTAAGTGGAAACTGTGACCCATAGACATTCGCAATCACAAGACTGCAATGCAATCCTAAGACTGCAAATGCGTTGCCAACCCTGAGGCTAAGATGGAATGCCTCTATGCTAGTCATTTCACCGGCTGTCTTATCCCCAAACCGGAACACAACAATGCGAACACTGCTGTTTGGCGGTAGGTTAATGGATAAGATGGTGGTAGCGATCCGGACGGACCCTGCACAAGGTCCTACCACACCATTTTGGTGTAGATGTGCAATTTTGGTGGCCAATTAATCTAATTTTGGTGGGTACAAGCAATTTTGGTGGGAGCAAAATTACAAAAAACGTAATATCTCTAAAACTATTATGTATGATGAAAGGCCACTACTACACTTTATTGATTATGACTAGTTACGTATTATTTATATGAAATTTTGACTCAGAAATCAAAAATAAAAAATACCACCAAAATTTGATAAATTTCGAGCTTGTTGAAATTCACCCGGGTAATACCCAGTCAATGCTAAGCGCTTAAATATTAAACTACCGAAACCCTAATGAACCGGGTAAGCTCTATGGATGCGGTTAACTACTTCAAAGGGGTTCGCCCTAACGTTAAGGTGACTCAATCATAGCTAAGCACGGCGATTGGCTAACCGAATGATAGGCTAAGCCTATTGATAGGGTTAGTCAAATGAAGGAGTTTTCCGGTCCCTGCTTGTAACGAGAAGAAAGATGCCAGATACGCGAAATAAGTCCAAGTTTTCAATCACTGTGCAACACAATGGCATAAAAAGTACAAATCACTATCAGAAAAGAACTTTGAACACCTAAATACACAAAAAAATAAAACTAAAACAAATTACACATCCGTCATCTTTTAACGTTGCAAATGGCCCCCCCAAAATATGGTTCTTCGTGGAATCAAAACTGTACTTGATAGATGTCAAAAGAAAACATCAAAACGGATAAAAAATTCATAGCCAAAAATACACATTAGGTAATAAAATTGTAAAAAAGTATGTATTACTCAGCAGAGAAAGGAGAGATTGTAATTGTGTACTTGTGTACTTAGTTAACAGCCTATATATTATTTAAAACTAATAAAAGAATTGCATTAAAAGTTGAATAAATGTAAGTACCAAATAAGTAGTCGCATTTCACATTCGTTATATCTGATTTTCACTTGCTGTCACTAAACAAACATGTCGTAGACACGTTTTATTTACCAAAACACCAAGTTTCTCAACTCTTTCTTGATTGGACACTTGTTATAGTAACTAAACAGTATTGTTTTTAATAAACAGATTCTGGTTTTTATTTTAAAATATTATTGTTGATGTAGGTTTCAAGTATTCTGTGATTCATTATTTTGCGGTAATTAGACGTTGGTTTTCATAAGAGAAGCGTTTTTTATGATATGACTAACCCAATCAAGTAAAGAGTTACTTATCGATAACTTGGTGTTTTGGTAAAATTCGCTCTTAGTGAATACTAACAGCAATAACTTTATCTGTAAAGAAGTAAACACCATGTGCTATACCAGTTTAGAATCAGTATTAGATACACTATTTTTCAACATATTGGCCACTCTGGTCTTCATACATTTTTTTTTCACCACAAGCAGTCAAAGTTGTTGCAAACTTTAAAGCAAAATGTGATGTTATAAATTAAGATATGTTTAACAAGAAATTAGTGTCGCTACCATAATGCTCTAAGACACATCCGTTAGCATCACTATTAAAGAATATTTAACAGCAAACAGAACGACAATAGTAGATTATACACCGAGGGGATAAAGCACAGTTTTATGTCACGGGCGCGATATTGAATCCTGAACGTAACGAAGGACTCCAGATTTAACTCCCGAGCGCAGCGAGGGTGTTACAAGTTAATTCCCGAGCGAAGCGAGGGAATTAAGAAGAGTCCTAAGCGCAGTGAGGGGTTCAAGCGCGCCCAAGACGAAAACAGCTTTATTCCCGAGGAGTGTACTCTACTTTTCTCACCTTTTGCGAGACCTTAAAAAAGCGAGTCTACTAAAAACAGCGTTTTATTATAGTAAATTAAAATTAAAAGTGAAAATTGATATTTGATGTTTTCTTCAATTTTGATATATTTATTTAAAACTTTGCAGTTATCACCAATGTATTTTATTGCAGCGTCTTACAATACTCGCGGCTTTTGTTTAATTTCAAATGTGTTCCATTCAGCTTGCCGTGGCCAGCTCGATTTTAGAAAATGTTCGATTTTCAAATTAGGTTGGACGCGGCGGTGGCGGCGGCGCCGCGCCCGGCCTTCGAGTATTAGTTGATCTTTTATTACGAAATTAGACTTTAAGGCCATTGTAATAAGAACTATATATATTAACAAAACATTTTAAACTACTTCCCAGATTATTTCAATTTTTTTCGCTAAGTAGGTTTGGCACGAACCGGGATTGTTGAGCCACTTGCCATTGTTCGTATTTTAGCCGTGTATTCAATAACCGATTTCACCTACTGGCTGACAGCTATTCGATTTGCAGTACACGGCCAAATTAGAAACATGGGTAAGTGGCTCTGTGGCTCAACAATCCCGGTTCGCGACTGTACCTTTCAATCCAAACAATACTCTAGCTGCAGCTGCCCGCTTGTGTATGGTATGTAGAACTGTCAAACACCGCTGCCGTGTTCCTAAACTGGTCAACCAGCTTTCCTCAAGCACCATAGTCCATAAGAAAATCAATTTTCGAACAAAGTGCATTTTTTTTGAACGATAAGATTAATCTCTGTATAAATTTCGACCTGTTTACCTTGGGTATATCGACTAATTCCAAGACCTTAAGTATTATCAGTCCCACTCCCTCTTATAACAATTGGTTTGCAATTGACCTCATTTATTATTGCATTGTTTTGTAATAGGTACTTACCCTGAAAACAATTCAAAACATAACATAACTTACGCACTGTGTACTGTTTTGCCTTGTTCTGGTATTGTTTATGAGTTAGCTATCTTATCTAAGTAAATTTCGGGAAAGTTCATTTCATGGGACTTAATGACACAGCTTTTGCAAAAAAGAAATTAATAAAAGAATTTATTTATACTGTTAATATTTTCAGGTTTCCTTAATACGTCCCTGTTTTTGTATTAGTGCGAGTTAATCTTTTATGTGTGTAAAGCTGCCACGCATTCTGAGCAGTAATGTTATGTCTGCTAGTTTATATAATGTCTGTGATTTGTATATTATGGTATTGACACTATGTTTCTATTGTGATATATCAACGCACAGCCCAAACCACTGGATTCGGCGGCATAAGATACCTTATATAAAACATGTTACTTAATGCTTTTTAAGATTTGGTACACTTTTGTTTTATTTTTAGGAGTCTCCAGCAATAAGCAAAGAATCTGAAATTTGTTCAAGAGATGTTCATCCTTTTACGTCTTCAGTAAATAAATGTGATATGATAACACTGTGCACGACGATATTTCATCTCCTAGTACAAGTCAAATAGTTAATGTACGAGGGGCGGCTGAAAAGTTCTAAGCCTAAGGTAGAAAAAAAATGTTCAGATTTTTTTTACTATTTTTATTTTTCAATATAATCTCCCTCTAATTCAATGCATTTATTACATTTTTTAAATAATGCTTTTAGACCGTTAAAAAAATAAGTTTTATTTTGGCTGTCGAAATGTTCCTGTACAGCCGCCTTCATCTCTTCATCACTGCCAAATCGCTTTCCCCTTAAATCTTTCTTCAAATTGCTGAATAGAAAATAATCACTAGGGGCCAGATCTGGACTGTAAGGTGGATGATCAATTTCCTCGAAGCCAGTTTCCTTCAGAGCAAGCTTGGTAACACGAGCGGTGTGAACGGGGGCGATGTCTTGCAAAAACAAAATGCCTTTGCTCAGTTTGCCCCTTCGTTTCTCGACTATGGCTTGTCGCACTTTTCTTAATAGCTCAGCATAGTAAACTGCATTTACTGTAGAGCCTTTCGCCAAATAGTCTATTAAAATAATGCCATCGCAATCCCAGAACACGGTGGCCATTAGCTTAGACGCCGATCTTTGAACCTTGAATTTCTTTGGCGGCCTTTCACCCTTTTCGATCCACTGCATAGATTCAGACTTCGACTCTGGATCATACTGTCTGATCCATGTTTCATCAACAGTTACTATGCGGGAACAAACTTCATCTAAACCTTCTTCACATAATTCTAAAAATGCCTGAGAAGTTTGAACACGACGTTCTCTATCGAAAGCTGTGAGCATTTTCGGCACCCAACGAGCACTTACTTTTGTCATATGCAAATGTTGATGCAAAATCTCTCCAACTCTTTCCTTACTAATACCTAAGGCTTCAGCTATTTGCTAAACCTTAATTCTCCGATCCTCTAATACTAACTTTTTGACTTTTTCAGTATTTTCTTCAGTCACAACCGATATTGGCCTTCCTGAGCGAGGATCGTCTTCGATCGACTCCCGTCCAAGTTTAAAAAGTCGACTCCATTTTTTAACAGTGGCATGAGAAGGGCCAGATTCACCGTAAATACTAGACATTTCTTCAAAAATTCTTTTCGGCGATTTGTCACTTTTCGTGAGGAACTTAATGACTGCACGGTGCTCAATTTTCGTGATATGCGTTGATAATTCACACATGATGACCTTTAGCGTCGGATATCTCGAGATGTAATAAACAAAAGACGACATTTTTTTCTTTTATTTATTAACTTTTTAAATGGTCTTTTTAGTGGCCAGTATCGCTGACGCATATGCAACCTCAAAATACCTTAGGCTTAGAACTTTTCAGCCGCCCCTCGTAACAGACATAAAAATGACAGAAGTACCTAAGTGAAAATAAATCAGAACTAACTAAAGATTTTTCTGATCTTGATTCAATTTTCGACAGTCCGAAAAAAGCGAAATTACGAAATGAATTACGTAGAAAAATTCGTATCCAAAAAAAACATGTTCTAAAAATTCAGTCGCTTAGAAGACAAAACAAAAGACTCAAAAAAAAATTACGTCTTTTAAACACATTATTGAAATATTAAAAAAACAAAGGTATATCGACAACGATACACATGACGTTTTGCGTTGTAACGTGTTTGCCGCGGACCTTTACGCTAGCATGAAAAAAAAGATGCAAGGGAAATCTAAGAGGCCTGTATCTAAGTATACACCAGAGTTTAGAAAATTTTGTTTAACATTGCATTTTCTATCACCCAATGCATATAGTTACGTGAGAAGAAAATTCGAAACGTGCCTTCCTCACCCGAAAACTATTTCTAAATGGTAGGTATGCGAATATTGATGGTTCTCCGGGTTTAACAGAAGACGCGTTTAAAATTTTGGATGCTAAACGAAAACAAGCAGATAAAAATTTAACTTGTGCATTCATTGCTGATGAAATGGCAATCAGACAGCAGAAGTGCTTTAATGAAAAGACCAAACAAGATGAAGGTCTTATCGATTTGGGTACTGGTCCTAATGCAAACCAAAATGTAAAAGCTTCGGAGGCTTATGTGTTTCTCCTCGTATCACTAAATGAGCCATGGAAATTACCAGTAGCTTATTTTTTAGTTCATGGAATGTCAGGAGAACAAAAAGCAAATATTATTAAAACTGTCCTTATCAAATGCCACGAAGTCGGTGTTGATGTCGTGTCATTAACATTCGATGGCCACTCCTCAAATTTGACTGCCATGAAGGTACTAGGCTGTAAGTTGAATGACCCCAGACAGCTTAAGACAACATTTAAGCACCCATGCAGCGACTGTGAAGTCGCAGTGTTTTTGGACTTTTGTCACATGCTTAAACTAATTAGGAATCATTTCCAACTAAAAGAGATCTTTTTATATAAAGATGAACAAATCATGTGGGAATATGTCAAAAAACCGGGCAAGAGCATGTCGGACCATGCTCAGTGTAGGGTTCCGAAGCCGTAACGACAAACACAAAAAACTATCTCAAAAATCAACATGTATGAACCAATTTTCTATTTAGTTATTTGGCGCTGTCTTAGATGATTTTTAGTAGGTATAAACCCGTTAGTCGCCTGTATCTCAGTACTAATTAAGTCTACTTATTGTTAGTAATGATTCTTTTTCTTATAAATTCGTATATAATATCTCAAACAAGAGCCTAGCTTTTAAGTGTGAGATCAGTATACCTATGTAGGTAGTTAGGTATCTAAACTGCTTCAAACCGACTTTAAATTACAATAAAAGTTTAATCTTTTATAAAGTAATTAATAGAAATTGAAAAAAAAAACAAGGGCCAGTAAATAGAATTTTAAGTTTTCCAAACGATTCTCGACTCAAATCAATAATCTAATCGATTATTTGTAAACATTCAGATCGCAAATCGCAAACTTGTTGGTAGCATTCCGGGGCACGTCCGAACAGCATCTAGCTAGGCGCTCGCGCTTATGAGCGCGGCTGTCGCTCGATTTGTTACTTGGACAGACTCCCCCCGCGCGTCCTGCACGCCCCGTTAGCAAATTTTTCTATCAAAGTTATCATAGGCGATTTTGATAGGTATAAACACTTTAGTCGCCTGTATCTCAGGAACTAATCTTGTCTACTTAGCCGTGATAGTTTTCCTTTAAAATTCGTTATATGTGCTTTCGTTGAAGATTTTTTTCAGATTTTTAGTATTTGTAGTTTTGGCTGTAGGGGGGGGGGGACACTTGACTCTAACAAAAAATAGCGCTTTAAAGCTTAATATTTCATAAACGGATCCCTTAATCGAAAAATTGTTTTAATAAACCCGCAATATTTTTGAAAGACCTATCCAACGACACCCCACACTATGGGGTAGGCATTAAAAAAAAATATTTTTCAAAATTTTATTTTACCACTTTGTTGGCGTGACTAATATGTATATTCATGCCAAATTACAGCTGTCTAGTACTATGAGTCTCTGAGCTAGACTGGGGACGGACGGACGGACGGACGGACATGGCGAAACTATAAGGGTTCCTAGTTTGACTACGGAACCCTAAAAATTAGCGGAATTGCAAGAAGAAATTGGTCTACACTTAGCGAATCGCTTGACTAAAAAACATATTGAATTCCGTAACTCAATAATGAATGTAAAATTGGCAACCCAGCTGCTAAGTAGGAGCGTTTCCAAAGCAATAGAGTTTTGTCGGCAAGAACTAAAACTTTCTGGTTTTCAAAACAGTGAAGCGACAGAAAAGTTCATAATGTTAATGAACAATGTTTTTGATATATTTAACTCCAGAAACTTTCAAGCGTTCGGCTACAAACGTCCTTTGAGTCCCAAAAATAAAGAAGATATTTAGCTTGAAAATTTCAAGAAAAAGAACATACCAAGAACAACAAACAAAAAACAAATTACGCTTAAAAGTTTTTCGCCAGTGCTCCAAGGACAATCATCCACAGGATTTCTTGGTGTTCTCATATGTATAAACAATCTGAAATCTTTGTGTAAAACTTTAATAGAAACAAATACATTGAGATATATCACCACATATCGGGTTAGCCAAGACCACGTGGAATTGTTCTTTGGAGCAATACGTATGCATGGTGGTTACTAGGGAATGCAAACCGGTAATTCTTAGTATGGAAATTACCGGTAATTTACTGTTACCGCGGTAAATCCCATACAAAAATTTACCGGGATGCATTCCCTAGTGGTTACAATGATAACCCAAACGCTCGACAATTTAAAGGTATTTACCGGAAACTTCTCTGTAACATGCCGCATCAGGAAATTGTATCCCGTTAGAAAATGTAAGTACCTATTCTGATGTGTTCTTCAGCACTAAAATGTATCAATGAAACTACTCCCTTAATACGAAAAGATGATGAAGATGAAAGTGAACAAGTGGATGATTATTTGCCAATACATGGACATGAAGCAAATTTATCTCGATTGCTAGATGATTCTGAATTACTTGAGTACAGACAACAGATAGTTGGATATATAGCAGGTCGTGTTGTAAGGTGTCTACGTAAACAAATTAAATGTCCTGCATGCATTGAGTCTTTGTTCGCAAATGAAGTGCACGAATACCATAAACTTGTTGGCACACGAGGTGAAGGCGGATTGATTTACGCTTCACTGGATGTACAATCTGTCTGCAAGACGACAGAAACAGTTATCAGAATGTTCCTTAGACAAAACTTTGTAATGACAAGCACTAATTACGCAAAAATAGTATCCACCGTAATGAAACAATTTGTTGGCAGTAACAATACTTATTTCAAAGAAGAATCTGATCATGTGTGTGGCCATCTGCATCAAGTACATTTAATAAGATTGGTTACAGAAAAATATTTATGCATAAGGTGTCATCATATTATATCCAAATTGCAAAATTTAAATAATGATGCAGCATCAAAAAGAAAATTATTTAAGAAACAATTTCAAAGAGAAGGTAATTAATGCTGTAACGCCGATGGGATCTTATCTTATCTTATCTTATCTTATCATCTGTAAGAACAGATGGGCCCTTTCGGATACACTTCGACCCTTTAGGATCTTTTGTGCAATTACCCTCTTACACACTCAGCTGTTCGAACGCGCAGGTTTCCTCACGATGTTTTTCCTTCACCGTAAGAGCGTCGGGTAATGTACTTAAATAAGAAAAACTCATTGGTACATGGTGACCGCGGGGGTTCGAACTCGGTACCTTACGATCACGAGTCGACCCCCTAAGCCGCTAGACCACCGACGCTCTCACGCCGATGGGATAAGTAACACAGTTACCTACCCCCACGTACTTAATAATACGAATAAAATTTAAGTTGTGTGCAAAATTGTATTTCTCTATTACGTTCTATCCCACTTTACTGACGGCATATTAAGCGGAACATAAATTAAAAGTCTACATTTTAAACGCAATAGTTTTGTTTCACAAATAGGTACAACAATATTTATTTTTTATAACACTTACCGCCTGTTTCACAATCGACAAGTAATAGTTATTTGTTCAACAAGAGAGCAAAGTTGGTTTTTGCTGCGAGTGATGATTTTGAATCCAGAGTAAGCGAAGGATTCTATTATTGAATCACGAGCGTAGCGAGTGATTCTAGGTTAGAATCCTGAGCGTAGCGAGGGATTCAAAGATACGAGACGTAAAAAACTTTGGTCTCGTGTGAGACATACAACTTTTCACCTCAGCAGCGAGAACAACACAGCGTGAAGCAGGTAGGGCCAACGCAGGTCTTCCGTTGTGACCATTTGGTGAATACACGACTAAATAACGACACGATCGCATATTATGCATCAATCACAAGCATTTTTGCAAAATACTAATGAAATAAAAAGTGGAAAAAATATACATGAAACAGATAAAACCTGTCACTCAACTTGATAATGCCGTATACACAAACACAACTTTATACAGCTTTATGTAGTCTGTGGCTTTAAAAAAAACCTAACTAGGCCTTGTCTATGGCTATTGGCTATGGCGGACAAATTAACAAAAAATACATCGTCATTTATATTACATTACTTTTTTTTTTAAGTACAATAATCCCGGTATTTTTGAAATGCGTTCTGAAACTGCCCCCGCGGTTTATGTCATGAAATTAAAGATTGTTAAAACGATGACAAAATTATGTAGATACATGATAAACTTCTTATTTTTCATTAATTTTGTCTTCAAAACATTAAATAAAAAAAATTATTGTACCTACTGTATAAAATAGTTATAATAAACACATTTCAAACTTTAACAGATAGTTTTATTTGCAATTTTACGGTTATGTGTGCATCCGAACGTGCGTTTCTTTTTGGGCCTACTATGTGTGGAATTTGAAAATCGAACTTCGAATCAAGTTGTTTCTATCTCTCGCTTTTTTCCTATAGAAGTGAAAGTGACAGAACAAAGTGAAGTTCAATTTTTTCGAATGTTGTGAGTAGCCCCAGCACTGCTCACGGCATTTAAAAAATAAAATTAAAAAGCTACTTTGCCTCTCGCTCGCAGCAAAATTGAATTTTGCTCACTGTTTTTAAGCAGCAAAACCTGCTTGTTTGAGCTGCTGAGGTGAAAAGGATATTTGACGGATAAGTTTAGCCCTTTCTTTGTCGAACACTTGAAAATAGACAAGGAGAGAGACAACTTTATGTGACAGATAAATTTACTTGTCGATTGTGAAACAGGCCCTTAATGAATGACGTCTTACCAGTTTCTTTTTAAACAATTTACTTAAAATATTTTACTCGGGTAAAAATTAACTTTTTCAAAATGTCTTCCTTTTATTTTGTTCGGCAAAATTTGCCGGTGAGTGTATTTTATGAATCGAAAACATTAAAGTCAACCCATTCCAATTCGAATCGATACCTATATTTTTAGTTTTTCAAACACTTCACAATAACTAAACCTTACTATGATCAGTTTTCCCTGTAAATTAGTAAATATGTCTTTAGCTGGCAAACGTAAGTGATTATTAACTCAGTGCTGGCATCCTTATGTATGCCCACAGAGATAAATAGAATGACGTTTTGCGAGTGTCAGACTAAGGAGTCACGCACACAAGCATACAAAAACTGGCCTGTTTCTGTCGTAGTGATTACAGGGCCACACTCTATCTAGAGAGTAAATAATCAAAGGATATTGTTAGAGATTGAGATATTCTCGCGTCAGAGTGCATTTCACTTGTACTTATGCGCTTCAATAATGCTCTGGCGCTTCCTCGCATAGCAGAACTTTTAACGAGTCTGAGGGGATGTTAGGCCCGTTAGATTAGTCTGTCTCATAACAATTTTTAAATATTATTCTTAATAATATATATAAAATTCAGCCTTCCTAAAATGACGTAAGTTGTCAGGAAAGGTCTGGCAATTGTATGTTTGTTTATAATTTATAACAATATAATATATGAAATATGAAAAAACCAGCCTTCCAACATTGACGTAAGTAGGCATGATTTTTTCCACCTTTGATGCAGGGCTCGTTGGACAAAAATTCGGTCCACACTGTGGACAACTGGGAATAAAAACCCGAAAGGGTGCGAACACCACACTGTAGACAACTGGGATTTTTTATTGGATTGGTGTGGACCACAGACCACTTACCCTATAGACTCCGCTTCGGAACAGTTTGTCTAGTATCTCATTAAGCCAAAATGGCGGGGCGCGGGGGGCGGAAAGTGCACCGTGATTGGCTAGTTCAAAGTCAACGAATAATCAAGTGTGCGCGTCGTGGTGCGCGCCAATAGAACCATGGCAACCAATTAGTGTTCTGTGAGCATAAGCATGGCTTACGGGGGCGCCTTTGTATGCGGAGTCTATAGGGTAAGTGGTCTGTGGTGTGGACTAATAGCCCAATTATTGACGTCGAGCTAGCCTACGCGATATAGTTTTGCGTCGTGCATCGTGCCCGGAGGGACGGCACGGAAGGATAATGCGTAGAGGGCTTAATAAATCTGAACGTAACCAAATACACACACGTCAAGTCAAATTGTCAATGTTTCAATAAATGACAGCTATGAATTGATGCTGGCTGACAGATAAAGTAAACGTATATAGCTTTCGTACTTACTTAATTAAATTGGGTAGAAGTTTAATGCTTAAAAGTTATATTTAATAGAAGTTTTCAAATTAAATCTATAACTTGTTCATTGAGTTTGATATGAGTAGTGGCGTAATTTAACGTGACGGTGGTTTCAAAATCTAATTGTTTACAGGCAGTTATCAGCACTACAATATCATCAAAATGGATGCAAGAGCGGCCAAGCTTGCTTTAGCTCGAAAAAAGGTAAAGTTCTGCGTACGTCTTTGGCTGTAGCGAATTAATGAATCTTCCAGAGTCATTGATCTATGTAATTATCTTTCTATGTCTTAGTACATAAATATGATAACTACATTCTTTTTCATCTAAGATGAGTCCTGTGACCAGGGATCGTTACCGGTATTCTTACTACCGGTTTTAAATAAGGTATAACCGGTTATAATTCCATTTTGGTATTTATATCACTAAAGCTCTAATAAGCGGTATAGTCAAAACCGATATTCAAATGTAATAGCGGTTTCGACCATTGACAACATTACCTCTATTTGATACTTTACCAATAAAACCATTACCGGTAATACCTGTCACTGTCCACACAAGACAGTTTTCTAATTTTGAAGTTTGACAATCACCGATAAGATTACCATATGATTGGTTTGTCCTTTTCATTTTGATCGTGACGTCATTGACATGTCTTTCATCTATTATTTTATGGTTCTACTTCACAATACATTATAATATACAAGATTTTCATGTGGTTTTTATCGTGAATATTATATTACCAATTTGTGGATAAACGGAATGCTTTTTTTTCTTTCTCTTTTAGCTCTTTTATTTAGTTTTAAGACAAAATTTAAAAAAAGAGTCCTCCCATACCCCGCTCACATACTCCTAAGATCGAAATTTAAGTTTTAGTTTGTATAATACTGTCCCTCACGTTTTCGAAAATCTATATATTTGTTCAGTACTAGCAGACATTTCAACCAGTGTTAGCCAACAATGCTATTGAGTAACGTTACACCTATTTCTTCTGCTTCAGTCATAATATCTACCTGACACCTTATCTATCAATAGCAACGAATACCGGTATTAAATAGAGGTAAAGAATACTGAAATAGTGCATAAGTATATGTTGCTGCTTAAATGCTAAAGCGCCTCAAAATAAAAACAGACATAGTTTGATTTAAAACTTAAAGTATATAGCATTCCGAATTTAAATGCAACACAAACACATTTTGATTTGAGGCCCTTTAGCATTTAAGCAACGATGTATAGTGAAAAAGACAAGCGGAATGACAACATTACCTCTAATTCGAATATGGATATTATTTTTTTAGCGGTAATCTTTATACAGGTATTCAATTTAACCGGTTGTACAATCCCTACCTGTGACAGCTCATGTAAACACGAATTACACTTGTTACTTTAACTTTACTTAAAACTACATTGTAGTAGGGGAGCCTAAGAGGGGATTTCGGGATTTACTCCAATGCGGCAGATGAATATACAGGGGAATACGTTGTGCCCAAATAAGTACTTCTTCCAAAAAAAAAATCTTCAACATTTTATTTTACCACTTTGTTGGCGTGACTAATATGTATATTCATGCCAAATTACAGCTTTCTAGCACTAAGGGTCTCTGAGCTAGGCTGCGGATGGAAGGACATGGTGAAACTATAAGGGTTTGTAGTTTGACACTACGGAACCCGATAAACATACACTTTTTTTTTACATTTTTACTGACAAAGACACAAAATGATCAATTTTAAGAACTTTTTTGACATAAACGGGTTTGAAAGTTTTTACAAGAAACGTTACGTATCTCGTAAAATTATTATAGGATATTATTTGTTTTATTTCTTATGTGAAGTAAATACAATACTACACGAGAAGACATTAAAAAAATTGAATTACCTATGCACAACGATTTTATTATAGCTATTTTTAAATATGAGCGTTTTGAAATTCCATACATTTTGGGTAACGCGAGCTGCTGTATCTCCATGAGAATGTCAGCTACCGGCGATACTCAAGTGATTGCGCTCAGGGAGGTGATTCTCTCAACAACGATGGTCGTATGGACGGACGAGTGAAAGTCCAAGCGGCGAGTTTAAGTAGTCCCGTTAGTGTGAACAAAACATTATTTTAGCCCGTGCATTTTCAATTTAGCAGAATAGTTTCTGCCGATGGATCGAACCTACGCTATCGCACGCGTGACGCGTTTATCGGAGCTCTCTAGCGAGAAGAAGAATCAATACATAATATACGAGGGCTGCACTGAAAGTTTCGGGAATCTAATACTTAGAAACATATTTTTGACACATATCATACCTTTTTATAATCTCTAGAGTTTCATTATTTTAACACACTGGCCACGTAGAAAAAAAAAGCGATGGTTCGGTTTCAATTGTTTTTTGAAGTCTTCGAGTCGCTGCTGAAAATGGAATTGTCCCGTGAAAATTTAAGAGCTATGATTTATTACGACTTTAAAAGTGGATTATCACAAAAACAATGTGGAGACCGGATGATTGTTGCTTTTAGTATTGAAGCACCTTCAAAGACGACAATATACAGGTGGTATGCAGAATTTCAACGTGGCCGTCTATCCCTCACGGACGACGTGCGTGAAGGTCGACCAAAATCGGCAGTCACGCAAGAAAACGTCGATGCTGTGCGTCAGCTGATAAAGGAATACCGACATGTGTCATGTCGGGAGATTCAAGAGTGTTTGGGCATTGGAATGAGTCAGATACAAATCATTTTACAGGAACAATTAGGCGTGCGAATGTTGTTTTCCCGTTGGATCCCTCACTTATTGTCTGAGGAGCTGAAAACGACTCTTGTCAATTGGTGCCTCAGAACTTTGAATAAATTCAACGGAGGAAGCTCAAATGCAGTTTTTAGCATTGTATCCGGTGACGAGTGTTGGATATATGCATATGAGCCTGAAAATAAAAACCAATCTCGAGTAATGGGTCTACGAAGATGAGCTCAAGCCGACAAAAGTTATTCGTTCTCGCAGCACGGCCAAAAAGATGGTGGCTACGTTTGTCTCCAAATCGGGTCACGTGGCTACTATTCCACTTGAAGATCGTAGAACGGTCAATGCTGATTGGTACACCACTATTTGTTTGCCGAGTATCTTTGCTGAACTCCGAAAAAAAACCCTAGTCGCCGCATTATCCTTCACCACGACAATGCCAGCCCTCACACCGCTCGGAAAACAACTGAGTACCTGGACGGTGAAAAAGTCGAATTACTGGACCATCCTCCATACAGCCCCGACTTAAGACCCAATGACTTTTTCACATTCCCCAAAATTAAGGATAAGTTGCGTGGTCACCGGTTTCAGACGCCGGAAGCAGCAATGGAGGCTTTTAAAATGGCCATTTTGTCGACCCCTACTTCAGACTTCAATAAGTGCTTTAATAACTGGTTTGATCGCATGGAAAAGTGCATAAAATATAAAGGAGAATACTTTGAAAAACAATAAAAATACTTTTATTCAATTTAACTGCATATTTTTTTCTATTCCCGAAACTTTCAGTTTGACCCTCGTATTCAATGAAGTCGCCCTCCGCATCTGTCTGTCTGTATTTCCGCTAACTCCTAAACCACGCAACGGATTTTGAAATGGTGTTTACTGTCATTTAACCTTTTCCACGCCATTGACGGATATATCCGCACCACTGGTTCAACGCCAACGACGGATATTTCCGTCATGGTTGACAGCGCAAATTAAACCTGAGTGGCTATGAGGTAAAGTTGACATTATCTTTGGTGTTTAGCTGTCCTTGGCGTGTGAGCGACGACTTTATTTTTGACATAGCGTTGAAAAGGTTAATACAACGAAATGTCTTAAATCATCCGCGGTTGAAGCTCAATCATTACTTTGCACTAATGTCAGTAAATGTAATATAAACTTTGAATTCAGCCCTGTAAATTCAGGTTCAATAGTCAAGGTATTTAAATCGCTTGGTTTAAAAAAGACTGAGGATTTGTGGGGCACATCAGTTAGAGTACTATTTCATATCATAGATGTAATTGCACCCCATTTATCATTAATTTACAATAATTGTTTATCAGAGGGGATCTTTCCAGATCTCATGAAATATAGTAAAGTCATACCTCTTTTTAAATCGGGCGAGATGAGTGATTTAACGAACTTCCGTCCCATTTCCATACTACCCGTTTTAAGTAAAGTCTTTGAGAAACTAATGCTGAATGATATGTTAGGTCACTTTAATAGAAATAAAATACTTAACAGTAACCAGTTTGGGTTTACCCGAGGTCGATCAACAATTGATGCGGCTTCTGTGCTCATTAAATATATATATAACAGTTGGGAGAAATCTTGTGATGCAGTAGGAATATTTTGTGATCTTTCTAAAGCTTTCGATTGCGTGGATCATTCGACCCTAATTTTAAAATTAAAACATTATGGATTGTCCAATAAAGCTTCAAGTCTCATGTCTTCTTATCTAAGTGATAGAACTCAAACAGTTGTTGTAAACAAAACGCAATCTGTTGGAGCTACAGTGAAATTAGGTGTGCCGCAAGGCTCAATTTTAGGCCCTTTTTTATTTCTGGTTTATATAAATGACTTACCACCAACAGTAGATAAACTTTGTGAGATTGTACTTTTTGCTGATGATACTTCATTAATTTTCAAAGTAGATAGAAAGTCCATTGACTACAGTAGGATAAACGCCACACTAGTTAAAGTACTTAATTGGTTTACTAGTAACAATTTACTACTAAATGCTAAAAAAACTAAATGTGTTAGGTTCGCTTTGCCTAATGTTAAACCGGTAGATTCTAGTATTTTTCTAAATGACGAGTGTCTGCAAATGGTAGATAAGGCAGTTTTTCTAGGCATAACCATAGATAAAAATTTGCAATGGAGTCCCCATATAGCGGTACTGGCAGGTAAACTAAGTTCGGCAGCTTACGCGGTTAGGAAAATTAGACAACTAACTAATGTTGAGACAGCTCGCATAGTTTATTATAGTTATTTCCATAGTGTGATGTCGTACGGTATTCTGGTTTGGGGTAAGGCAGCTGAAATACAAAGTATATTTGTCTTACAAAAAAGGGCTATTCGTTCTATTTATAACTTAAATTCCCGTGACTCCTTAAGAGAACTTTTTAAAGAAATTCACATCTTAACTGTAGCGTCTCAATTTATTTATGAGAATATTATTTATGTTATTAAAAATTTTAATTCTTTCACCAAAAATTCCGATGTACATAATCTAAATACAAGAAATAAAAATAAAATTGTTATCCGAAAATTCCGCGTCCGTAAAGTATATAAATCATTTGTTGGTCAATGCATTCATTTCTATAACAAATTACCTGACGAAGCTTTAACATTACCCTTTCCAGCACTTAAAAATTACTTAAAAAAGTCGTTAATATCTAAAGCGTACTATAGGGTCGAGGACTATCTAACAGATAAAAATGCTTGGCCTAAACCCGAAACTTAGTCATTCATAATTTGTAAAATTGCAAAGTTGTTTGTCTAGGGGACACCGTTGATGTGGGAAAGCATATCAAACTTTTATTTGGTTGTCCTGTGTTTTTTTTTTTCCTCACCTCTCTTCCCCCCCCCCCTTGTCTCTCTCGTAATATTTTTGACATGTTTTCCTGCTGAACTACGCATGCTATTTGCTATTTGATATTATATTTAATTTAATATTTATTGCTTTATATAATGCTAGATTAAGTACTACCATTGTAACATGTTTAAAAAATGACTGACTGCTGAGTTTCTTGCGGCGTTTCTTCTCGGCAGTGGTCTCCTCTTGGGAAGCGCTGGTAGATTCATGACGTGTAAAAGTGCCCGTGCGGCCTACTTACTGAATAAATATCTTTTATCTTTTTTATCTTTAGAGAATTTATTCCGGATGGTTTTTATGTAAATTTGGTAATTACCTACATTTCTTCTTGAAATGGGTCCCAAATGAACGCTGGTGACCGTACATTTCATTCTAATTAAGTTTTAATATAGTTGAGAAAACTAAATGTTTTAAGCTTATTTGATATATCTTTTACGCTTAAGCTTACGCTGGCTAAACCTGAACCGCCTTACTTATAAACATGGAATAACCGTGGGGTAGCTAAACCATGCTCTGTCAAATTGTCACAATGAGAGATAAGGACAAAGCATGGTTTAGCTACTCCACAGTTATTCCATGTTTATAAGTAAGGCGGTTAAGGTTTAGCCAGCGTAGGCTTAAGCGGAAAAGATATATCAAATAAGCTACCTACTGAAGAATTGTAGTTCTTTAACCTTTTCCACGCCATTGACGGATATATCCGCACCATTGGTTCAACGCCAACGACGGATATTTCCGTCATGGTTGACAGCGCAAATTAAACCTGATTGGCTATGAGGTAAAGTTGACATTATCTTTGGTGTTTAGCTGTCCTTGGCGTGTGAGCGACGACTTTATTTTTGACATAGCGTTGAAAAGGTTAAAAAACCTCGATGAAAGTCCGCGATGGCGTATGTCTATCTCCTAAGGATAAATCACAGTAAAAAAAATTTTTTGGTTATTTGCGAAGCTATTTTCTTCGATTCAGTATTTATCCTTATCCACATAAATACGTTAGTTACCGTGGCGATTTGATGCAGATTAAATTTGTCCTGAACACTATATAATTTAAATCAATACTTTAAATATATTGAAACGGTTGGCCGGGCCGTTGCCATTAACAAACATTTTGAAGCGATCAGACGTGCACCGGAGTTCTCCTGTTACTTTTTTTGGATCTGTATATTCGGGAAATGGGTTGGTAGTTTGATTGAGGTAAGGTTTTGATTAAAAGTAATTTTAATGCAACCGTGGTTTTGTGTACTCTGGAAAAGGCTGTCTATTTCTCAACGGAATTTCTCAATTCCTTGCAACCCTTTGAAATGCCTCCACATAAATTGGTTTTGAAAGGAAGGACCCAACCACCCATTCCCCGATAAAAGCCTTTAAAAGATTTACCTCTCGAAGTACAACCCACTAAAAGAATAACCCCTTTCGAATAAATATACGAGTTTGTTAAACTAGCCATTACATAAGGGAAACCTAAAGAGCAGCAGCAAATGGATATCCCTCTTATTGCATAACCAAATATAAGGGTAACCCTTATAAATAGCGCTTAAAAAGCCAATCGAACGGTTTTTTAAGTTAAAGAGATATTGGTATCACTCAAAATATAGCGCTGCAAAAGCAAAATCCTCCTACATTCCTACACGGAACGGATTTGGTAAGGGTAACCCTTATAAATAGCACTTTAAAAAGCAAATCGAACGGCTTTCAAGCGATACGGCTCATCTAAATAAATCCTTATAAAAACTAGAGTTGCCGCGAATAGTGGTTATAGCGAATAGTCGAATACCGATTAATCGCCATTCACTTTGGCGAATAGTCGAATAACTCGACATTACTATTCGACATAAAAAAAACATTAAACACATTAAAAATATTTCTAATTTCTTGTAAGGTTGTGAGCAAAAGAAAACAATAAAGTTAAAGAAATCTGTTCGACTTAACAGGGCCGGTATATACGGTTGTAAAAAGGCCCTTTAAAAAATAAATAAAAAAAAAAAAAAAAGTGGCAAATATAGCAACCTACTAAAGAGCAACCCAATAATGCCACTGCTGAAGAAATCGCCCACTACATCGCATTAGCAAAGGCTGACAGAAAAATAAACCCAAATGAATGGTGGGCTTTGAGTACCAATAAGAATAGATTTCCTATTTTAAGTAAGCTTGCTAAACGATACTTAATCACACCAGCAAGCTCTGTTTATTCAGAAAGACTATTTTCCGAGGCAGGTTTATTTTACGAGGAAAAACGAAACAGAATTGCTCCCGAACGTGCAGAAAAAAATGTTTTTTTGCACCACAATCTGCCTCTGTTGGATTTTAAATATTAATTAAAAAGCCTAACTAATTTAATTTCATGCATATGATAGGCATAGGCACATATTACAGATAATAATTGATATTGTGTATTGTTATATTAGGGAAAATAATTAACTCATTAGTTGTTTTGTTCGATAAAAGTTTATTTTAGACGACTATTCGCCGAATGCCGAATAATACTAGCTATTATTCGGTATTCGACGAATATCAAAAAAATTACGAGTAATGCCGAATACCGAATAATAGCGAGTATTCGCGGCAACTCTAATAAAAACCCATTCGAAATCTCTTGAATGGGATAGCAGGCCGGTCACTGTTTGAAAATTGGGTGTCCTGTTATGTTACTATGGAACCATAATCCACCCGAATTGTGCATTAGCATACGTATACAAGTAACATCTTTAAAAAAGTCCATAAACTAGAGGGCACAATACTGACCGAGTGTTCGGCTGGAGAAGTGGTTTTAATTCCCCGGATTCCATTAATACCGACGGATCTATCTTGCCAGTCTAAATGACTGCAATTTCCCGTAAAATTATCGTCTTCAATGACAATCAATAAGTCACAAGGTCAAACATTCAAAGTTGCGGGCTTACACCTGAGCCTTTAGTGTTTTTCCCATGGACAGCTTCATGTAGGCCTTTCACGCGTCACTTCCAGGCAACATTTGTTTGTATTGTGCAGTGAAAAGTCAACTGTAAACATTGTATCTTATAGGGAGATACTGTGATAACTGGCAGTAATTATTTGAATTTAATGTTACGTCTAACGGCATGAAAAACTGAATTTCGCTAATAGTGTCAGGTAGGTTCGAAAATCTTAGTAAAAAAAACCTCATTTTTTGTACATAAACCGAAACGCTATAAATCAAAAAGTACATCACAGAAGATTCAAAAAAATCGTTTTGAAATGTGCAAATTGAGCTCTTTCAAATGACACCCCATTTGCTATAACCGAACTACTGTCATTTTTCCACCCTCCATTCTAGACCTCTATTCAATTACTTATAAAAATCAATTATATTTTTTTACTAAAACAGACACGTTTAGACGTACAACTTTGCTAAATTTTAAGTTGATAGCATTTGTAGCTGCTGAGAAAACCAGGGGCCCTAAGTTTGGATAAGGCATCCGTCACCTTCTGATACGTAAATAAAAACGAGAGTGACGGATGCTTTAACCACATTTGACACGCGATATAGACCCAGCCATACTAGACCCGCAGCTGTGACATACAAACAGACAGACCATAAGTCTCACCATAAGGGTCACCATACTATTTCAGATGAACTTGGGTTAATTTAACTTATATTAACCGAAGCGAAGCGAGGGCGGGTCGCTAGTTTCTGTATATTTCTTTATTATACTTAACTATTTATATTGTCAACTTGGTATAGCTTCGCGAATGAAGTTAAAAAGGATTTTAGTGAAGTATAATACTTCGTAGAAGACATAAACCCGGTATAATTCGGTGTAAGTAGAATTTTTAATCATCTATACTATCCATCACTACTAATATATAAACAAAAAGTATGTTTGTCTGTGTGTTTGTAACCTTTCACGCTTAAACTACTGAACCAATTTGGACGAAAGGGTATAGCCGGGTAAGCATGGCGAAACTGCCCTTAGCGAAAAAAATAATTTCCTTTTACTGGGTTATTAACCTTTACATATGTAGTGCTTTCACCAAAAATTAAGCCTCAAATCCTTCAGGTTTAAAAAAAAACCGCATAAAAAGAAATAACATTTTTATTTTATTTTAGCCAAAGTACTAATCCGATTTCTTTGTAATTTGGATATGTTGTATATACAATTAAGGTGGCTTTCTAAAAAAAAAATATTTAATTATCTCTTGAAAAAAATAGAAAAAAAACGAGTTAACAATTTTCAAAAAAATAAAAAAAATACGTGCGAAATTGCGACAGTTACCTAATTTACATATTTTATGTAGAATTTAATAATGTTTATCATATAATTTTTTTAATAACTAAAATCGGGATTAACAGTGTGAAAAACTTGAATTTGTAACATCCCATACATTCTTTTCAAACAAAATAACTTCTACGTATTACACTATGAAATTATATTTCCAACGCATTTTGAATTTGGAACGCGACTTATTTTACTGAGTGCATACTCATGCGAACCTTAAAATCCGTGGCTGTATGCGGCTAGGGCTTACGGCATTCAGACAATTAAAAAAAAACAAAAAGGCGGGAATGGTACAATGGCACGAATTTTATACTGAGCGTTAACGATTGCGAGATGTCTGTTCCTTCATTGAATAAATATGAAGCTTTGAAAAAACTTTTTTCGAAACTTACCAGGTGAAATCGTTATATATTCTCGCTTATGATTATATTTGTTTACAACTGCGAAGATCCGTGACAGAGTATTTCGAACAAGAAAGTCGTTACTCCTTAGAGGAAAATGTAAGTTTTGTCATTACTTAATTAGTGTATTTACTTTAAACTAAGCAATCGTTTGTGATTAAGCAACATTCGTAGCTATTATATTTTTATTTTTAGTTCGTTAAGATAGCGTTCAAAATATACTTGATTCATTTATTGTCAACTTGGTTTTGCTTGTATGAAGATAATGTGTTTTTGAAAATAAAATATGTTAAACATCATTAAATTCTACATAAAATATGTAAATTTGGAAATTGTCGCAATCTCGCACGTATTTTTTTAATTTTTTTGAAAATTATTAACTCGTTTTTTTTTTGTTTTTTTCAAGAGATAATTCATAAATATTTTTTTTAGAGAGCGACCTTAATTGTATATACAACATATCCAAATTACAAAGAAATCGGATTAGTACTTTGGCTAAAATAAAATAAAAATGTTATTTCTTTTTATGCGGTTTTTTTTAAACCTGAAGGATTTGAGGCTTAAATTTTGGTGAAAGCACTACATATGTAAAGGTTAATAATAATAACCCAGTAAAAGGAAATTATTTTTTTCGCTAAGGGCAGTTTCGCCATGCTTACCCGGCTATACCCTTTGGCATGAGAATAATTTGAGTCCCGGAGATGGGACAGGATACTTTTCATCCCGGAAAATTGGAAATTTCCCGGGGAAGCCGCCTTCTACGCGGACGAAGTCGCGGGCAAAAGCTAGTAATATACATGGTGGAAAGATAAGTCGGGCCCTGGAGGGAAACTACCTTAAATCCTTAAGTAGGCTCATTTTACTTAAAGGAGACATTCCTTTATTTTTAAAAAGAAACAAAACTGCATTCAAAGATTTTCTTAAATAATCTTGTCTCTCACGGGAAACGAACCAGGTAAGAGGAGACACTGCTGAGAAGAAACGCCGCAAGAAACTCAGCAGTCAGTAATTTTTTAAACATAATATTACAATGGTACTACTTAATCTAGCATTATATAAAGCAATAAATATTAAATTCAATATAATATTAAATAACATGCGTAGATCAGCAGGAAAACATGCCAAAAATGTTATATGAGAGATAAAGGAAGAAATAGGAGAAAAAAAAAAACTCACTTACATTTGTTTAAGTATAACTTATAACACGGTGCAAGATGACTACATAAAAGTTTCAATACGGTTTCCTACATCAATGGTGTCCCCTAGACAAGATAAAGCTTTTGCAATTGATCAAATTATTATTGACTATGTTTCGGGTTTAGACCATGCATTTTTGTCTGATAGATAGTCCTCGACCCTATAATACGCTTTTGACATTAACGACTTTTTCAAGACTTTTCGACTTTTTATATAGGTCGTTTAGCAGTGAATAGGATTTCCTTTTTGTGATACCACAAAAAGGCTCCGGGCCAACCAGGGGGTTGTCAGCACCTTTCCTAGCCAGTTCATCTGCTATTTCGTTTCCATCAATGTTGGAGTGCCCTGGTACCCATCTAAGTAGTACCCATCCTAGGGCATTCAGGTTTTCTTTGCAGTTTTGGACTAGTTTAGAGTTTATCTCCAATGCGTCTAGTGCCAAAAGGGCAGCTTGGCTGTCCGAGTTGATGTAGATGTGCTGGTGCCTACGGTTCTTCTCAAGGTTGATTTCCGCGCATTTGTTGATGGCGAAGACTTCCGCTTGGAAGATGTTGGAGGCTATGTAAATTTCTGTTTGATTGTTTGGCAGACTGGTAGAGAATGCCGTGAGGCAATAGGTCTGCCATTTGTACTTATTTCTGAGCATTAAAGATTAAATAAATAAATACTTAGGTGTGACTAAGTTGTTAAATTCAAAGTTACAGTAGTTTTGAAAATAGTAAAGCCTTTTATGTGGTATATAGATGTGGTTACGCGTAACTGCTGTACCTTCATCTCAAAATACATGAAATTGACCTGACGGCACAATAGGTAATACTTAACACTCAATTATTTCTTGCATTCCATAAAGTATACATAGGTAGTACTCAAATTAACTTAAAAGTTACGATATCATTATGGACTCTGTAGGGCACAGCAACTTATGAAATAGTGAGAGCGCTTATTTACTAAGAGTAGTTTATTCTTTACTTACATTACATATCTATTAACGTAATATAATAACTTATCATCTAAGTATTCGGTTATTGAATAATAGCATTTCTCTATCATTTAATACCATCCCAACAGTAGCATAACGCAAATTTCTCTTTCGGTGATTGATCTCTTTTACAGTATTTTCATATTTTTTTGAGAAATGCGATTTAAAAATGCGTGCATATTCCCTATTGATATATTTATAAGCTTAGCGACCGGCCTTGTCTGGGTTGAATTTTAGATACAAAAACTTAGCTCGCGTCACAGGGAAATCCCTGAAACATGTCAGGAAAACACTAGGTTGGGCGGATTGTTATGTCTCTGATGAATTAGCTTGCTTTATGTTCTTGTCACGACAAAGTTTTCAGTATGATGTATAATTGATTATGTTTTTAAAGAAAATTACTTACTTGAATTTTTTTTAGCTCAAGGATCATCAAGAAAAAAAAGGTGTACTAAAAGAAAGTTGTACCAATGAGGACGATACACAAGATATAAAATGTTCTCAAAATTCTATTCAAACAGATACAGACATTCAATGGGAGGACAACATTGATAAACAAATTGTAAGTCATTTTGACCAAAATCAAAACGACAACTCTATGCCAATAACTACTGAAGTTAATGTTACAGAACTTCTTGTATCAAGTAAAAGAAACCTCGAGTTAAAAAATAATGAGCAGCAACAAAAAATATCGCAACTAGAATGCGATTACACAGCAGCAGTTAATAACTACAACTTGTCAAAACAACAACTTAACAACGTTGAGAAAAATTTTAGAAATTTAAATAGTAAATATGTTATGGCAAGTGAAGAATTACTTTCAAAAGATCGAGTAATTGAGAACTTAAATTTGATGAAGATTTCATTGTCTGAAGAAAACAGCAATTTGCAAGATCAATTGGAATTAACAAAAACTGTTCTTACTGCAAAAGAAACAGAAAATGATTCACTACACAGCCAGCTTTGTAAGATACAGGATCAACTTGATGCAACCCAGTTAAAATTACAGCAAATTACGAATGGGACAGCTAATTGCGTAGCACCTAGTATTGAATCCCAAGATGGTAACTTAATAGAGGCGTTACAGCATAAAATATTAACTCTTGAACAACAGTTAAAGGTTTTACAAAAAGAACGAGATCAGATAAATTCCCATTATGAACACTATGTCAGTGAATTAAATAATCAAGTTAGGTCTGTAGTAGCTAAAAATCAAGATTTATCAAGAGAAGTTGAAAGTTTAACAAATCGTGAGAGCGGCCTTATTGATCAAATTGGTGATATGGAAATTCGATTACAGAATTACCACAAATTTAAAGAGGCAGTAGAGACCAAACAATCGGATGATGATGTTATTGAACTACAACAGAATTACATGAAAGCAACGGTAATTATTACAAATTTTTTTTTTTGGTTGGCCAGTGCCGAAAAAAGCAATGGCCATACATAGACAGCTACATGTAAATAGGAACAAAAACACTTCGGGATGCGATTACTTAGTACTGGTACTGGCCGGCCGTCACTATCGTATACATGTCAAATCTACCGCAAATTACTTGTCTTCCTGGTTTTTCATTTTGTTAATTGCTTTCTTATTATACCTACATTGTAGGTACAGTCAACCAATTTGATTTCTAGGCCACTATTGGACCAAATCATAGGAAGTCTCTGACGTTTTGGTTGACAGCGTAACTTTAACATGGTCCAAAGTGGCCTAGAAATCAAATTGGTTGACTGTGCCTATAGTTTTTTGAATTTACGGCAAATTTACTATTACTCGTTTGCCTCAAAATCGGATTAATTTGATTTATATCGGATTTTTTGTTTTTTTTTCTTGCTGATCTTTTTTAATTTGGAAGTGAGTTATTAATTAAATAAATAGACAAAATATATTTTTTAATTACATCACATAAAATCAAAGAAATTTTTAAAAAACATAATTTATATTATGAATTAGTTTAGTTTTCTCAAAAGGAAGAGTAATTTGGCTGCCTTCCTAAACTATTTCTTATTTTGCTGTGCACCAAATTGAATGCCGAAACAGCATTGAACACATGTGTGTGCGCCGTAGTTTAAGTCGGGGGAAGTCTCTTGACATATTTCGGCTGATTTGGTCGCAGTAAAAAAGTATCGATTAAAATCATTGATTTTTATAAAAAAAACAATTGATTTTAATCGCGATTTAAATCATAAGTAGATTTAAATCATAAGTAGATTTAAATCATATTAACCCAGGTCTGATGTATTGCTTAAATTCAATTAACATTTACCTAATATTTATTGAATGCACTGTGTCCTACGAATTATCACTATTTATAGGAAAAGCTCACTGAAATTAACCACAAATATGAAGAGCTTCAGAAACAGTATGAAGAAAGTGAAGCAAAAGTTATAACGTTGAGTAAATTAAGAGACTCGAAAAGTACACAGGATGAAATAAGCATCACAAAATTAACAGCTGACATAACCAGTGATAAAATTGCGGCACAGAGAGCTACTGAACAAAATATTAAACTGAAAACTAAAGTCCAAGACCTGGAAGAGGCTTTTGTAAAATTGGTAAGTTATTATTGTGCAATATAATGAGCAAAAATATTAAAGCGTTGCAAGTTTAGTATGTGTACCTGTTTCAAAATAGTGTGGTGGTGGGTAATGTGGATATGTCGTTGAAAAAGGACACCGTTGCTGCTCTCTGTCAATGATTGCTCTGGCTTCCTCCTTGCCTTTTTCAATCCCTATCAAGTTAAAGGACTGTGACCCACTGCCTCATACAGACACTTAAAAGGGACATCAAAGTTGCATCAACTTTATACAACTCCCAAGATCCTTTCGAGTAATAAGTAAGTCATAAGCCTTCTTATAGTCAATCCAAGCAGCCGAAAGGGCTAACTTACTTCGCCTGACTTGCTACGCCTTGACCTTGACTGCTTACGTCCATTTGAGCAGTGGCCAAAACTTTGTTGGCAATACAATGCGCTTTTAATTTTGTGCTCGAAATGGATGTAAGCAGCTTGTAGATAGTAGACAAGAATGTAATGAGTCGATAGTTCATTGGCTCCGCGGTAACACCTGTTGTTAATTAATATGGCAAGGAACCGATCAATAGGGCGTTCTGTAGGTGCACTGTAAAACACTCTTGTGAATCAATTGAGAAGTTGTGTAACCCGTCCGGTCAAGAACTTTCCCAGTTATGAGGTTTTCTAATTGCACAATTAATTAAATTTTAAAGACAATTTTGGGACAAATGGGACTTACACGCAATTATTATGGAAACTCTTAACGACGACGAACCATTTTATGCCGAAGTTCGTCGTTATAAGTTCTAAGTTCTTTGTTCATCACCCAGCTTTACCTTTTAAACACCTTATTAAATCCAAAAAGACGGCTAAAAAATAACGTAAATATTAACTTAACGGACCCCATAAGTTAAAGTGCCAAATGAAAGTAACTAAACGATTGTTTTTATGAATTACTCATACTATCGCAATGTCACATTATGTTCAGATTGAGTTCTTTTTTCAGAGTCAAGACAAATTGGAGTTAGTGGAAAAGATAACTGCAGAGAAATATTTAAATCGGGAGCTTACAATAAAATTGTCCGAAATTGCGGAAAACGCCAAAGATATGCATATTAAATTAATGGCAAAAGATGAAGAGATGATCCGATTACAAACTAACCTTCGTAAAGCAGAAAAACAGTGTGAGCATTTGTCAGAGAGTTTCAGCATTACGAAGGACAACGAAGTATCTTTAAAATCCGAAGACAATACAGAAAATTTTATAAGTCATCGTGAAAACAATGTTGATGTGTCTTATACAAACAATACTGAAGAAATAATTCAAAAGATTGACTCAAACCCCGACGAAAATATATGCGAGAAGCATAATGATTCTACCATTCCTAAAGAACATGCCATGCTAAAACTTCAGGAACGATTCCTGAAAATAATGGAAGAATGTGCTGATTTATCGGACGAAAAGCACAGGCTTGAACATTTAGTTTTACAGTTACAAAACGAAACTGATACTATATGTGAATATGTGGCTCTGTATCAACAGCAACGTAGTTTGTTGAAAAAGAGAGATGAAGAAAGAGGTGCCCAGATTAAAATATTTCAAGAAGAATGTGATCGACTGAGAAAGCAGTTGGAAGAACTAGGTGCAATATTATTACGATTTGCTGGGGACACAAAACTCTCGGTATATTTCCAAGATGCAGCAAAACAGGCTGATATGACCAAGGTTTTGGATTTGCTTACCGATATAAAGCGAAATTCATTGGTTGATCCAAAAAAAATAAGTTTGGACCTTAATAATTTTTACCCGTGTAGTTGTTGTTCTGGTCAACTCATAGATGTGTGATCATATTACACAAAGATCGTATAAAATCCCCACGTAAAATTATGTTTCTTTTTATATATTATTATAAAAATCACATTAATATTCGTTATATAAAATGTATTTTTGTACTCCTGCACTTTTATTCATAGCTTTAAACTGTCATTTATACGGCCACGAAAAGTAATTTAAATTCGTAAATAATAAGTAAACGTAAAAAAATATGCTCTATTGCCCATAAACTGGTGATAAATGATTTTCATAACAAATATCCAAATTTTCATTTCCATAACACTAAACCGATAGTTGTTTCGGCGATCGGTCTTATAGCGAAGAGTCTCGACCAACACATCAAGAGACTCGCTAGATGGTTGAATCAAGGGCCAGATACAGAAGGCAGTAGTCCTCGACACGGCACGCACATTGTGAGGAGGTTCCTCTCCCTGCAGCCCTAACCACCGGTAGCTTGAGCCCTGCCCCGCTGCCGGCGGCACTCGTAGGTTAGGTTTTTTATAATATGTATTTTTTGTATTAGTATTGTTATTTTAATTTTATATTTGAATATTTATTTTAAAAAACCTAATTTACAGAAAATTAAATAAATATCTGGAATAATAATAATAATTGTTTATTTCAGACAAGGTCTATACAAATTTATTAAAATTAACAAAACTAAACAACTAGGTAGATAAAAAAAATATGTTAGGGAATGTGCGTGCATACCCGAGCCCACATAGGGCTATCCCATTCAGTCAGACAACGTTACCAGGATGCGGTTGGGGCTGGCGCGGAGGCGGGCCTGCATCGAGGCGCAGCGCTTCCTCATGACGGCCCCAAAACCGTCCGTGCGCGCCTCGCAGAACATGCCGGACGCGCGGCACCACCGCCCCAGCCCCAACAGCACCCGGAACGCTTTGTTGTACTGAACACGCATCTCTTGACGTTGGCCGTCCGAAGCAATATGCTGGCCTGCAGGTGTAAAATGTCTTGTCTGTATGCTTGGAAACGCGTCACTTTGACCTAATTGATACACCTTACGAACCTGCGGGCCAGCATATTGCTGCGGACGGCCAACGACCTCCGCTCTCGTTGTCACTTATTAAGTTATCAGTGACCCAGTGGCCCAAATATTTAAACTGAGATTCTCTATTCAGAGGAGTAACAACGAGAGTAACGGGGGGCACATTCAATGGCGATTTGGTGCCCGCTTTAAACACCATAAGCTCACTCTTGTTGACGTTGTTTGACCACGTGGGCCACCGCATAACCTTCGCAAATCCGCACCAGCCACCTCAAAGCATTGCTAATATTGTTCAAACAAACGCCACCTACATGGCATCCGACGTCGGTGCTGCTAAGCTCCTCAATGAGTCCATTTATGAACAGATTAAAAAGGCGAGGCGAGGTGAGCCCTCCCTGCCTTACCCTGCATTCCAAGCTATACTCCTCCGAGAGCGACCCTGCCCATCTGACAGTGTTCTTTTGGTGATTATACCAATATTTTAATAAAGTAATAAGTTCACTGGGTACTGTCGTCTCTTCATGCATCTTACCCCACAGCATGTTGTCGCGGCAGGCACGAACCTTTAGGGGAGTGAAAGGATTGATTAAACTTTATGTGGCAACACTTGATATAGAACGACGTTTAGTCTATGGATTTACATTAACTTTGAATCGCTAGTTTGAATGTGCACAGTGAATATTTCTGTATTGTTCTCAAAGTAGTGTTTGTGCAAGCCAGCCAACCAACTGTTACCAGATCTTCTTCCTCCAAAGCTGAGTATTTCTGAGTATCTCTGATTATCCCTGAGTGTCCCTGAGTGACCCTGAGTGTGTCTAAGTATCACTGAGTGTCAGCGTTTATTACTGTGTATTACAGTATTGGTTTTATCACCACCAGGTGACTTCGGTGTTCTACGCATCAGCATAATCTTGTTTGTACCAATCACACTGCCGGGAGCCGGCTTGTTTACATCTCCCATCGGCACCCAGGTTGGATATCTAGTCGCTCCAAGGGGGAGGCTAGATCTGGGCTGCTTTGAGAATCATATAATCCAGGTTGGATATCTAGTTGCCCAATGGGGGCGACTAGATCTGGATTGGTTCTAGAATCTTGGCGTGCGCACTTGACCAAGTACTGTTGTATTAGCCTGGAGCTGCCGGAGACGTCTAGCTGCCTCCTCGCACTTTTAGGGAGTTTGTAGTTGGAGTGTCGTAACAATGTGACACTGTGATTGAGTCTTTCCGTTCTGATACCAGTTCCGTTTGTTATAGATCAAGAAGTACAACACCGAGGAGCGCCACTTGTTTTTAGTGACACTCCGTGGCCAGATGGGTGATCAGCGTTACTCATTTGGGCTTTAATATATACAGGAGGTGGATGGAGATAGCTGACTGAGAGATTATTCAACTCATTACATTAATACATGCGAAGCAGATTTATATGCAGTCAGCGACCCCTTTAGAACTGAATTCAGGTATGTGAAATAAGTTGTTACTTCGGGAAACTACTATACTATCCATGTCTTGGCTAGTCCACATATGTACCTAGCCACTCCAACACCATATAATGGTTATAGTCCACTACCACATATTGATAGTATAGACACTACTTCCCGACATGGTGGAGGTGCTGGGATTATTACGATTCGACATGGTGAAAACTGCTCGGTTTAAACCTGATTTTATATTATCTGCTGTCGATTATGAAGACCCGCTAGTATATGGCAATTTTGCTCTTCGCCGGAGAGTCCTACGGAGATTGAAGGTCATATGTGGGTAAATACTAATTATGAACAGCACACTCAAAGACTATTTATATTTTGTTGTCTTACAAAATTACATATTGGTTGGAATCCATAGCGCCATCTGTTGCCGAGTAGCTGAACTCATGTTCTTTTGTCATTGTTCCTTTGGAGCTTGAATTCGCAAGGAAATTTGTGAGATAAAGACAAATTATTAAAAGAACAGCCATTGTATGCAGTGATATATCTGAATGTAATTTCACAGAAAAGGCGCGTAGGTGACGCGCATTCCGGGCCCAATGTTTACATTAACAGCATTAGCTGTATGATTTGTGGTTTGTCACAGAGGAAGTCTTTGTTTGGTGAAACGGGACAGTGTAGTATTCTAAGAAAATACTGTCGAACGTGGCCGTGGGTCTTGGTATTTAATGTTATTTGATATAGTTCTTTGTTCTAAGTTTTGGCTTGGATGCCGGGTGGGCATTACTATTCGGCCTGTGGTTGAGACGGGACGCGCGCTCTCCCTGGACTCGACTCGCGACTTCCGGTCCGTCCATTCGCCGCGCCATTACTTGTGCCTAAAGTTCAGCAGGTCCGCTAAAAAGTGAGAAAAGTGCAGTTGAAGGTGTAAAACTAAGTATTTATATTAAAAAGACGTGTTGTGTTACTTCAGGTGAGTGTTGAAGTAATATATTTTAAGAGATTCGTGTAGTTTGTTGTGTTTACGTAAATCGCACACGTGCGTGGAAAGTTCAAGACCTAGGTACCTAAGTGGTTGAGTTTTTACTTTAGTTTAGCCTGTTTAAACTTAATTTGGACAAACGTATCATGTATATTACACTCTTATTTATTATCGTTTTCCTTAATATCCGAAAACAGTGCTGAGTTTCGAAGAAAATATAATTTACATTTGGGTAGGTACTTAAGCACATTACAAAGGTGGCTACCAAGATTATCTTATAAGAAACTTGTGTAATGGTATCCTGTGTATGGTGGTTAAATATTTGATGCTATATGGTATAAGTAGTCATATGCATTAGTTAGTATCAGACCAAATTCGATTGTCTTTTACGGCTTTTAAAATGCCGCGATACTGTTACGTCACCGGTAGGTAATAGTATGGAAGCTAATATCTAGATTAACTACATTTACCAAAGTGCCAAGATGGGGGCCTATTTACTGAAAAAATATTCTAAATTTGTGAGATACCATGATTTTGAAGTTGAGTTGCCTATACTATTAAGTAAATAAATACTACTTTTAATACTATTACTAAAGACTAATACTATTAAGTAGTAAATTCTCAAAAGAAACGATAACGAGGGCGACGTAGACTCGACCTAGTCTATGTATTTTTGGGATACATACATATAGAACAATAAATACATACCGGTCCGTGTATATAAACTCATGTAGATAATTAATTACCTACTCATCTACCAAATTACATGTGTAACTTTCAAAATACAGCTAAGGTGATGGTATCAATATTAACATTAAAATTTCAACAGTTAATACATTCAGTTGCATAACTTTACTACTTACCTACTACTTTTTACTAGTATGTTTTATCTAAATATAAATGGAATAGTTTGATTACATGATTTGTATCTAGTACATTATTAGTCATAATAATTTTGGGAATAGATACATAGCTTATAAATGATCCTCAATAAATAAGTAAAGTATCCTGAATGACAGATTAGTATAAATATGAGAATTAAATTAAATTATTTATGTAACTTGTCTCATCTGAATTTTTATCTTACTGGTTTAAATTTACATTCATTTTATTTATGTCAAGTACTTAATGACATCATATTGACTTGAAATTTTAAATATATATGTGTATCTTAAAGACAATATAATAATATGACACTATGGATCTGATCTGATGATACAGCCATGGTGAACATAGATGAATAACCATAGGAACTTCTTAACTACATATACAAAATAGCACTGTCAGTCATGTTTGAGCTTGATGTCTGGTGTTGCTGAGTACCTTTAACCTTAGGTACAGTCACCAACAATAATTGTACTAAAGTATTGTCAACTATAATTTAATGTTGACAAAGGTTTATTTTGTTTATTTATTAATTTTGCTTCTTGGTTTCACCCACTATAGGTTTCTACTATGTGTTTGTGTAGGTGATCTATAGATATTTTAAAATTAATTTCAGATTACAATGGATTCTGAAAATGAAGAGACTTCTCTAGATAATGTTATCAAATTGAGATTACATCAGATAATAAGGAGAATAAATGATTATAAAGCTGAAGCTGAAGTACATTGTAAGGAATGTAGTGATGACAAGGAAGCGGTGCAAAAAGCACAAATATGTGCATCTAAGCTGGAAAATATGATTAAGCGGTTCACCACAGAACTCAATGAATATTTTAGGATGTCTACTAACCCATCAGCTGATGAAATCTCACAAATGAGCGAGGCTCAATTGAATAGTGAAGAAATCTTAGTGGAACTAAAATGTAGGTTGTCAGACAAACTGGATAGGAGCACAGAAAACAACCAAAGCAGTAGTGAACATAATCGTGCCTTTTCTGCCAAACTACCAACACTGACCTTACCGGAATTTAGTGGAGATGTCTTATCTTGGTGTGAATATTGGGACACATATAAATCCAATATTCATGACAGACCTATACCTGATGTTGACAAACTTCTCTATCTCAAGTCGACGCTAAGAGAAGAACCTCGTCGAATAATAGATGGATTAGAGACCACTAATAAAAATTATGCGATAGCAATTCAAACGCTAACTGACAGATACGGTAAACAATCACAGATTGTTGACGCGCATTACAGTGCACTCAGCAAAGTAAAGGCTGCAGATACAACTATAGGTGATTGTCGGTCTACATTGAATGCATTAGAGCGTCATCTTAGGGTTCTACAGTCACTCGGAGAGAATACGAATCATAATCATCTAAGATATCTTATTACTGAAAAATTCCCTGGAGATATTATCTATGAAATGAAAATGAAAATGAAAGAAGATACTGTTGAAGAAATGAGAAAACATCTAGAGGTGATAATATCTGCAAGAGAAGAAGCTCACAGAATACGGGAAGGAAAAAATCCCACTGATAAGTTAAATTATACTGTTGAGACTCTACATACAACACACAATAATAGAGAATCAATGATAAAAAACAAACCTGCAAAAAAGTATAACAATAACTTCAGAAAGAGAAACTATGTGAAGATGGAAAACGTTAAGAGAGAAGAGAATAAATTTGAAGTTAAGAAAGGAGGAAATTCACAACTTTACCATTCCAGAAGCCAATATGATTCATCAAGGAAACGAAAGCATGAACCAATAATAGATAAGAATAAACAACAAAAGGAAACTAAGGAATATGTTGAGCATAAAAAGAGGAAACCATCTTGCATATTCTGTAAAAAAGACCACTATTCAGACCAGTGCCTAGAATATAAAACCATTGAGCAGCGAAAAGCCAGAATAAAGAACCGTTGCTTTAGTTGTCTATTAGACAACCATGTGGTTCGCTCTTGTAAAAATAGAAGAGAGTGTGTATATTGCCACAAGTATGGAATACACCATCGAGCTTTATGTCCAGAAAAATTCAGAGTAAATAAAGAAACCACTTTGACTGCAGTGAATAGCAGTGGATTTACAGCATTACAGACTGCAATAGTAACAGTGAAGAATGAAAAGGATCACAACAGACCTGTTAAGTGCAGGCTATTACTAGACTCAGGATCTCAAAGATCATATATAACAAGAGAGATTTCCAGAAGGCTCAATCTAGCAGTAAAAGAAGAAAATCGACTGTCAATTTTTGGTTTTGCAAGCGAAATGCCTCAAGAATATGACAGCCCGAGAGTCAGACTGGAAATAACGACAAGGACAAATAAAACGATTATACTCCATGCTAATGAAGTACCTAAGATTACAAACGGAGTAGCGATGCCTGATATTAGTCTCAAAAAATGGGAGGATAAACTTCTAGCTGATGATGGATCCCTTGGAGAAAGGGTGGATATTCTAGTTGGGAACGATTATTATTTCGACTTAATTTCTACAGAAAAATTACAATTACAAGAAAACCTATTTTTGGTAAACTCCAAACTTGGATGGATATTAAGCGGAAGAATAAATATGGAGGACAATGAAAACACTTTATCTGTCATTACATATTGTCAAAACCATGACCCGAACTGTGTCTACTTTACAGAACCGGATCTACCTCTCAAGAATATGGATATTGCTTTCTTATGGGCTTTGGAAAGCATAGGAATCACGGATAACCCAAAAGCTACCAGAGAGGAAGAAGCTATTAAACATCTTAATGAAACCATACAATATATAGAAAACAGATATATGGTAAAATGGCCATGGATACAGTACCCTCCAATGATGCCTACTAACTTTGGGTTAGCATATGGGCGACTAAAAGGATTACTGCAACGATTGAATGAGTCCTCAATGAAAGAATATCAATATATATTAGAAGAACAATTAAAGACTGGTATCATCGAAATCATAAACCCTGAAGAAGACGTCTATACCCAGAAAGTACCTCCTATTCATTACCTTCCTCACCACATGGTAAAACAGGAAGGAAAAGGGGGACGAATCGTCTATGATGCATCTGGAAAGTTAAAAGATAGTAAGAGCTTAAATGAATGCATGTATAAGGGTCCGTCGATGATTGGGGATCTAGTAGCATTACTCATACAATTTAGAACTAACAAAGTTGCTATTACAGCCGATGTGGAAAAAGCTTTCCTACAGATAGGACTCCAAACTGAAGACCGAGATGTAACCAGATTCATTTGGATAAAGGATGCAGAAAAACCTCTATCTATTGATAACATCATTCATATACGCTTTTGTAGGGTTCCATTTGGGATTATATCCAGTCCATTTATATTGACAGCTACGTTAAAGTATCACATTTCACAGAATGCGCCAGAACTGATACCTAAGATTGTGGACAAGTGCTACGTAGATAACTTTGTTACCGGAACAGACTCTACAGAAGCAGCGATACAACTATATGAAACAACTCGGAAAGTTTTCAACGAAATAACAATGAATATTAGAGACTGGACTTCAAATGATGAAGATTTTCTAGAAACTATCCCTTCAGAACATAAAACCGAACAAACAGAAGAAACTAAAATACTAGGTTTAATATGGAATACTAAAAAAGATACCTTAAGACTGAACATTAAAAGCAAGCTTTTCAAAGAAGAAAATGTAAAAGGACCTCAGAGCAAAAGGAAGATACTGAGTATGATTGCTTCTATGTATGACCCATGTGGACTATGTTCCCCATTGATCTTACCTGCAAAGTTACTACTGCAGCAATTATGGGAGATAAAGATAAAGTGGGACACAGTCTTACCAGATGAACTCCACAGTAAATGGGAAGATATTATTAATGGTTTGGAAGCAATAAAAGAAATAGAAATACCACGTTATATGGGACTGCCTGAGAAAACAGAAAAAACGGTATATGAGCTACACGGATTTAGCGACGCGTCTAAGCAAGCATATGCTACAGTAATCTATCTGACAGCTGATAATAGAGACAAAAAGAAGATAGCCTTTGTTATGGCTAAGTCAAAGGTTGTACCGAAAGAAGAAAGAGAAAATTTGCGCATGCCTAGACTCGAGCTACTTGGTTGCTACCTAGGTAGCAAACTAATGACCTACATCAAGAATGTGATAGGTATTCCAATAAATAAAGAATATTTATGGACAGACAGTACCATCGTTTTAAGTTGGATCCACTCAAATAAATTATTACCGCCTTTTATTAGCAGGAGAGTCGATGAAATCAGAAGAAACAAACGATTGGAACTGCGACACATTAACACAGAGATTAATCCTGCTGACCTTGCGACACGTCCCAGCCTATGGGAAAAGAAGAAGTCATTATGGTTTAGCGGCCCAGAATTTCTTCTACAAGGAAAAGAGAAATGGCCGAGCTATTCCATATTTGACGCTTCTGAATCGTCGCCGGGGCAGGGTCTTTCAGATACAGTCAACTTAGCGAAGGTTGACGAGACGATACCAAACAAGACATGTCATGAAGAAGATAAAGTAGTAAACAATACTACTATGATTAAAGAATTACAGAAACAATATTTTCCACGAGAGAGTGAAGGAAAGAAAACCAGTTTCGCCATTAATTTAGACTTATTTAAGGATAGAGACGGTCTATTGAGATCTAATGGGCGTATGAAACATGCAGATTGGTCTTTCGATAAACGCTATCCAATATTAATACCCAGAGATTGCGATTTCACTAAGGAGCTCGTTATGAAAACACACAGAGAAAATTATCATATGAAAGCCAATCACACATTGAGCAAAGTGAGAGAGTTATACTGGATTCCAAAAGGAAAGAGTTATGTACAGTCACTATTGAAGAAATGTCCCGAGTGTGTCAAACAAAGTGGAGGCCCGTTCAAGATACCTCCAGCACCTGCCCTACCTCCTGAGAGAGTAAATTATTCAGCACCATTCACTTATACGGGAATCGATTACATGGGACCCGTTCTAATAAACAATGGAAATGGAAATACTAAACGGTGGATTTGTCTCTTTACCTGTTTAGTAGTCAGAGCGATACATCTTGAAGTCGTGCAAGATCTTACTGCTGAAGAAGGTTTACTAGCACTAAGGAGAATGATCTCTGCGAGAGGAATACCAACGTTAATAACATCAGACAACGCTCAACATTTCAAGTTGATAGCAGAAATCATTTCGAACCAATACTGCATAGACAAGAAGATTCGGTGGAGGTTTATAACTCCACTAACTCCATGGGCAGGAGGATTCTACGAACGATTGATCGGCATAGTAAAAAACTGCATGAAGAGAACGCTAGGAAAACACATGTTGAAAGATAACCAGCTCACTACGATTGTCAAAGAAATTGAGGCCGTAGTTAACTCACGACCTCTTACTAGCGTAGATTCCGAACCGGACTATATCTTGAAACCTTCAGATTTTCTGACTGTAGGAAAAGTAATCACACTAGAAGAATCTGAAAATGGTTCTGAACCACTAAGTATGTCTACAACGAAGACTGAATTGATAACTGGTTGGAAACGAGCACTTGTCATATTAGATGAATTTAAAGATATGTTTTCGAACCGTTACTTACTTAGTCTTCGTGAAAGATACAGTCATTTACCTCATGAGCCACGAATAACTTCAAAGTTGACACCAAGTCCTGGTCAAATTGTACAGATCAAAGGTGATTCCAAGAATAGGAACAATTGGTCAGTAGGGAAGATTACGTCACTAATCCCGAGTGCTGACGGTTTATGTAGAGCAGCAAAAGTTCAAGTAGGGAAAAGTGAGTACACACGTTCTATCGCACACCTCTATCCACTTGAAATAGAGGAGGCTTCAGATACTATCACGCATATCAACAGCAAAGAAGAAACTCGTCCATTGGACGCACCTGAGTATGAAACGGAAAAGACAGAAGAACTAGGAAAGGTTTACTCTCAAGTTTCTGAATTAAGACCAGATGACTTACCAAAACCTGTAAATATTGTCCCTTCACAAACGACTGAAGATCACGTTAGTACACATGATGAAGACGGAGACCGCTCATCGACAGTAACGATTGAATCGTCACCTGTCGAAACTGACACAAACAACATAGATATAAACCAGAAGCCGAGGCGAGCCGCAGCTACCAAAGCCTTGGAAAGGATCAAGGAATGGACACGTGATCTGACCGCGCTACTGCTTCACTCCAGAGCTTCGCCGCCGGGGAGTGTCGCGGCAGGCACGAACCTTTAGGGGAGTGAAAGGATTGATTAAACTTTATGTGGCAACACTTGATATAGAACGACGTTTAGTCTATGGATTTACATTAACTTTGAATCGCTAGTTTGAATGTGCACAGTGAATATTTCTGTATTGTTCTCAAAGTAGTGTTTGTGCAAGCCAGCCAACCAACTGTTACCAGATCTTCTTCCTCCAAAGCTGAGTATTTCTGAGTATCTCTGATTATCCCTGAGTGTCCCTGAGTGACCCTGAGTGTGTCTAAGTATCACTGAGTGTCAGCGTTTATTACTGTGTATTACAGTATTGGTTTTATCACCACCAGGTGACTTCGGTGTTCTACGCATCAGCATAATCTTGTTTGTACCAATCACACTGCCGGGAGCCGGCTTGTTTACATCTCCCATCGGCACCCAGGTTGGATATCTAGTCGCTCCAAGGGGGAGGCTAGATCTGGGCTGCTTTGAGAATCATATAATCCAGGTTGGATATCTAGTTGCCCAATGGGGGCGACTAGATCTGGATTGGTTCTAGAATCTTGGCGTGCGCACTTGACCAAGTACTGTTGTATTAGCCTGGAGCTGCCGGAGACGTCTGGCTGCCTCCTCGCACTTTTAGGGAGTTTGTAGTTGGAGTGTCGTAACAATGTGACACTGTGATTGAGTCTTTCCGTTCTGATACCAGTTCCGTTTGTTATAGATCAAGAAGTACAACACCGAGGAGCGCCACTTGTTTTTAGTGACACTCCGTGGCCAGATGGGTGATCAGCGTTACTCATTTGGGCTTTAATATATACAGGAGGTGGATGGAGATAGCTGACTGAGAGATTATTCAACTCATTACATTAATACATGCGAAGCAGATTTATATGCAGTCAGCGACCCCTTTAGAACTGAATTCAGGTATGTGAAATAAGTTGTTACTTCGGGAAACTACTATACTATCCATGTCTTGGCTAGTCCACATATGTACCTAGCCACTCCAACACCATATAATGGTTATAGTCCACTACCACATATTGATAGTATAGACACTACTTCCCGACAGCATGTCATACGAAACAAGGTCAAATGCCTTTGACAGATCCAGATAACAAGCATAAACTAGCGTCCTCGCTGTATAGTACTGGACAGTCTGCTTGAGGCATTGGATAGCACTCTCGGTTGAGAGCCCCGACCTGAACCCAAACTGCATCATTCAAGGCGATATGCTTTTCCAAATGCTAGTCAACCAGACCATTCAGTACTTTAGCTATAATGGTTGCTAAAATATATAGGCCTATAGTTCGATTTATCTGTGGAATCGCCAGTTTTTTTTTGTAACAATAGGCACAACAATTGTGCGCATTAGGTCGGCCGGTAGATATGAATGCCTAAGGGCATGGGGTAAAAGACATAACGAGTACCCTCGCGAGATGATCGCCGGCGTGCTGTAGGTGTTTAATGCTAAGGAAATCAAAACCGAACGACTTGCCTCAAACCATGTTTCTGATTACTAATGCTTGCTTACTTCCTTGCTAGAAAAACGAAGACTTGGCTCGAGCACGATCCTAAAGGCGAAGCCACTTTAAAGTACTTCTGAAATACGTTAGCAATATCGTAAGGGTTGTTAACACCCGCAACACTCACGGGAAGGCCCGGCTTATGGTTTTGTTTATTTACTGATTTCCAGAAATTGCCAACACTTTGTTAGAATAATGTCTAGCAATTATGTCACTTTTTATTTGCTGTTCATTGTTCTGTTTTTCTGGATTCCGTCATATTAGTAATTTACCCAACTTTGAAACCAAAACCTTCAACATATTTTCCCCTACTACGCTTTTTAACAATAAAACTTTTTCTTGCCGGATCTGTCAAAACATTACAATATCGCCGTACATTTTTTTAAGCTTTTGATGGCTTTTGTTATTACGTTCGTTGCAGCAGTCTACAAACTCTTCAGGAAAGTCAATTGTTGCTAAGCGTAAAATATTTTTTTTTGGTAAGTAGGTAGGTACATACATTTTTGGTCAACATCACGATCTCCCTATACAACTGCATTGTTAGAAGAAATACCTACACTTAACAATTTTCGGTTTAATAATGTCCATATTGCAGTGTATTAAATATATGTCTCGAGCAATACTGACGTACTCACAACACTTTGCCGCGCAGCACTGGTCAATATACAGTGGTCGAGCCATCACTGGGAGCCGTGCGCGTCGCTCACGAAAGTGTCTCTGCAGGCAACAGTTCCAGGTCTACGCACGACCATACTTGCTCCGCACAGAACCGCCCTAGTTCTACGGCAAACGGCTGCCCGGGATGAGCATTAGTCACCTAACACGAACACTATCTCGATGTCTTGACATTCAATATCAGCACTAATTCCGCAAGGCAGTCTGTAAATTCAATTAAGTTATCACTGCTGTCCGTTGGCATATACACAGAAAACACTAGAAACGAATGATCGTGCAGTTGAACCTTGATCGCAGCCAGACGGACGGACGTACACTTAACAACGGACACAGGTAAACACTTCTTTCCTCCAGAGAAGAGCGACGCCACTGTATGGTCGACCTCGACCGATGCCCGCCGACGTGTCCACCGCTGAGGTCCCCGTTAATCCGAACTTGTCGTCGATACTTCCCAAATATGCCAGGTCGTGCGGCATTAACCAGTAATAACCAGGTCTACGGCAGTGCAATCACATCAGCTGTTCGACATAAATCCCTCACACACTCACAAGACCTCATAACATTTTTACAGTTAAAATGAAATAAACTTCGTAGTCGTAGTAAGTAAGTACCTATTCATAAAGTGTTAGTACGAATGGTACGATTTACGTTGTGTTTTTCCATTGTATTTATTCCATTCGTGTCCCTTTTTCTAAACTCGAAGAAACGCCTATAAGCTATTCCCTCGGGCCAGATAATGACATAATATAAAAATAAAACGCATAACAAAAAAAATGCATAATTTCATGAAACAATTAATTAATAGCTATAATCTGTAGTTGCGTGTTAAGCAAATAGTCATCTTATTTTTAACATGTATATTGGAGCCCATTCGAATCAGTGTTCGCTTCATTTTTAACCGATTTCAAAAAAGGGAGGAGGTTCTATGTTCCTGTGTATGTTTTTTTTCTGTGTCCTTGGATTTCTCAGTTTTAATAGTACATTGTTGCCTAGGCGCGGAAAGCAAGGGTTGTCCTGACGAGGTGGATAGCAGGCCGAGCAATAGCGAGGCCTGCTAAATTACGAGTCAGGAAATCCTCGTTTCCGCCGAGGCATCATCGAAATATAATAAGTATGGAAGAGTAACGTCTAACAAAAACGACTGACAAATCCGCTCCAAAATCTGCAATTGGTTACAAGCTCTCTGACACAAGATTTCCATTTGTCAATATTTTTTTCATCATTATTTGAACGCAGCCATGTCTTTCAACATTTGACGTGGATGGTTTTATACAAAAACATCACAGTAATTGAATAATGAATTTTTCATCACACTTGCTCAGAAAGGGTTTTATAACACGCAGGCGTTTAGGGCAGTTATAGCCGACTTAGCTCCCGCGGGAGTTATAGATTTTCATAACTCCCTAGGGAGTTATGAGTTTAGTTTTAAAATATAGAATCCACTTGTACATCATTTCAGACCAAGGAGGTGTAAAATCAGCCAAGGTTTATTTCCTATATTCAAAACTTGGCTACAAACCAATTTTACTGTTTAATTAAACTTATACGGCACATTTGTCTGCATTATATTTATATTTTACCATTATTTCAGAGACATTCGCAATTATTTTATTAAATTTCATTTTGAAAATTTGTACAATCTGGCAGAATGGCCTGTATTTGTCAAGTTAAAAAAAAACAATTCTAAGCATTATCTGTGGAAGACTAAAAAAAAGTTGTCAAACTCTTTTAGCTTAGCGAATCGAGTTCGTTTAATTTTGTTTGATTGTTTTTTCCGAAGCGTATTTTGTTTAAAGGTACGAAAAAAACAAACTAAATATGAAAAGTTTAACCGGCAAAATAGTCTATGCCAAAAGCAGCAAAGATGTTCCTGCTACAGCACGAAATGTCTCGCCCATCATCCGGCGAGTGTGATGGTATGGTGGGGGGTTTCGTACGAAGGTATTACTCCGCTCCATTTTTGCCAACAAGGTGTCAAGGTTAAAGTAAAAAATTATCAAAGTGACATTTTAGATACTGTAGTGAAACCCCTATCTAATACTTTATTTCACAACAAAGAATGGATTTTCCAGCAAGACTCAGCACCCGCCCATAAGGCTAAAACGACTCAAGCTTGGTTAAGGGAAAATTTGCCGGGCTTCATCGCGGCGGAAGAAAAGCCATCCTCCAGCCCTGATCTCAATCCAATGGACTATTCTTTGTCGACTGAATTGGAACTTAGGGCCTGCCAAAAGTCCCACCCAAACATAGATTCTTTAATGCGAGCCCTCATCAAAGCAGCGAAGGATATCCCACTGGAGAAGATTCGTGCCGCGATCGATGACTGGCCGGAACGTCTAAAAGCTTGTATTCAAAATAGGGGTGGGCATTTTGAATAGTAATTGCTTGTGGTTGTTGGTTTATGTCTAATTATCATTACCTATCTGTAAAATTTATAAATATAGCTTTATTCTTTAAATTTTTATGTAACTTTTATTTCATCTCAAAATTTATGAACACACGAGGTACGGCTTGTTTTAGTCCGGTGTTGAACAATCTACTAAGTATTACGGTGTCGTTGTCTGTTAGGCTTAATATTAAAAAAAACACTTGAGTTAATATGATTTTCATTATGACTTAGTACGTATTCAAATCTTGTACACTTACCTATAGGTACAATTTTATGGCGCGACTTTTTTTTCCGGTGTGACACATTCCAGACACTGCTAACGGACGATTTCTCGGACCAGTTGGGACCAGTGCGAGGGCGAGTGCCACCGAATCCGACTCGCACTTGGCCGGTTTTTTTTAAGCTACCAGTGTCAGAGGGGTAAGTAGTTAGGTATCTACTTGTATTTCGATGGTTCGTTTTAACGTTACACAAATCTGTTATGTAGGTAGGTAAGCGCCCCGCCCCGGCCCCCGAAGAATATATCTAAAATCGATTTATATAATAGTTTCCTATTTTGGATCCGTATAAACGAAGTAACTACATTTTATTAAGGTAAATTCTTCTTGTATACAGGGTGTCCAGTAAATAATGGATAACCTTCTACCCATCCATGGGGCACCTCAGGCTGGTCCCTAAAAAGGACTTACAGGTTTAGTAAAAGTTGCATGGTTTTCGAGATAATCGAACTTTTCTATTTTCTTAATAAGTAACTCTTTACTTGATTGGGTTAGTCATATCATAAAAAACGCTTCTCTTGTGAAAACCAACGTCTAATTACTGCAAAATAATGAATCACAGAATACTTGAAACCTACATCAACAATAATATTTGTAAATAAAAACCGAATCTGTTTATTAAAAACAATACTGTTTAGGTACTATAACAAGTGTTCGAACTGCCTTCCCTCAACTCTGATACAAGCTCTGCACCTTTTAATAAAATTTCTTTGTAACATTTGGGTGTACTGTCGTTCGGTAATTTCTTGAACAGCCGTTTGAATATTTTGACGCAGTTCTTGGACAGAGTTAATTGGTTTGGAGTAAACTTTTTCTTTTAAGCAACCCCAAAAAAAAAAAACCAGCGGGTTCAGGTCCGGAGAGCGTGGAGCCCATGCTATAGGACCCGCACGGCCGATCCATCTATTAGGAAAAGTTTCATTTTGGTAATTTCAAACTTGAACCGCGAAATGAGCAGGGCAACCATCATTTTGCAGCCACATCGTTGTTCTTACGTTTAAGGGCACATCTTCCAATAAAATGGGAAGTTCGTTTTCAAGGAACTCCAAATATCTGGCTCCATTCAAAGTCTGGGATAGCTCAAAAGGACCAATTATTTTCCCGTTTAAGATCCCCGACCACAAATTAATTTTAAATTGATATTGGGAGTGATCCTCTCGCATTAAATGTGGATTCTCTCCTTTTAATTGCCAGCTATGGTAGTTTATGCATGTTGAAGAAACCATCTCTTTGGCAGGTAGATTCGTCACTCCACAGAATTTTATCGAAAAACATTGGATCTTCTTCCATTTTTCTTAACATGATACGACAAAATTCTACTCTAGGAGCCCTAGGCTCCAGAGTTTGCACCCTTGTGATATGGAATGGGTATTGTTGGTGTCTTTAAAATGTTGTGAACGGTCGACTTTGTAACTTCTTGATATAGCTCGTGTAGAAGTTGAGCGATCTGTTTCCAGTTCAGCGAGCACAAGTTCCTCAATGCTCGTATCTCGAGGTCTGCCTTCGCCATTACCACCCACACTTTGACCAGGCATTCTCCCTTCACAAAAAGCATTGTGGACTCTTACAAAAACTCGGTAATCGGGATGACGAGTATTCGGATATCTGCTTGCGTACAATGCAGCAGCTGCATTGGCATTGCCTTTGCATTCTCCATAAATATAATGCATATTAGCATACTCACGGGGTTCGTATTGATGCCTAGGCATGTCGTTATATCCTTTTCGAAGTCCAGGGCAAAGCTAACTAGGTCGTCGCAAACAAAATCCAAATAGTTACCCAAAATATGGTTCTTCGTGGAATCAAAACTGTACTTGATAAAAGTCAAAAGAAAACATCAAAACGGATAAAAAATTCATAGCCCAAAATACACATTAGGTAAAAAAATTGTAAAAAAGTATGTATTACTCAGCAGAGAAAGGAGAGATTGTAAGCAAAGTATGTACTTAGTTAACATCCTAAATATTATTTAAAACTAATAAAAGAATTGCATTAAAAGTTGAATAAATGTAAGTACCAAATAAGTAGTCGCATTTCACATTCGTTATATCTGGTTTTCACTTGCTGTCACTAAACAAACATGTCGTAGACACGTTTTATTTACCAAAACACCAAGTTTCTCAACTCTTTCTTGATTACAACTAAGTTTCTCAACTCTTTCTTGAAACAGATTCTGGTTTTTATTTAAAAATATTATTGTTGATGTAGGTTTCAAGTATTCTGTGATTCATTATTTTGCAGTAATTAGACGTTGGTTTTCATAAGAGAAGCGTTTTTTATGATATGACTAACCCAATCAAGTAAAGAGTTACTTATCGATAACTTGGTGTTTTGGTAAAATTCGCTCTTAGTGAATACTAACAGCAATAACTTTATCTGTAAAGACGTAAACACCATGTGTTATACCAGTTTGGAATCAGTATTAGATACTTACACTATTTTTCAACATATTGGCCACTCTGGTCTTCATACAATTTTTTTTCACCACAAGCAGTCAAAGTTGTTGCAAACTTTAAAGCAAAATGTGATGTTATAAATTAAGATATGTTTAACAAGAAATTAGTGTCGCTACCATAATGCTCTAAGACACATCCGTTAGCATCACTATTAAAGAATATTTAACAGCAAACAGAACGACAAAATCTCTTTATTTGTGGCCTTGGCGGTCATTACAGTGAAGCAAGGTGCTAATTATTAAGAAAATAGAAAAGTTCGATTATCTCGAAAACCATGCAACTTTTATTAAACCTGTAAGTCCTTTTTCGGGACCAGCCTGAGGTGCCCCATAGATGGGTAGAAGGTTATCCATTATTTACTGGACACCCTGTATATTGTGTTGTTTTCAGTGTCATTTGATAGGGTTGTCTAAAACGGATAGGGCAATGGAAATTGTGTAACTAGGGGTAATCCGTTTAGAAGTTATTAGGGATTTTCGATATTTTCTGTGACAAATTTGTAATATAACAATGACATTAAAATTAAAATATTGTACGACGAGTATTGTCGACGACTGTAACCGAGTTCTTCGATATTTTTAACGCCAATTATACCAGCTAAAATTACAGTCCACTTTTATTCAAGACCACTATATATCCTGAAGAGCTTTGCAAGTTAGGGATTTTTACAAATATTTTATATAAGTATTATTCATATATATTTTCATTCTTACCCTTTTGTTTCTCAATAATAAATCAAACAACTAGACACGAGTGCTATTAGTCATCTGTTGGAGGTACCTATGTAGTTGTGTACAGTTTGCAAAAAAAACGCATAAGCATAATAAATTATATAAATATTTAATAAGAGATATACATATTCATATCCTAACATACTGTTTTTTTTATCTCGATCACTCCTTATTTCGTCATCCTCATTTTCATCAGTGGACTGTACAGAAACAATGTCACTGACATTATCTTCCGAGGAAACACTTAGGTATAACGAAACTCTCCGATATTGCATCCATTTGTAATTCTTGATATTGATACTTTTGCTCCTCCTTCATTGTATGTAAGCATACATTTTTCCATTTTTCCTGAGTTATTACTATTTTTTTCCTTTGCTAAACTTTTAATAGGCGCCATATTCATTGAAACGTTTTTTTGACAACAAATCCTTTGACTATTATTCCCCAAATGTTTTTGATTGGATTGAATTTTAAGTAAGTATTATTGTTTATTCATGAACGGCGCAAAAAATACGAAGACAATTACACGACATTGACCACTATTAATATCTTATCATGACAATAGAATCTAAGTGGACAGGAATAATCGAACTTTAAAGATAAGCAAATAATGAGTTTGCAAACCATACAATATATTACAAATTTAACACATTACTCACACATACAACAGGTGACTTACTTGAGTTTTTCACCTATACTGCCTCGATAGTTTTTTGTACATAAGCTATAGTAGACAACCCTGGAGCGACCGCCGGGCGTAGGTATGAAATGTGAAGTACAATCACATGTATTGTACATAAATGTGATTGACTTCTGTACCTATGTGTTTTGTGCCACCGATGCTATTTATATATTGACGGCCGCATTGTATGGCTAATTTTCGTCACAAAACTGACAAAGTTAAAGTTCCTTAATTTCAGTCCTTAATTGGGTACACTTTTTAGTGAAAATGCCCGGATATGTAAATCAGGCTTAAAAATATATTCTTGACAAAGAGCCCTAATTCGGAGATGTTAGGGTTAGCTTTTGGGTACACAGCCGAATACGAGTAAAAAAAAAGTACAACAAGTAATAGTCATATAGTCAAAAACATTTAATCCACAAAAACATTTTTTAAACATGGCCTTAGGACCACTACCCGTTAATGTTTATTCTACTAGTCTAGTATTCGACATAATCTGTCCTCAACACACAATACGTTTACACAAACGATGATAACTAATGTTATCTACATGTCTAGATAAGATAAAACAACAATAAAAGTCTAATCCACAGAATAGACTTTACGAAAATACTTACCTAGCTAAGTTCTCACGTAATTGAAAAAGGTAAAACAACCGACTGTGCTATTTAGTCCTACCTGCGTAGTTTGTAAGAAATCGTGAGCATGGTGCTATTGTGGCTTGGCCAGACGTAATGTGTCATTTTTTTTCGCACGACCCAATCTAGTCGTATAAATCAATTCAATCAAACAAATAAAAAATACAACTTGATTTTTATTCCTTTGTACGAAAAATACGAAATTATGTTACCCCAGACCTATAATATATTTATCAGAATGGTTTATTTCCACCTTTTTTTAAACCAAAGGACTTTTAATTTCCTTTACAGATTGGTTTTATTACTTCTCTGTTAGCTTACACTAAGTAGGTATTTATCTAATGTTATATTATACATGTATAGGTACACAAGAGATACCATATTTAGATAATTAACTTTGTTTAATATAAAGTATAGTTCAATGGTCCACCGGCCATCCTGACGACAGGAGAGTTACATAACATTTAATGAAAGGTACACACAGGTACACAGCAACATATATGTAGTTGTATGGACGGGTTTCAAATGATAAGTTTAATTTTAAACAAGGCAAAATAATTATATCGGATATGTAGGTAAGTACGTACTAAGTACACTAGAGGTACATCAGTAATGTAACATCACCCCCCTCCAGAGACCGTCTAGCTAGGGCGATAATAATCGGGCGGGATAACGAACGCGACTCACGTCCCGAACGTGTCGTTTTGACGACGTCAACCTTGGCACTCGGTAATGTCTGGTGGTGTGTGGATGAATGTTTGTGTAGGTGTTTGATGGAGTATGAGGTGAGTGTCTGGGTCGCGCAGTATGAAGGCCGGTTTGATACGGTCAACGGATACTGTTACCTGTTTACCTTTTATCATTATTTAGAAGGTTTTATCCTTTCTCGTGATAACCTCGTAAGGACCTGTCTATGCAGAGAGACCTGTTTCAGCGATCCTCCTATCGTGCCGTTTCGAAGAAAAACGTGAATCGATGTAGACAGATCTTTAAAGGTGAAGGTCCTGCGCTTACCACTGTGCCGTGAGGCTGGTGTGGGGCGTAGGTCCCTGGCGAAACTGCGAAGCCGTGACAAGTAGCCCGTAAAGTCAGTGGTTTCATCTGGTCCAGGGTTGAAAAATTCACCTGCAAGTCGCAAAAGTTGCCCATAAAGAAGTTCAGCCGTGGAAGCCTGAACGTCTTCTTTATAAGCACTACGTATTCCTAGTAGGACGAGTGGAAGTGCTTCCACCCAACTGCTACCTCTATGACAGGTGATGGCAGCCTTCAGTTGCCGGTGGAACCTCTCGACAAGTCCGTTTGATGCGGGATGGGAAGCGGTTGTTCTTCGGTGCTGGAAACCGGCTATAAAGGCTAACTGCTTCGCGTGAACAACGGATTAACAAGCTTCTCACGGACGAGGAGTTGGGAGACAGTACCTAAGCCGTCACAGTTCTTCCGACTGAAAAGTTTAGCGGGACCGGGTGTCCCTGATGACTTTATAAGGACAATATGGACCAGCCGACTGCCAACCAGCATGCAGCACGCGACCAACGTTCAAAAACGTAAAAAGGGTTCTAAGGGGTAAATTGGGGAAATGAAAATTGGTATATACTCGTAGGGTCCTGATTATGGTTATGGTTACTATGGGACATCCTTATTTCTAGACTTAAAAATATGACTGGTCAAATTTTTAAATGATCCGAAAGTTGGCGACTTCGATGGGGGAGGGGTTTATCATAAATTTTCTTATCTTATTATTTGTTATACAAAATGTACAACTAAAGTTATATAACTTAAACTATCACTACATAGTATAAAACAAAGTCGCTTTCCGCTGTCTGTCCCTATGTATGCTTAGATCTTTAAAACTACGCAACGGATTTTAATGCGGTTTTTATTAATAGATAGTGTTTCAAGAGGAAGGTTTTTATGTATAATAAATCCTGTTTCATGTACGGGTGTTACAGAAAACTCACATAAACCGAAGCGAAGCGAAGGCGGGTCGCTAGTTATTATATATAAAATTAAATTGATAGTTAGTGATGTGTAAAATTAATTTGCTAATAACTATGCTACTGCATAGGTACTTATTAGCAAACGTGAGAGGGCAATATTACCTAGCACCGACAAACGAAATTGTCCGGTGGATAAATGAAAAAAAACCGGCCAAGTGCCAGTCAGACTCGCGTGGCCGCGTGGTAGCGTACAAAATAACTATCCGCTAAAAACGGTCGTGACTATGAAAATACACTATTAGCAGAGCCCTGCCACTAAGCAAAACGTACACAACTAAGTTAACCCCACACAGCGGGTTAAGTTAGTTGTAAAAGAAATAAACAGCCGTTCCTTTTTAGGGTTCCTTAGTCAAACTACTAACCCTTATAGTTTCGCCATGTCCGTCAGTCCGTCCGCAGCCTAACTCAGAAACTCTTAGTACTAGAAAGCTGTAATTTGGCATGAATATACATATTAGTCAAAGTGGTAAAATAAAATGATAAAATTTTTTTTTTTACACTACCTCCCCTACACGTAACGTGGGGGTGTATTATTTTTCTCGTTTACCCCATAGTGTAGTTTGTCGTTGGATAGAATTTTCAAATATTGCGGGTTTCTGAAAACAAGTTTTTGATTAAGGGATTCGTTTATTAAAAAAATATTAACCTTTAAAGCTCAAATTTTTGTTAGAGTCAAGTCCCTCCGCCCCCCCACCTACAGCCAAAACTACAAATATAAAAAAATTGAAAAATATCTTAATTGAAAGCTATCACGACTAAGTAGACTTTATTATTTCCTGAGATACAGGCGACTAAAGTGTTTATACCTACCTACTGAAAATCATCTAATAATCAGCATGCTCACCAGTATCAGCCCACGAAATCATCCCAAACAATAAAAAAAAAAGTATACTAAAATGTATGATGTCTAGATGACGTCATCCACTTATTTTTGAATTTCGAGCACAATATAACATATTATGTTTAAAAGATCATTCTGGCTAGGGAGCACGTCAAACTATAAAATTACTTAAAACTATTAATGTATTTAACTGCGTTAAAGGAGTTCTACGCAGACGAAGTCGCGGGCAAAAGCTAGTAATTACATACTGTTCCTAGAAATGAAATTTTAATTTTTATCACACGCATTTTTATTTTAAAAAGCTTGTAATACCTAGTAAAAGGCAAGTCAAACGAGTTCAAACTCGACTTTGTTTTAATCTACTAGCTTTAGCTCGCAAATTCGGCAGCGTGAAAATTTGCGATTGTGGCACATCGATTCCTATAATTCCAATACAGCGTAGAAGTTGTTTATCGCTACTCCCTTGGTAATTGTCCAATTATCTGGGATAAAAAGTACCCTATCTTCTTTGCCAGAGTTCAAGCTATCTCTATACTGAATGAAATGAAATTTATCTGTGAAAGAGCAAACAAACAGAGTTATGACCAACACAGAGTAACAGTTCGAAAGCCGATTTTAGCCAGTGAGATCAGAGAGAGTCAGTCAGTTAGAACAGAGGCGTATACAAGGTACGGATCACGGGTGGTCCAAAAGAAAAAATTAAATAAAATAAATAAATAAATAAATATCAGGAGACAATGTCACACCAATTGACCAAGTCCCAAACTAAGCTCAAGGCTTGTATTATGGGTACTAGACAACGATATCAATACTTATATAGAGAAATATATACTTAAATATATAGAAAACATCCATGACTCAGGAACAAATATTTGCGCTCATCACACTAATATCTGCCCTTACCGGGATTTGAACCCAGGACCGCTAGCTTCGTAGGCAGGGTCACTACCCACTAGGCCATCGTAGGTGTAGGTCGTCGTCAGGTTAGATACACCCTGGGCTACCCAAAAAAATATAGCTAACACACAGGATTACAAAAAAAGTTGATATGAAAAAAAACTGGCTATAAAAAAGCTATAAAAACATTCTGTGTTCATAATGATTTTATCTTTGATTTTGTTGTTATGTAAGAAACCACTGAAAAAATATTGAAATAATATATCAACATGATGAGTTTATGTAACATGGACATATAGACCAGGGTCGATAATTTTTAAAACCAAAAAAAATAATAGTAGGATGAAACCCATTGGAAAAGGAGGAGAATATTATAAAAATAAAAGGAAAAATAATTTACGGGCGATCTGAGGTCGGGAAGGGGGTGGGGGTGAGTTTTTAAGGGTAAAAAACGGTTTTTCTCGATTTCCGGCAAAACTAAAAGTCCTATCGAAAAAAATCAAATGGCAAAGTTGTAGGTAATAAAAAGATCTAAAACTTTTGTATTTACACTTTTTTCACATAACCTCAAAATTTATGTGAAAAATCCAAAAAACCAAGTTTTTGGTTTTTTATTTTTACCTTTTACAAACATTATTTTGTTTTAACGAAATTTGGTGGAAACTTACCTTTTTATGTCCCAAATACGCTGTAATTTATTTGATTAAAAATATTTATTTTTTCACCTTATTTTGAATTAATATCGAAAAAACACCCTAATTTTCAATCGAAAATTCACCCGTCAAAATATCAGCTTTTTTCAAAAAGTTGGTATGGTTTCTGTTCGTTGAAATCTCTACTTTACGATGGTGAAAAAAAATATATATGTTACTACAGTAAATCTTCTCATAAAATGCAATCATCCATACTGATAATCTGAAAAGACAAAATCGAATTAATAATGCCTTCACTATTTTATCGTGAATAAACTCCCATGAAAAAAAAAATATTAAAGAAATAAATGTCAAAATGTATAAAAAATATATTATTATTATAAATCTATTAAAAATGTATAAAATATATATGGAAATCGGCCAAAAGTTTGTTATTAAAAATATATCGAATACTGGTTAGGCTAACGGTTGTAACAGCTGCTACGAAATATATAGTATATAATAGTAGGTATGTATGTAGTAAGACCCAGACCCGCCTAGCCCCTTCCCCACTTCTCCACGAAATACCGTGTATATATATATAATAATAAATATATTATATGCGTAGATGCCTATTTATAACTATTTTAAGATAAATTATATATACCTGAGTAGATATACCTGAGTGACCTACGAAAAATTGTAGCCCATCAAAAGGTATTTCGTGGAGAAGTGGGGAAGAGGCTAGGCGGGTCTGGGTCGTACTACATACATACCTACTATTATATACTATATATTTCGTAGCAGCTGTTACAACCGTTAGCCTAACCAGTATTCGATATATTTTTAATGACAAACTTTTGGCCGATTTCTATATATATTTTATACATTTTTAATAGATTTATAATAATAATATATTTTTTATACATTTTGACATTTATTTCTTTAATTTTTTTTTTTTCATGGGAGTTTATTCACGATAAAATAGTGAAGGCATTATTAATTCGATTTTGTCTTTTCAGATTATCAGTATGGATGATTGCATTTTCTGAGAAGATTTACTGTAGTAACATATATATTTTTTTTCACCATCGGAAAGTAGAGATTTCAACGAACAGAAACCATACCAACTTTTTGAAAAAAGCTGATATTTTGACGGGTGAATTTTCGATTGAAAATTAGGGTGTTTTTTCGATATTAATTCAAAATAAGGTGAAAAAATAAATATTTTTAATCAAATAAATTACAGCGTATTTGGGACATAAAAAGGTAAGTTTTCACCAAATTTCGTTAAAAAAAAATAATGTTTGTAAAAGATAAAAATAAAAAACCAAAAACTTGGTTTTTTGGATTTTTCACATAAATTTTGAGGTTATGGGAAAAAAGTGTAAATACAAAAGTTTTAGATCTTTTTATTACCTACAACTTTGCCATTTGATTTTTTTCGATAGGACTTTTAGTTTTGCCGGAAATCGAGAAAAACCGTTTTTTACCCTTAAAAACTCACCCCCACCCCCTTCCCGACCTCAGATCGCCCGTAAATTATTTTTCCTTTTATTTTTATAATATTCTCCTCCTTTTCCAATGGGTTTCATCCTACTATTATTTTTTTTCACTTTTTATTATTTTTAAAGGCTTCTACCCTGGTCTAATAAGGAAAAAATACAAAAATTCCGACTAAAATGATCAATATCTCCGGAAGTACTAAAAATCGCTGAACATACACATGGGTGTTTTTGGTAGCCCTGGGTGTGACCTATTTTTTTTTCGGTTGGACTACTAGTGGTCCGACACCCTTTATAATATAAATTTCTTATTATAACAGATAGCTGCGTCGCTCTCGGCATGTTAGTCTGGAGGCGCCCATTACTTTTGCATTTATACATTTTATAATATTAGTTTGGAGGTAGGACTTAATGGAGAAGGTTGTAAGAAGCCGTGGGGGTGACAACAGGTGCAATTTTTATGGTGAATGGGGGACCTTGGATCCGAAGTGGACTTCTTTGCTACTCATGAGCAGGCTAGACACTTAACTTAACACGTTATAATAAGTAGTTACATTTATGTGTCTATTTATAAATCAAGAGTAACAATTTGTGTTCGCCGATTTATTCTAGCGGTGACAATCCCCACCCCAGAACGACCAGGAATCTTTGATGTATCCCATATGATATATGATATACCTATCCATATACCATAAAATAATAACTTAGGCATAAAAATGTTTTACGTTAAACCTTATCTAGGGGACACGATCTCTTGCACCGTCATAGGTAAGTAAGGATATTTTATTTTATTTTGTTCTACATAAAATAAGTTCCGTCTAAATGACAACTTGTTTTTTAATGGTCTGGGTCTTATAAGAATATGCACAATAATGTCGTAACATGAACGTTTTTTTTAAAACTTAACGTACGATTCAAAACACATCCGAGTACGTTAGTATTTGGCTCAACGTCTGTTAACAGTATTTTAAACAAATTTACCTCCTCTGTGTAAACAGTACATGTAAAGCCGGATTAATGTTTTAATTACTAATGTTTAAATTGGCTACTTATTTACAATTACCTAATTTATCACAAACAGATGATGTTTTCTCGATTCCTTTGGGTTGAGTGAACCTGAAACAACACCAATAATATTTATCTTACCGCCGTACTCAGAAGCATTTTAGAGGCAATTACCTAGGCTCTTTTTATGTGTATGTATGTAAAATCGATTAGACTGATAAATCTCACACAAATTGACCTAGTCCCAAACTAAGTGTCGTCCTGGTATATAAATGGTCTAAGTAAAATCATCACTAACGGCCGCACTCAGTCATTTAATGACGGTCAAGTCGTTCCTTACTGAAGATTTTTCAAACACTAGTTTGAAAACGAAACTAGTTAATTGTCTCAAAAATTTCTCTGAGTACGGTGATTAGGAACGACTTAATTCATTAACTGACTTTGAGTGCGACCTTTTAGCCCGATCCTCACGCCTATTACATGATGGCAAAGCTGATGGTCAGCGACGGTGTAAAAGTTAATTAAGTACTTTAAAAAGTTGTTGATGTCTAAAGCTTATTATAGGGTCGACGACTATTTCACAGATAAAAACGCTTGGCCTAAACCAGATATGTACCTAAATAGCTTAAAATAGTAATAACTTACGCATAAGAATATTTAAAAGTCGTATCCTTTATAGGAGACACGGTCTCTTACACCGTCATGGGTAGGTAAGTATATATTTTTCTATTTGGTAACTTTTGTGTAAAATTTATTGTAAAATTTTGCCGCTCCTGTCGCCCTCTTAGACGGTTTTAATAAAATGTAAAAAGATACGTATACAGTTAAGACCTGTAAGTACCCCATGAGTAAATATCCATTCAGACCGCTGTAGGTACACATGTCGTGACGATGTATGCGTGGACTCTGATCGACGAGTTCACGTACGCTTTTAGCTTGGTAAATATGAGTGCTCAAAAGGAGGAGTGTGGACGGAAAGGGTGAAGGAAGAAAGTTTGACTTCGCGGCTTTGTTTGGACTATTTAGGAGACTAGCACACTAAAAGTTGCTCAAAGAAGGAAACTTTTTTGGTCCTTTGCATAGGTACCTACATCTCAAAAAAAAACCATCAAAAAACGAATGATCAAGGATTAATGAATTTTTAGTAATATCACATTAAAACAGTAAGTACAGTACAGTCTCCACATGCATAGTCAGGTTAACTGGAAGAGATCCCTTAAAGGGTTAAGCTCGCCATTGTACACTTTATCTTAAGTTTATGTACGTACTTACTTGTAATTGTTTTTCATTTTGTGCATTAAAGAGTTTACATACATACATACATAAAATTAAGTTAAAAAATAATAATATGATATCATATTCAAGTATAATACAAAATAAGAACGTCAAATATGTCTAATATTAATTATTGTATAGAACTGTCAAACTCAATTATTGCAAATATGTAAACCGGTCAATGATCCTCAAAATTATTACAGATGTAGTGCAAAATGATTTTCCTTCGGGAAAACTCGGATCCCAATCGGAATACGATGGCACCCGAACTGTCAATCAATGATTGTATTAAATGAGTGACGTTTTCATGTCCATTAAAATGGAACTTTATTGTTTAGTGTCAAATGACAAAGTGACAAATGACAGCATATGGCACTGTATAATATAGAGATGTTACAACCACCTTCAATAACTTTGAAAATACTCAGTTTTATTGCCATTAGTAAACAAAACATTATCTTCACATTAAAACATAAAGTACAACAAAATAAAGCTTATTGGGAAATATTTACAAGAATAAAACTCAATACCTGCCTACTTAAAAACAGCATCTACTAACGGGGCTAGTATGAAAAAAAAAGTCATTAGCGTCCCTCTCGCACCTAAGTAAATAACCCGCGTGTGAGAGGGATGCAAACGACATGAAGACTTTCATACTAGGCCCGCTATGATGCTTATAGGTACAGTCACCGTCATAAATAAGTGATGATTTCTATACCTTGTCGCTTTTAATCGTTGGACAATTTCGTATGACATTTCAAACTGACGTTAAAGTGACTAGGTTCATAAATGATAACTTATTTATGCCAGTGACTGTACTTAACATTAATATTTTACCTACTGCATATTTGGGTCGATATTTTCAACATTTTCTATTTCACAATCTGAGTAACCGTCATCGATCATATCATAGTCAGATTCGTCAGTGCTTTCATTTACGTTAATTACAATCCTATCGATGTGATCATCCATCGAGTGTTCCTGTGACCGATATTCATTTTCACATTTCATGGCATGATCACAAACTTTCTTCCATTCATCCGGGCCAATCATATTTATTTTTTCTTCAATCAATTTTTTTACTGTACCCATATTCATGTCTATGTTCCTTTTTGATACGTAACCTTTTATCTGTGACCATATATTTTCTATAGGGTTGAAGTCGGGATGGTATGGCGGTAACCTTAACACTTCGTGCCCATGTTGATGTAAAATTTTGTCAATGGAATATTCTACAAAGTCTTCTTTATGTCGACAAATAATTTCGTATAGTTGTATTTTAGGAAATGATGAATCATGGGGAATATTGTGTTTTTGTAACCAGTTTATCATAAGCGGCTTTGCGGTATTAGAGTTGGGCGGGCGTTCCACGTATTTATTGTGATAAGCAGCATTGTCTACTACTAATACAGAATTTGGAGACAAGTTAGGAATAAGTTGATTCTGTAACCATTTTTCATAATTGACATTATTCACGGCATCGTGATAATCACCGGTCTTATCAGTAGACTTGTACATAAGTAGAGCACCCGGTACAAATCTTTTGGCACTACCTGCATGTATTATAATAAGGCGTTGACCTTTTGAGATTAACTGTTTCACTCCTTTATCCGTAGAATCGATCCAGCACTTCCCTGTTAAATGGGATGTATGAACATAAGTTTCGTCCGTATACACAATATCCCTGCCTTCAGATCTGTACTTCCTTATTAAGTCCAGGTACTTTACTCTTTTAAGTCTAACGTCACCTTTTTCCATCAGCATTTTTCTGGTGGTCATCCCAGCTTAATATTGTTTGTGATGGCATCTTTATTTTTTCTATATTCTTCTTCCTGGTTCAAAAATTTTCTTATTGTAGGTTTAGATATGCCTGTTGCGTCCGAAATTCGCTGTTGAACTTTGCCAAAATACTCTGAGTTATTGCTATTTTTGAATTTGCTATTTTCTGATAAGAAATACAGGTATATATTAAATATAATTCCTTGGACTGGATTTTTTAACCGATTTCGAGGTTTCGGCATGGTAATACAACCAATACAACCTTTTTATAAGTAAACTGTAAATATAATCAAAACTATAGCGAATATTTGAATTGCGTGTTAGCCACTCTATATATATATTCGTCTGCTGATGCGACTTACCCCTACGGCTGTAAGATGGGTACTGAAGCTAATTGAGAGAGCACGATAAATACGAACTTTTCCGATAAAGGACGAAGGAAAATCATTTTGCACTACATCTGTACTGATAAATTAATTGTAAAGCAGAAAAATATTAAAATATTGTGCTGAGACTTTCAAAAGTAACATTAAAAAATACCGATGAGCAAACGGTAATTTCCTTTCCTATTCTGACTGCAGCCAAATAAGTTATAACTTTTTATTTATTTACAAAAACAATAAGACGCACTTTAGAACCCTGTGAGATATTTATATGAATTAATCTTGTTTTGTAATCAACCAATACAAAACCTTTATTCAAAAACAATAATTGTATTGTTGTGCTGCTAAAATCGCGGCCAAACTAAAAACGTACGTGTACTTAGGTAAGGTAAGACATTAAGGCCCGTATTAATAAACTAATCTCAACTCTAATGCTCGTCTCGAGATGCATCAAAAATGACAGTGTTCTATGCTTTGACGTATCTTGTGACGGATCTCTCAGCCAAGATGAGTTTATTAATACAGGCCTAAGTAGTGATGCTGTGCTAACGGTAGGTAATTTTCGCTTTATAGGTAATTGGCCCTCAATGATATTTTATATTATTTTACGTCATATGCGCGCAAAAACGTTCCTCAAAAAGCAGGGTAAATTACCCTGCTACCGTTAAGTTCCGCAACGGCCACCGACATGCACGCATCAAAGACAATTAAAGTTTACTACTGGAAAGTAACAAATATATTTCATAAAAAAAATCATCTTTTGTTTTTCGAGGCTGCCAAAATTATACTGTAGGTAACTGTAAAAGGAAGAAAGGATGTCTCATTTAATTCTTAACTACCGTAAATATTTGTTACATTTTGTTTACATCGCTATTTGTTTAATTTGCACCGGTGTCACTGTCACCTGTGAAACATGAGATACACAATTAGATATCGCATGAGTGCGATAAAGACGGGTAGCTTGATGGTGGCCGTGAGCGGGCACTTGTCATGGCGGGAACGACGAGCTCTAACTATAGCGTTCGTTATGGATTGCCGTCTTTGTCTCTATAAATATGGCAACGTTGCAACTGTCAGTAATTGGCGACGGGTTTTCATTGCGTTTAGTATGAGCGTAACGTATCTAAATATAAAATATCATTGTTATACCTACTGTTTACAAATAAATACGTAATAAGGTTTTATAGTTCTTGCTTCTACCCACCTTCGTTGGTTATTCATCCTTTCTGGAACCCTCCGAAACAGAATCTCTACGTGGCTGTAAAGAAACATATGAGGGAGTTAGTGTGTTTTTGGTTTCAAATTTTTTACGGTCTCTTAATTTTAACTGAACTGTTACTTATTTCGCAGGTAATTAAATACGTTTTCACTTCTCATGCTCTTAAAATGTTACTTTAGTCTCTGCTCATTGGGACTAGAGCTCCTAATTAATCTCTAGGGATTAAGTATATTTTTTTTAATTTACTTTTGAAACCCTAAACAACCAATCACGGTGTATGTGAATGGAAGATTATCGCCATTTTCAGTGATTGTGTATAGACCATTTTTTTGAGCGTGGAAATAACCTCAAAATGACACGTACATACACATACATAAACTCACGCCTTTATTCCCAGAGTGGGGTAGGCAGAGCTACAGAATTTCCAACAACTATAAAAACTTTTTGATAATTCTGTAACCACATGACAACTGACAAAATGACAACTGTGCAAATATATAAAAAATAACGATTTCATTTCGTGAAACAGTTAATGACTACGAACATTAATCTATTCAATTATATTAAGGATGAATTCATTTTATTATGCATGGTCCAATTAGTTCTAAAATCGTTTTGCAGTTTGATTATGTTGGCTAAATAATGCGAGAATTTAAAGCGTCACTTTACAAAAAAAATACCGCGGAACAAATGTGTAAGAGAAACGTTTTTATAATAAACTAGCGACCCGCCCTCGCTTCGCTTCGGTTTATATGAGTTTTAAGTAACACCAGTACATGAATTAAAAAAATATTATACATATAAACCTTTCTCTTGAATCACTCTATCTTTTAAAAAAAACCGCATCAAAATCCGTTGCGTAGTTTTAAAGATCTAAGCATACATAGGGACAGACAACGGGACGCGACTTTGTTTTATACTATGTAGTGATGATGATATTGTAATTTTGTATAGAACGTCGTTTTTTCCTCGCATTCAAAGTGAAGAGTAGACTGTTTAACGCGAGACTAAACAACCATAGTGACACTCGAACTATAGCCACCCTCGCTCGCTGAGCTCGCGTGGCTAAACATCTCGTGTCATTATAGTTTGTTTTAATCCCTTGTTGAACAATCTACTATTATTCCCGATATACGATTATTTCAAAATACCGGATCACCTTCTATACTAGACTTCTATAAAACCAGATACGAAATACCGTAATTTGGGTATTGGGTACCTACTTAATCGCTGTAGGGGAGTATATCGGGAAAGAGCGATTAAATATTAATCCACAGTAATATTATAAAGAGAAAACATTTGTATTTTTTTTTGTATGTTTGTAACGAATAATCTCGAAAACTATTAGACCGATTTTAATTTTTTTTTGCTACTAGAATGCTACATTATCCCAGAGTATCATCAGATCATAGACTTCCGTGGGATGACACAAATACGAGTTGTACGCGGACGAAGCTGCTGGCACAAGCATTAAAGCCGGATTAACCATGTTGGGGCCCGTAGGCAATTCAATTTTGGTAGCCCCTTTAACTTTTCTTGCTTCCTAAAATACGTTTTTCCCGGGCCCCTATGTGATGCAAGATCCCTTGGCGATGCGGGACCCCTAGGTAGTTGCCTTCACCGCCTAATGGATAATCCGGCCCTAGGCAGAAGCTAGTATAAAATAAAAAATAAAGAACGAAAGTTCTAGCAAATGTTACCCACATGGATATGCTTAAAGGTTAAAGACAAAGAATAAGATATCTTACCCCAAAATATTGGTTGTAAAGTACGACGCCGTAAACACATCCTATTGAAACTAGAATTTGAATAATTAGCCAGACGATAACATTACACACTTGAGCTTGGCCAAACAACTCTTTGCCGTTTTTAATGCACAACATTGACTCCGTGACCATTATAGCCCCGTACACCCAGCACTGGGTTCCGACTCTTTTGCAGTTGGGGTCTGTCACATATATGTAATACTGCCTGAAATCAATTACAAACAAACAAGTTACAAAGCAAGATTCCACAAATAACAAAACAAACTTATTGGATGCCACCAACACAATGCTACAATTATACTAAAATATACTTGAAATTTATTGATCTGTGATCATTGTGATCAAGTAATACGTTTTTTAAGGTATTGCAATCTTCAGTATAAGAAGGAAACAAAATACGAATATTACAAACTCACGAATTTGAATAGACTTTTTTACTCGTTTTGGGTCCTAACCCGAAAGTTCAATTTACAACAACAGCTACACAGCATGCAAGCTACGCGTAGATGTGTAATGTAAAATAGGCGTTGAGCTTCATCGATAGAATAAAGTTTCACTTTTAAGTTCTGATTGATTACAACAACATCTTACCTTACAGACGGGGCCACGATAACGCCCACAAGGCAAAGGCGTGCTATGACCAGCGGGTGAGACGGTGGCATTTCGAAGATGTGTTTCAAGAAGAATGTATTCAATTCTGATATTTGCCAAAATACAACAAGTTGGCCCAGTGCGAAAAATCTCATGTATGTGCAAGTGGGATCTAACCATCGTACTGGAGTCCATTGCACCGGCGTAAACTGAAGAATTGCTCTTTTAATCTTGCCGGATGTGGAAGAAATATCCCTGAAGTAGACAATTTCCGTTAGAACAACACTTAAAATTCCAAATAAATATTAAAAACAGAACTCAATTTCAAGTTATTTGTCAATAATAAATATCCAAACAAGGATTTCCTAAAATAAATATGTACAAGAAAAACAAATAAAACATTATTTTGTATCACATTCTTATTTATATATCATGTGTTCAAATCTACAACTAAACAACGACTTCGACTCGCGCACCGAGGGTTCCGTATGTAAGATAATACGGTTGAAAAACGCAAAAGCAAGTAGGTACTCATTTTAAAAATAAAAAAATATATAAAAAAATCGTTTTATTTGACTACATACTGAATTTTAACACAGATTTTTAAAGTTTTTTGATATTTTTTCCGAAACCGTAAAATTTAACATTTATGCATTATATATTTATTAAGAACACATACCTACAGGCCCTTCAACATCACGCATACAGGCCCATCAGGCAACTTTGTTTTATTTGCGTAAAATATTTATATATTCGTTTTGAAATTTGCAGATTGAGCCTTTTCATATGACACCCGTTTGCTATAATCACTTTCATATTTCAACCCCGCTCAACTATTTATAAAAAAATTTTTTTTTTACTAAATACAGATGCGGGCAAGCAACTATGCCAAATTTCAAGTTAATCGCATTTGTAATTGCTGTGACATACAGACAGACCGGCAGAATTCTCACCATAAGGGTTCCATTTTTACCATTTTGGTATGGAACCCTAAAAAAACAGAAATTGCCTAATTTTAACACTTAGGAGCCAATATGAGGCTCGATTCTAATCCCGGTAAAACATAATTGCTTTTGACATTTTATCACATTATTTTTAAATAAGGAATAAAAAAACAATACTTAAACGAATTTCTTTTCCTGGGACAAAATATCCTCGTGAGGCCCAACGTCCTAAATTTAGGACATTTGTCAAAGTGACTTTTGACTTTAGTTGACTGACACAAGATTATATTTCGAACTAACGAAATTTAACGTGGGCCTCACGAGGAGACGGTAAAAAAAAAAAAAATCAGTTCAAAACTACAGTTTACACGTGCATTGTATTCTATAGTGTGCGCAATCCAAAAGGGTCATTCTGTGAAATTAATAAGAGAACAAATTTCATTCTTTGTTTGGCCCCATGTTGTTCCCGGGTTAGAATAGTGACTAACGGCGACTAAGGGAATACAAGCTTGTAGTACTGTTAGGCGATGGGGCTTGCTACCTGTCACTAATACGCTGGTAAACATCTTAGCCTCATTGTAAAAAAATTGCCTATCCCACTTAGGATTACAGGCGTGAAGGTATGTAGTATGTATGTATGTAATTTTCATTCCCGGTTAGATCCTAGTTTAGGCACTTGTTTCCGTTTAGGTACTTGAATTTTTTTAAATTTTATAATGCAGTTTTCGCCTTTTCCAAAATCAAGGGCCTGGTTCCTAAGAAAATATGACCTAAATTCTTATAGTTTTCGAATCCCAGAATAGTATAATAGTATAGGGCCCATATTGATCTATTTGGATTGTTCACCCCGTATAATACAGTACAATGCATGTGTGAACTGTATTGCTGAACTGATTTAAATAATAATAGGCTAAGTCGCATATAAGATAGATTAGCGCGGCGTAATCCTTACCGTATGCTGACCCACTTGTATTCTCTCATTTCTAAAACTTTACATATCTTGAGACCACACCAAATGCCTAAACCATTACAGACTAGTACATCCAGGATGACGGAATCCCACCAACATTCAAGAAAATTGGGTAGTAAATGAGCAAATGCTATTTCAGTTATTTCCCACATAATAGATATAGCCCACAACAAACCCGCGTGACGAAATAAAATGGCTTTAAACATCCATCCCAAAAAATGCCCCCAGGCAAACACATCAACATGAGACCACACTTTAGCTACGCTTATATCTGAACAATTAACTGCATACTCCTGAAACAAATACAGTATTATAAAATTCCTTCTGAGATATTATTTGGTGCAGATGGTGATGAATCAATACAATATCTAGTATGCTGTACCTTGTCCATGTCTATATGAAAGTTACGGAGATTTGGGTCAATCCAGTACATAATCTCATATACTGTGGAATAACTTTGAAATAACAGGAACAAAAGCGCAAGGAGGTACAGGACGGACATGCCAAAAACCATCCTCCACAGGGCAGGGTGAGGTCTGGTGAAAGGCCCATTTGGAAATGTGAGTACTGATATAATTAAGAAAAAGAATACTACACAGCAAATTCCTGACCAAATATTATCTTGAATACTTGATTCATCCCTGTAAATAAAACAAAAATTGATTTAGTTTTTTTTAAATTACACCGTATTAAAAAAACAAGTGATTTAAACATGCAGTATGAGTTCCTACGATGCCACAAGTGGGTGCTAAGCATAGTCATCTGTAGCAGTAGTAGATATGTCCAAAATAATAAAATCTTAAATAACTTAACACATACAAAACCAAACATTCTCATTTCCATACAAAATGGACTTGACTAGGGTTTTTTTTTTTAGATAATGAAATTTGTAGACAACGGCTTAACAGCCATTGTGCTGTATGTATTAAGAGATAATTGTACTTTTCAGACTCATGGTGCAGTTATGCCTAATCAGTATTTCTCAATTATCAGATTCATATTAATAAATTACCT
>OZ014439.1:10037476-10165120 GCA_963966035.1 Acleris laterana | reverse complement strand
CCCTCGCCTACGGCTCGGGTCTCAAATACCTGCGATTTCGGGCTTTCTTTCTTTTACAGCCCTTGTTAAGTAATGTACTATAATGCGCTTCATAATTATGACACAAGTGTAGATATCATCAGTTATAATTTATGAATTATTAGGCAATTGTCATTCGACTGTTGTGAAGTTTGAATATTAATATTTTCTATGGTTATAGAATTAACAAAATTTAAGTTTTAGTTTTCAAATTTTAATTTATCGGAGAAATACTGGAAAAGGGCCGAATCTTAAGTACCCGAAACCGACGTGCGTGCATGACTCGCTGTATGAATGTGGAAGAAGCGAAAGAAATTTGTCAAGACCGTAATAAATGGAAAGAAGTGGTCTCTGCCTACCCCTCTGGGAAACAGGCGTGATTTAATGTATGTATGTAATGTTGTGACAAAAATTACGGTTTTTAATATTTTTTGTTTCTCAAATACAATGATTAGTCTGGTAACTAATACTGTTAGACTAATAAAAAAAATTTGTCCGGCTTGACTGAATGCACCTAATACCCATGCCTTCTTACGTATTAAAAAAAGCGGGAAAAGTTTCCGCCATTTTTGTTTTGTTTTTCTTTTGACGTTTGCACATTGGCGGTAAAAGCGGATTTTTTGTTAAAGGCTATCTATAGCCGTGTAAGGGAACAAAAAATGCCCCTGACGTTATTAGCTAATGAGTATATCCTATGTATTGATCATAAAACAAGTTATTTCTCAAACATGCTCGGAAAGAACGGTTTTCCGGTTGAAACACAAGGACGGAAAGTGCCTCATATTACTCATACTCTTTGTATTACTCCTAGGAGTAAAAAAACCATATGGAAACCCTTTCCGCCGTCCATGTCCATATTTTTCTTAAAAATGCTGTCAATTGCATACAAAATCAAAAGGACCAAGACAAAAATTCCAAACAGCCAAGGTAACTGCTCGCTTTTTTAGCACAGTGCGTGTGTTTATTTTTGAATTTGCATTCCAATGTCTATGGTTAGCATTTAAAAACAATTGACAGTCGGTAACAGTATTCGTTCATTCTGCATTATGTGAAACCAAATGTGAAACTATTGTTGTGCGAAATACTTAGGTACTAGAAAAAATTTGCTCAAGCGACGAAAGCGACGAAATAGGTACCATACCGCCTATATTAAAACCTGAACTGGCACCTGGAAAACTATAAAGTTTTTATTTACAAATTGCCCAAACATGACTAACATAACTTTAAATGTGAATTAAATTAAGACTACGCCGAGCGTACGCCGGATGTACAGTGGCGCCCTCATTACTTTTATTGTGTTTTCTAATAAACTAAAGTATTTTCTTGAAATTGGACGAAATGTTTTTGTACTACAAATGAAAACACAACTTATAGGGTATATCACATAGTTTAATAACAATTCACCTTCGAGTTATTAACTTAACGAAAAAAAGTGGCCACCTTTTCCCGTTATGCTGACTACTCAAAGGGTAATTGTTGTTAAAGTTTGTTACGTATCCTATAAATTGTGTTTTTACTTGCGCTACAAACACATTTTGTTTGGTTCCAAGGAAATTCTTTAGTTAATTAGAAAACCCAATAATAGTAATGAGGGCGCCACTGGACGCTCGGCGTTTGCTCAGCGCAGTCTTAAATTAATTGCGTTTTAAAAATGTATTTTGTGTTATTTTCTCACATGTTTGAGAAAAGCATTATGTATGCCGCGGCGGAAACGAGGATTTCCTGACTCGTATTTTAGCAGGCCTCGCTATTGTTCGGCCAGCTAACCACCTCGTCAGGAAAACCCTTACTTTTCGCGCCTAGGCGACAATGTACTATTAATCTGACAAGTTTTATCTCATAATTATAGTCAGTTTCATTGAAGTGTCACTTAAAAGTTTTTTCATCACACTTGCTCGTAAATAGTGTCCTAACGTGCTAGAAAAATCGACCGTAAATCCAAAATAATACCCGCGGGCCTTTTTTTACCATTACGCCCTAACGTACGTAATAGTTTTTTTTTAAATATTATACGTGGACTCAAACTATCACAATATGTCAGGACCCCAATTCTTGTGCCATTCGATATGAAGTTTCATTCGAGGAGCATTTCTAAAAAAGTTTGTACATTTTGTAGATAACGGTAACCAAATTTTTAAGATCACGTTTTAAATATATTTTTATTGCATATTATTAACTAGTTCAGAATGGACTGGAATAATAATTTTGTTTACAGATTACATGTGTAATTAAATATGTAAAGTTTATTTTATTGAGTCAGAGCAATCACAAATTCCTGTTTTGTGACCATAGGTCGTGAAGGGAATTGTAATAATTAGACAACAATTTAATTGTTATAATTTATTAAACACGATAGTAATAACTAATTGCGTATGTTCATTAAACAAATTATTTATTATTTTAAGGTAGTATAAAAATAAAATGTATAATTACTCCTTTACGTTACCTTTTAATCAGAACTCAGTTTTAAAGTTAAATTGTTACACGTATTTATTCAAGTTATTTTTAATATCTTTGGAAATTATAATTTAAGGCCAATTATATTTTAATATAAATACTTAATAAGTATTAGTTCTATAACAAAAACTACACAAAAATCAACAATATTATCTTAAAAAAACAAGGGACAGTAACAATAATAGGAACATTGGTAACAAATTAGGAATTCTTAGGCAGTGTATTCATTAGTATTTAGTGAATATGTATACATCATAAATTTGTATAATCTTAGTTAAGATCGCTTTAATTCACTTTTAAGTGACTTCTAATTGTAAGATAACAACAAAATAAAAATAAAACAATATTTTCTTAATTATTAATTCAATAAATGAGATCTTCTTCATTATATGTGTATATGTAATGTACATCCCTCCTAAGAATTCCTTTTTTGTTACCCTGAGTTCCTAGTCATACACAACTGTTCCAAAGTAACAAAAAAGGAAGTAACAATGTGATGCTCGATACTTTAAAAAAATGTTATAATCAAATTTAAGTAATTTCCGAATAAAGAGTTTGGTTATATGTAGTCTTAATAAATGGCTTAAGTATAAAATTCAAGCAAAACTGAAAAAAAAACAAAACTTACCCAAGTTTTTCGGTCACAAAAACTGACTTTTATTTCGGTTGATCACTTGCCACCTGCTGTTCGAACCGACACCTCGATTTGAAATGACTGTCAAAAACAAACAAGATGGCTACCACAGTGCTAGTGTTACCAGTTTCCTATTAAAAAAATTACTAAATTTTGCAAAAATTGCCTTCAGTACGAAAATACGGTAACAAAAACTGGAATCAAAATAGGAACGATTTTAAGGACAAACTTAAAACTTTAAAATAAAATTATATTTGTTAGAAATTATATGCATAACATACAAACTACAAATTCCCGAGGTAAGCATTTTATAATAAAACAAAAACATCTAATGGAGCCCTACATTTAGTTATGCAAAATCGACGATTTAATAAGCTATTTTAAATTGGGACATCCGACTTTCTATACAAATCAAATTTACCGATTATTTTAAATTAATTTTATAAATTAATTTAAAGCATTTTAATTTAAGAAAAAAATATTATCTTCAAGAAAATAAAATTACTTTTCAGTTTTATACATCAAAAAATATATAAATTGTTCTCAGAATAAATTAAAAGCTTGAAACTGGACAGGACAAAGGCAAAGATCAAATGTACAAACTTTTTTAGAAATGCTCCGAGATGAAATGTCAGTTGAATACTATTTCCTAAAAATCTCGCATAATAAACTATTGATCTCATATGTCACTAGAATTGGACTCCGAACACGTCACAGACAATGATGTAGTCTGCCGCTAATAAGTTAAAAATATGATCTTTTGTCTGATTTTATTTCATTTCCTCGCAATAGTGATGAAAACATTGTATGTTACACGGGTGGTAAAGGAAATACAAAGCTCGAGTCATTAAAGCCCTCAGCCTTCGGCTTCGGGCTTCTAACAGACTCTCGTTTGTAATTCTTTCTTTACCACCCTTAATACACAATGTACGATTTACTTTTCTAACTATCTTAAAAACTACTGGTCCGTTTCTTTTGTGATTAACGTATGTGGTTAAATGTCCGTGGAGTTAGCAGATCATTTTCCAGAAAAAAAAAACGTTCTATTGGCATGCAGAATAGTTCTATAGTTCCAGAACTCTGGTGTACGTTGCCCTAATTTTTGATTTACTGAAAAATTATATGCTATGTGCGTGAAGTTAGCTGAGCATTTTCGTAAGAAGCAAAGCTTTTTTTTTTGTTGTAATGTCGTCTTGAAATTTTCTAAAATGTACCTAGAACTATAGAACTCTGCCGTGCGATGTCAAAACACGTTTTGTTTTTTAATTTGATGAAAAATGATATGCTATGTGCGTGAAGTTAGCAGAGCATTTTCATGTAAAAACGCGTTTAATTTTTTCAGCTTAAATCGCCAGAACTATATTTAAAAAGTATCAGGAACTATAGAACTATTCTGCATGCCAATAGAAGTCCGTTTTTTTTATTTTCTGTAAAATGATCTGCTAACTTCACGGACATGCGCAGCAGCGGGCTGGCGGGCGCATACGACACAGCGCGGATAACTCTCACGCCTCACAGCAATGCACAGCACTGTACGACACCTCCTAAGTATACTGGTGCAAGTGACCTTTTTGCGATTTTCGTTTTTTTGCATTTTTATGCCTATAATACTTATATTTACCTCCCACAAAAATTTCATGCGGAAATTCCTGCTACTTTCTGAAATAAAGTGACGTATACAAATGCAAGTGCTTAACACTTTTTTGTAAATCGGTAGGTTGTAAACTGAGTCAAGTCGCTTGCACCACAGTACGCGGGACCGATTCCGTGGAGGGGATGAGTGTGAGCGGTACAACTGACAGTTGGCTCAGTATGCTCGTAAACCATTAATGCTAGCAGACGTTGGCTCAGTATACTCGCTTCTGTGTCGACGCGATATACGTTAATAAACGTGTTAGAATCATAATTGGGGTACGCCCATTTTAACAATGTATGAAAATTTCAAAACCATTTCGAGGAATAGGTTCCTCAAACTAATCTCTGCCATTAAATTGAAAATACATGTTACAGTGAATTAATTATATAGTTATAAAGAAATGACCTTCATTTGACCCCTAAATGCGGCCCGAATAGCGCTATATCAACCTTTTTGTGGTTTTATATGAAACATATAAAACCTATCCAATGTTTAACTTAGGTACTTATTTTTCTCTTTTATCAATGGCGGTCCACCGCGGTATTCTGCAGTGATTTTGCCAGTGTCAAGTGAGTTGAGTAAACAGTAAACAGAATAAATCAAAAGTAAAAGCCGGACATCTTCCCTCCCCGATGGTTACCGGCAGATTCCAATATTTTACGTCATTACTACAATTTAGATACCTAGCTGACACCTACGTTCGAAGACAGCTGTTGTCATAAAAAAAATGTTTTTTTACAGATTGACTATTAATTCTTATGATTAAATTAGTATATTATTAAAGCCATTTCTCTTTTAAGTTGTGTGTGATAAATGTAATTAATTTATGTGATGAGTTTTTCCAAGAGGTTCAACACGACGGCATCGGCATCAACATTTATTATAGAAACGAATGATTAGAGGTATGGAATCTCTTGGCCATATTCTTTTTCTACTCTCGTACCATACCGCTAATATTGATATCGTTAATGGTATTAGAATACCACCAATAGCGTAACTGAAGCGGAAAAACAATTCTATTATAAGCGTTGCTATGGTTATAACAGTTCTATAATAACTAATGATGAATAATAATTAATGACCGGTTTTTTTGGGGGTTTTCTAAAGATGAAACCTAGCTAGATCGAATTATTGCTCCCGAAACCCCCAGCATACAAAAATTCATGAAAATCTTTGGAACCGTTTCCGAGATTAAGGTTATATTATATATCTACTTATACAATAATTGCTCGTTATAAAGTATTGTAGATGTGATTGTGTTCAGTAAATCTGCTCTAGAAAGAAGTTATGCAGGAAACGCTGTATTTATTTGAATTTAGGTAATAAGCAATGGCAGAATACTAATAATTCTCTGAAACTATTAATAAATTGTGTTGCGATTGTTTCTTTACATAATGTTTGAATAGACGTGTTTTAAAAAGAAAACACAAATAATTTTAAAAAAACGTCTTTCTAAATAACTCCGCCATTTTTGCACAGTAAGCAGATGAGGTTAATTTTATGAAATAATTTATTTTAAACCACAAAAGCACTCTTAATCATGAAAAGCTTCAAATGAAATCCTTATAAAAGGTTATACTATCGAGTAAAAATTTAAAAGCAGACATCTTTCTGGTGTATTCCAATTATGAAAATGAATAAAGACTGAATCTTGTAAGATACTAAGTAAGAAGTAATCTCAAATAAGATTGCTTTAAAAACAATATCTTATTATTTGGGTTAGTAAAGGTGTTCGAATGATAAATAGCAAAATGATTAAAAACGTTACTTTAAGATAATTCAATTAAGTTTCTAAATTTCCATTACTACTAATTAATTGAAGAGGTAAAAGCGTTTGTTATGAAAGTTTCCATTAGGAACATAAAATAATTATGGCTGTTATAAAAATCCTAAGTAAGATTTTACCAAAATAACACCGTTATTTGGCAAGTTACTATCTTTTGATTTTAAGAACACGGGTTTAGTCATATTTTTAAAACTCAACCCTTATTATTTAAATATAAAAAACATGACAATATTACAAAAGTGTACTGGTTTAAGTGATATGACTTTTATTGTATACTGGTACTAGTGATTATTATGCCCAAATAATAATAATAAGGGGTAACAGAGCAAAGCAATATCTTTATTTATAAATGATATCACCCATAATCACTTAATTACCTATAAAAATAATAAATAGAAGCTGAATTGTAATGATAGCCACAAACAGTGTATACTGGATCAAGTGGTAGTTAGCTCAATATACTATAAATTGAAACACATGTAATACGCGTATACTAGTTTATCTGCGCTTTTCTCAAAAACAGCTATAGTTTTTTAAATTCTAAATATGTAGAAGAAAACGTAGTACTTTAATTAAAATAAATCTAAAATTTCATTACATTATCTTTAAAGGAAAAAAAGTTATGCATATATTTACCTTTGCACAGCTCTCCTGTGAAATCGTGATTTTGCACTTGCATCAGTGTACTTAGGAGGTGTCGTGTAGATCATGCATGAGGTGCAAATGAACTTCAGCCATAGTAGGTGGTAGACCACATTTTTGGCCGACTGTACTTCTTATGTTTATGCACTCCTACCGCCTTCCTTATAAACGTGGAATATAACCGTGGGGTAGCTATGCTTGGTCCTTATCTCTCAAATTCAAATGTTACAATACAACAAGGTTATTCCATGTTTAAAAGGCAGAGTCATGGATGTTTTCTATGAATTGAAGTACATATTTCTCTATATAAGTATTTATATAGTTGTCTAGTACCCATAGTACAAGCCTAGAGCTTAGTTTCGGACTAGGTCATTTGGGGTGACATTGTACGTTCATTTATTTAATTTTTCTGCCTACAGTACCTACCTACCTACAGTAGCGCACTGCGCAAATAAAACTGATGTCGAGCGCCGTGCGGACCGAGCGACGCGACATCACAGTCCTTGCACTTGCACTTGCGCTACTGTATGGAAGATAAATTGTTATTCTGTGTCCGAGTTTTGTAGTAAGTAGGTACAGTCAAGTGGAAAAATATGTATCGAAAAAATCCTCTCGTATGTTACGAAGTTCTTTAATTACACAGGAATAAGGTGCATTGGGACATATTTTGAGCTTTTGCGTTCTCCCATAATTTTACACTTAACTGTACGAGTTAAGTATGATGTCAATGTCACACCAGCGTTGCATCGGCGCCGCTGTGACAAGCTGCATTGTTCTATAACGGAACGACATGCCATGGGTACGTTTTTGAATATCGATAATTGAAATATCGACAGTTAAAACATCGATGGTCAAAATATCGAAAATCAGAATGTCGAACGATCATAAGGTCGAAAATCAAAATGTCGAAAGTATACATTATAGAATGGTGCAGTTATCGAATGTCTAAATTTCGAAAATCTGAATATCGACCAATAACATATCGAATTAAAAATGTCGAACGATTCTAAGGTCGAAATTCTAAATATCGAAAGTCTATATTACCGAATGGTACAATAGTCGAATACTGAAATGTGGAAAATCTGAATATCTACCAGTGAAATATCGAAATATTATTAAGTCGGATGTTAAAATATCGAAAGTATTTCGAATGATTTTAAATTAGGGTACGTATCAGAGCGCCTAAAATTAATAAGCCTAATGTATCATAATCCCTAAAAGTTCATAATACCTAACGGTATTTTTTATTGAAACCGTACATTTTTCAGGATTGTTATAAAACTAACCTTTTTAACGGAGAGGAAATGCATTTACGCATCGTCCCCCCCGGCTAGGGTAGCCTTATGGGGGGGGGGTATGACGGACTCTCAACCACCTCAACTGAGGTGGAAGCCTACCGTCTAAAACCTCTCCGGTGTTAACCTCCAAAAGCTGTTAACGGGGGCACCGTGGGCTGATGACTATGCCACCACTGGGTGCCCCCCAGCCGCCCCAGCCTATTGCTAACCTAACCTAACCTAATGAGTTCTTAAAGCTTTTCAGGTTTTTTTTTTTTTTTTTTTTTTTTTTTAATTTATTCAGAAAACAAACAGCTATTTAAAGTAATAATTACACTAAACAAAATTACTTAGATAAGGCCTAAAGTTTCCTATATTACTAATTATACTAATGTTCTACATAAGTGTTCAACATAATCTGAAACAAAATGTTAAGCTACCACTATGGAGAATATAAAATTTGTCGAATTTAATTAAGCGATTTGTTATAAAGAGTGCACGAGCGCCTTAAATACGAATTTTGTGCATAAATAGTGCCACAAGGAGGGATACTAAATATAATATGTTTGGAACGTGAGTGGAGACGAGGAACTCTGAATGAAATGTGTTCTAATAATGTGCTGGAGTCAATGTGATTATTAATAATTTTGAATAAAAATATAGTATCGAGATACAGTCTTCTTTTTTCAAGGAGGGGAAGACTGTGTCGGGCCGCAGACGAGAGGTAAGTAGTCACAGTTGTAGAGACCGGTTCTGTAATCTAAAGACTTACAAAATATTTTCTGAATCCTTTCAATTCGGGACTTGTGAATTTCATAACAAGGGCTCCACACAACACTACCGAATTCCAGAATACTACGGACGAAAGAATAATATAACACTTAGCGTAAATATGTTTTTAAAAGGTTTACTTAAACGTAAAATCATACCCAATTTTTTATATGCTTTAGCAGTAATATTATTCGTTAAACGATAACTTAGCGTCAAGTCAAGAGTAACACCTAAATCCCTAATCGATGAAACACGCGAGACACTATTTCCACCTAAGTTATAATTATATGTAATTGGATCGCGCTTACGGGAAAATGTGATGGTGTAACATTTATCGGTGTTAAGAATTAGTTGATTACGCTGGCAATAGTCCTCAAAACGAGATAAATCTGTTTGTAACAGAACACAATCATGAACATTCCTAATTAACTTAAATATTTTTGTATCATCTGCATAAAGTATGTGTGATGAAGACTGAAAGGAACTGCGAATATCGTTAACATATAACACAAATAGGAAAGGTCCCAAGTGGGAGCCCTGGGGAATCCCTGAGGGAACCGGTAAAAATTTAGATATAAAGCCCTTGAGTGCCACAGCCTGACTTCTATTACTAATATAAGACTTCAACCACCAAAACAGGTCACCGTGTATACCGATTTAACAAAGCTTCTGCAGAAGGAAGAGAAACCTTTTTACAATCGATTACTGGCTGGTGATAGCCATTTAATATTCAAAGATTCATAGTGTTTGATACACTTCTAATCGGCCCTTCAAACAGATCGGATGGTCAACAAATAAAATGTATTGAAACTTCATTTGCAGTTACTTTTATTCTAATTTAATAATGTTAGTTTAGTAAATAGTGTGTGAGTGCATTCTTCCCCGGAGCACCTAATAACAGGTTAAGTGGGTTTAACTAATTGGTTCATTAAATAAACATTAACCATTAAATAAACATTAACCATAAACCATAAAGAAGGAAGTTTCATATTTAATACTTTTTGATCCCTGAATTTATCTTTTGTATTTCACTTTTAGGTTAATATTAGTTTTATAATGTAATTTAATTAAGGTTTATTTATTGTTTCTATTTTATATAAAACGAAGTGAATAAGAAAGATAAAATTAAAGTTGATAAATAAAAGGATAAATGAATATTATTATATGAATGAAAATTTAAAAGGAGCTTAAAGCTTGTAGTTTGGATGAGATTTATAAGGTAAAGTAAAGTTAATTTAATTATGAGATTTAAAGGATAGAGATAGAGAAGATATGATATTTATATTGATATTATGGAATTGTTGATTTTGACTTTAAAAGATGTGAGGATGTTTCGAGTAGGAGTAAAAGGATGTAAGTAATATGATAGATATTACATTTTGTTGATTTAACGGACTGGAGAAAATGTTTCGAGTAGGAGTATAAAGGAGGTAATATGATAGATATTACATTTTGTAGATTTAACGGACTGGAGAGGATGTTTCGAGTAGGAGTATAAAGGAGGTAATATGATAGATATTACATTTTGTTGATTTAACGGACTGGAGAAGATGTTTCGAGTAGGAGTATAAAGGAGGTAATATGATAGATATTACATTTTGTACATTTAACGGACTGGAGAGGATGTTTCGAGTAGGAGTATAAAGGAGGTAATATGATAGATATTACATTTTGTTGATTTAACGGACTGGAGAAGATGTTTCGAGTAGGAGTATAAAGGAGGTAATATGATAGATATTACATTTTGTAGATTTAACGGACTGGAGAGGATGTTTCGAGTAGGACTATAAAGGAGGTAATATGATAGATATTACATTTTGTTGATTTAACGGACTGGAGAAGATGTTTCGAGTAGGAGTATAAAGGAGGTAATATGATAGATATTACATTTTGTTGATTTAACGGACTGGAGAAGATGTTTCGAGTAGGAGTATAAAGGAGGTAATATGATAGATATTACATTTTGTAGATTTAACGGACTGGAGAAGATGTTTCGAGTAGGAGTATAAAGGAGGTAATATGATAGATATTACATTTTGTAGATTTAACGGACTGGAGAAGATGTTTCGAGTAGGAGTATAAAGGAGGTAATATGATAGATATTACATTTTGTAGATTTAACGGACTGGAGAAGATGTTTCGAGTAGGAGTATAAAGGAGGTAATATGATAGATATTACATTTTGTAGATTTAACGGACTGGAGAGGATGTTTCGAGTAGGAGTATAAAGGAGGTAATATGATAGATATTACATTTTGTTGATTTAACGGACTGGAGAAGATGTTTCGAGTAGGAGTATAAAGGAGGTAATATGATAGATATTACATTTTGTACATTTAACGGACTGGAGAGGATGTTTCGAGTAGGAGTATAAAGGAGGTAATATGATAGATATTACATTTTGTTGATTTAACGGACTGGAGAAGATGTTTCGAGTAGGAGTATAAAGGAGGTAATATGATAGATATTACATTTTGTAGATTTAACGGACTGGAGAGGATGTTTCGAGTAGGACTATAAAGGAGGTAATATGATAGATATTACATTTTGTTGATTTAACGGACTGGAGAAGATGTTTCGAGTATAAAGGAGGTAATATGATAGATATTACATTTTGTTGATTTAACGGACTGGAGAAGATGTTTCGAGTAGGAGTATAAAGGAGGTAATATGATAGATATTACATTTTGTAGATTTAACGGACTGGAGAAGATGTTTCGAGTAGGAGTATAAAGGAGGTAATATGATAGATATTACATTTTGTAGATTTAACGGACTGGAGAAGATGTTTCGAGTAGGAGTATAAAGGAGGTAATATGATAGATATTACATTTTGTTGATTTAACGGACTGGAGAGGATGTTTCGAGTAGGAGTATAAAGGAGGTAATATGATAGATATTACATTTTGTAGATTTAACGGACTGGAGAGGATGTTTCGAGTAGGAGTATAAAGGAGGTAATATGATAGATATTACATTTTGTTGATTTAACGGACTGGAGAAGATGTTTCGAGTAGGAGTATAAAGGAGGTAATATGATAGATATTACATTTTGTTGATTTAACGGACTGGAGAAGATGTTTCGAGTAGGAGTATAAAGGATGTAATATGATAGATACTACAGTTTGTTGATTTAACGGACTGGAGAAGATGTTCCGAGTAGGAGTATAAAGGATGTAATATGATAGATATTAATTATGTTGTATGGTGTAAAGGATTTGAGATGATTTGAGTGAGAGCAATTAAATAGTTATAGGTGATATGAGATATGATAGATATATTACAGGTAAATAATCACGGTAATGAGATGATGTTCGAGTAGGAGAATTAGAGATGACGACATACTTGAGTGAGTACTAGTCATCATGACATATAAAAAACCGGCCAAGAGCATGTCGGACCATGCTCAGTGTAGGGTTCCGAAGCCGTAACGACAAACACAAAAAACTATCTCAAAAATCAACATGTATGAACCAATTTTCTATTTAAAGTTATTTGGCGCTGTCTTAGATGATTTTTAGTAGGTATAAACCCGTTAGTCGCCTGTATCTCAGGAACTAATTAAGTCTACTAAGTAATGATTCTTTTTCTTATAAATTCGTATATAATATCTCAAACAAGAGCCAAGCTTTTAAGTGTGAGATCAGTATACCTACCTATGTAGGTAGTTAGGTATCTAAACTGCTTCAAACCGACTTTAAATTACAATAAAAGTTTAATCTTTTATAAAGTAATTAATAGAAATTGAAAAAAAAACAAGGGCCAGTAAATAGAATTTTAAGTTTTCCAAACGTTACTCGACGATCAATAATCTAATCGATTATTTGTAAACTTTCAGATCGCAAATCGCAAACTTGTAGGTAGCATTTCGGGGCACGTCCGAACAGCATCTAGGCGCTCGCGCTTATGAGCGCGGCTGTCGCTCGATTTGTTACTTGGACAGTTCGACTCCCCCCGCGCGTGCAGGCCCCCCCCCCGTTAACAATTTTTCTATCAAAGTTATCATAGGCGATTTTGATAGGTATAAACACTTTAGTCGCCTGTATCTCAGGAACTAATCATGTCTACTTAGCCGTGATAGTTTTCCTTTAAAATTCGTTATATGCGCTTTCGTTGAAGATATTTTTCAGATTTTTAGTATTTGTAGTTTTGGCTGTAGGGGGGGGGGGGGTACACTTGACTCTAACAAAAAATAGCGCTTTAAAGCTTAATATTTCATAAACGGATCCCTTAATTGAAAACCCGCAATATTTTTGAAAGACCTATCCAACGACACCCCACACTATGGGGTAGGCAAGAAAAACCACTAAGTTTAGTAAATAGTGTGTGAGTGCATTCTTCCCCGGAGCACCTAATAACAATAGTGATCTATTTTATCAAAACATTTAGAGAAATCGGTATACACGGCGTCTACCTGATAACCAGAATCTAAAGCATTGGTGATGAAGTCAGTATATTTGATAAGGTTAGTGTCAACGCTCCTAGGGTAAGCGTACCAGTGAATGAACAGTGCTAGTGAATGAACAAAATGAGCCGTTTTTCGTAAATCAAGGGTTCTTTTAATTTCTACCCTACAAAGTATTTTTTTTTGATAGTCATCTTTACTAGTAACATCATGGTAACATTAAATTCAACTCAGTTGCTTTAGTTGAACCATGGCGGACATCTAAAGTTGACGTGTCGCACACGTGTTTTCGTTGTATGGGGCAGTAGTTAGCAGACGGGTAAGTTACCTTGTGTTTGAAGTGATATTGTTCTTATTCCACACAACTGAGATCCGTAGTGTGTGTTTATTTTAAGTCTTAAGGATATATTTTTTCTATTTACAAGCCATATCAAGTTTTTTGTTTCAAATTGCCATTTTTGGCCAAATGTTTTATAACTGGATCACAGAAACCACTAAAACCAATGAATGAACGACGGTGTTCATTTACTAGAACCGCGTGAAATACTTATTTTACAATATTGTGAGTTTTCGTTGTTGTATTAGAGTTTCTTTTTCAGAAACATAGCTGTTAGTGGATTGTCCTTCATGTGGCCAGTATTCGAACAAACTCTCAAATGCTTAAAATGTTCGTTCATTTACTGGTTTATTATTTCCAGTAAATAAACTACCACCAATGTGACTGGTTCATTTATTGGCTTAGCATAAAATTTAAGAGCCAGTTATTGAACTATCGTTATTTGAAAATAACCTATTATACCTACAGCGTTTTCAGGCGGGAAAGTTGCACGTCAATCAACACTAAGTAGTAAAATAACATTTTTATAAATCAATTTTAAGAAGGATAAAACATAATCAGGCCGGTGACACTCCGCGCTATCGCCCACAAAATGTGCTGCCCCTTGCAAGGGGCGAATCAGTTGAGTGTCACGCGAGCGCCTCGTCTCGACGCGCGCCGCCGTGCGCTGCCAAAGTTTTTGTTTAAATACGCACTTATACGAATATGACTAATCGAAAAGGGAAAAAGTACTGCATCGCATACGGGTGCTTAAATAATAACTCCAATGTCGAATTATCTTTTTTTAACCTGCCTCAGGATGCCGAAAGGTTAGATTGTTATTAATATTATTAATAACTTCGATCTAAATAGATAGGTAGTTACGAGTAGCTGGACTTAATTACTGACACAATCAGTACCTACAGTTTTGAATCCTCGACGCAATAAGCGCGGTATAATATTATTTATTTTATTAACGACCCGTCCGCAGTTTCTCAGTTTTCAACTTATTCGGACCAAAAACCGGTTATCTACTTGCCTTAAACAGGGTTCAGTGTAAGTCAGTAGATCTCCCAGTAATAGTAACTGCCTGCTAAAGCAAGGTCAGCATGTGCTGGTTATTAGGTAAACACAACACACAAACAAATGGCAGCTTTTCTAAGTAACGGAGTAGGTAACGATAGTGCTTGAGTTTATAACAAACAAAAAGTTTTAAGGTCTATATTGATTTGTTTATTTTATTTATTTAATCAATTAGACACACCAATAGTTGTATCTACAAACAAATTCAAATACAAAAGGTATGTATAAAGAAAATAGTTAAATAGTTAGTACCAATTACAGGTGTGCAACAGTAGTTATTAGCACAGTCGGGATTCAATAAAACTAAAAATTAGGCATTTATCACATTACAGCAAAATGCCAAAAAATAAATAATTAAAATAACATATATTTTGAAGGTTAATATTAGTAAACTACGTCTTATTACTTAGATGGAAAGGGAGATCGGAGCAAACAACAAACAAGTCGCGGACAACTTTTGCTAGCCCTCCAGGCATGAACTATTTTTTCTCGTCATTTAAGTAAGAACTACATAAAAAAACTACAAATTATCATAAATTCAATTTGTTTTCTTACAACAGCCACGGAAAGTAATAGTACAAGTAAGTGCCAGCCCTGGGAGGTGGGCGGAGTCAGTAAAGCTCATGACGGGCGAAATAATACAGACTCTCGCGGCGCAGATTTAAGGTGCATTTTGCCTCGTTAGGGGCGCCCCCACTATCGATCGCAAAAATGTAACCAAGGTCACTTCCGTGCGTGCACTTGTATTATTATCGTTCCCGCGTTCTGAATAGGTTTAAATTCGCATGTTTGCTGTCACAGAGAGTCGCTTCTGTACTTGTACTATTACTTATTCTGTGACATAATCAACAATTAAACATTGTTCATTCACTGGTTTCATTTGTTCATTTGCTGGTGTTTCTATGTTCAATCACTGGTGTTTTGGGGTGTTTGCGGCTTAAAATAGCTATAACTTAAAATTAAGCAATGTTATTGTAAAACAAACGTTATAGAAGCAAACTAGTATACTTGATTGATTGATAACGACATTTATATGATGGAGGAGGAGGAATTGTTTCTTCAGTGACACTCATTTTATAGGTTTAACAATTTAATGTCTTACACACTTTAATTAGATACTAAACTATCAACTACTTTATAATTGTCAATTATCTTTATTTATCACTATTTACTACCAGCTACTGAATCATGAATTTAATGGACACTACGAAACGTGGGACAGTTCCTCGGCATGCGCCTTGCTTGGGCTCGATCCAGATTTGAACTGCGACTCCCTCCTTGGCCGCCCGAGACTCTGCCGAAGCAATACATAGCTAGATGTATGTGATGCTTGCGTTTGTAGTACCATCAAGTAATATGACCTCTCCGACACTGCCATCCTGCGAGACACACGTCCTCGTGTGTGTATTTTTTTTTTACTCTGCAAAAGAAATTTTCACGAAGTAATACCCGCTCGGCCAACTCTGACCCTACTTAAACAGTTATCATTACTCTTAACATTTTACAAAGCTGGGGTTGTTATACCCTGAACACAAACATTCAATTGGTCTCAACAATAAACTTAAGCTTCAAGTACCTTTTCAACGAACCATTGTTCGCTGAAACTTAAGTATCTTTTCAAAGAACCATTGATCGTGCCTCCATTGACTATTATCCAGTTACAATTCAATTTTCCATCTCAATTCGTTTCAAACCACAACAATGCAATAGCTGTCTTCTCAACCCGCCTTCAACTCAGGCTCCAGGAAATAACCATTTCCCCTCTCTCAAACACAATCATGCCTGCGCATTTCCACATGAAATCGCAACATGAACCTCCACCAGGGCAACCGCGTACCGCGTACTCACGGACTACGATGGTAGATACCGATTTCTCTTAAGCTACGGCTACGGAATACCGCTGGCACAACACCATCACCAAATTCTAGAGAATGCAAGCTATTCTCAATGTTTCTTTGATCACCAGGCATAATTTTAAGCTTATCATGTGCGTATTTATAAGTGCGTTTAGAATTTAAAGCCTGCAAATTATATCGATCACCATCTAAAATCTCTATTACTTTGAAAGGTCCTCGATATTTAGGATCTAACTTTGTTTGATTTCGTTCCTCATTTTCTATCAATACAAAATCTCCTGTAGAAAATTTATTAAGTCTTGCTTTATTTTTGTCAAATCTGTGTTTGTCATAAACAGCCGCTTTTTCTATATTGTTTAATGCCTGATCTCTTACTGAGGGTAAATCTATTTCATTCTCAACATTATCATCACAAGTCATTAAAGATAATGGACGCGCAACTTTTCCTATCATCAACTCTAAAGGACTACTTAGCTTTTGTTGTACGATTCACCGTGCAGTTTATTGCTAATTGAATTTCGCCCAAAGAATCTACGTGTGCCATATCTCTTCCAGAATTATAAACAATATCAAAATCAAATGACTGTAGAAATGCCCACCAACGGTGCACACGCGGTGTTAAATCAATCTTCTTACGGGAACACTTCAATGAATTACAGTCTGTTACGACTGTAAATTTACGACCACTTAAATAGTGCCTGAAGTGTTTGATCGCGTTGACTACGGCTAAAGTTTCAAGTTCATAAGAATGATATTTAGACTCCGCCGCCGAAGTTCGTTTACTGTAATAAGAAACTACGTGACGTTTGCTGCCTTTGATTTGGAATAAAATACCGCCATAACCGTCGGCACTAGCGTCTGTGTGTAATTCTACGGGATATTGAGGGTCAAATATGAAATATCATTAGAACCGGCTCTTTAGTCAGTATCGAGATAACGTTCTGGCGTATTTGTTCATGCCGTATTGTCCATTGAAAATGAACTTTTTCTGAGGTAAGATTATAGAGTGGTCCCATAATTTGAGAGAATTTTGGAATAAATTGGCGAAAGTATGTTGCAAGCCCTATAAATTGCCTTAATTGTGCTACGGTTTCGGGTGATGGTAAAGCAGTTAAAGCCTCAATTTTGCGTTTATTAGGTCTTATTTCGCCTGCTTGAACTTCATAACCCAAGAACTCAAGTTTAGTTTTTAAGAAAGAACACTTTTTCATTTTTAGCGAGAAACCAGCTTTCGTCAATACTTCAAGTACTATTCGGAGACGTTCAATCCCTTGCTCTATACTTTCTGATATGATCAAAATATCATCCGCGTAAACAACTACGTACTTGTTTGCCAAATCACCTAGAGCATTGACAATCGCTCTTTGAAATACTGACATAGCATTACGCAACCCGAAAGGCATTGACAAATATTCGTACTGTCCGTCAGGCGTTATAAAAGCAGTGCGTTCGATTGATTCGGGATCTTTTATCGGGATTAAATGAAAACCACTAGAACAGTCTAGTTTTGTAAAGAAGTGAGCGCCATATAATCGCGAAATTTGATCAGCAATGATAGGTAATGGATAACGATCGGGCACCGTATTACCATTAAGCTCACGATAGTCTATACACATTCTATCCGTTCCGTCACGCTTCTTTACTAACAAAGCCGGGCTAGCAAAAGGAGAACAACTAGGCCTGATAATATTAGCCTTTAATAATTCATTTACTATGTTTCGCATTGATTCACGTTCACTCGGTGCCAGTCGGTATGGTCATCTCTGTACTGTTTTGTTTGAATCAATTAATCGAATTTGAAGTTCGCCTGTATTTACCCGTGTTTTAGGCATTTCTGTGACAAAATATTCCGAAAAGTTATCAAGTACAGACTGCAGTTCATTCTTGTACTCCAAAGGCATATCTGTATCAATATCGTGAAAATTATAACTCAGCGTTTCTGAAGCTAAACTATTCACATGTAAAGATTTCTTTGTAATTGCAACATTGGACTCCGATAATCGTACAACGAAACCCTCCTTTAAAATTTCACGACCCAACATTATATTACTACGCATGTAAATATCTGGCAAGACATGAAATAAAATTTCTAAACCAAATTCACAAACTCGAACATTACACAAAATTTGTTCGGTGCTGAATATCGTCCCTCGGCCAGTTAATAAAACCGTATTACAAATTCTCTTTCCTGACCATTTTGAGGCCACACTTTCTTTTACTAGCGAACATTCAGCTCCCGAATCAAAATGAAAATCATACAACACACCTTGGTAGTCAAGTTTTCCTGTAGGGGGCTGCACCGTGCATACGTCCACACGCCGCTCCGCGTGAGCTGCTGCGCCAGCGCGCGAAGAGGACGCAGCGCCACTGCTGCTGCCGGCTGGGCATCGCGACGCGATGTGGCCCGCTGCACCACATTTGTAACATATTATGGAACCAGTTGTTGAACGCTGGGGTCCCTCTCGTTTTGCAGGTGGTGAAGTCAACCTCGTAGATGTTGAAGTTTTCTTTTGTAAATCCGTGGTTATCAGCTGTCGGCACTCAGCTTGTTTGTGCCCAATCTTCCCGTAGTGGTAACATTTAATTGTACTGGGCTGCGTAAAACGCATCCGCTTATTATCAGTCCAGTTTTTCTCTTGAATGTTTTCAATCTTATGTTTTCTGAATGAAAATGCTTGTAACTCCTTCTGCAAACTTTGGCGCGTAGTTATTTCCGTTGTGAATGCCATGCGTTGTAGTCGAGTGTCCATTTTTGCCAAATGTGATAGCACAACAGAAATGATCTGTTCCGAGCTAATATTTTTCCATTGGGCCATTAAACATGACACCAAACGATTCGCGTATGCAGCATAAGTTTCACCATCACTTGGCTTATCAGTGCTTAAATTTATTAAAGTAGCGGCAACTGTTTCGGTAGTAACAAATCTCTCAAGGAATAGGCACTTGAATTGTTCCCATGTTATGCCGGGATAAGTGACGCGGGCGAGCCAAGTAGATGCCGCTCCTTTCAAGGCCTTGCTTACAGTTATGATAAGTTGGCTTCCTTCAAGTGGGTTGTCGTTGAAACATAAATCAGCGGTTGGGCACCAGGATTTAGCATTTGTATCTCTTTTGTCAGGATCAAACTTAGGTAGCGTGATTTGTGTACTCACATGCGGCGTCGTCTTAAGTGTTTTAATTAATGCACACATTTGCTCATTCTGCATTTTAAACATTAGTCGCCACCGGGTGTCATCTTGGTCATCTTCTTTGTCTGGTTGATATCCCACTTCTGATGACGGAGGAGGAGGAATTGTTTCTTCAGTGACACTCATTTTATAGGTTTAACAATTTAATGTCTTACACACTTTAATTAGATACTAAACTATCAACTACTTTATAATTGTCAATTATCTTTATTTATCACTATTTACTACCAGCTACTGAATCATGAATTTAATGGACACTACGAAACGTGGGACAGTTCCTCGGCACGCGCCTTGCTTGGGCTCGATCCAGATTTGAACTGAGACTCCCTCCTTGGCCGCCCGAGACTCTGCCGAAGCAATACATAGCTAGATGTATGTGATGCTTGCGTTTGTAGTACCATCAAGTAACATGACCTCTCCGACATATATTTATTGGTAACAACTTCCATTTTATTAAAAAAAAAATTTAAAGACGAAATTCTCCTTAAGGGTTCATTCACTGGTACGTTTACCCTACCCCGGAAAAAACCATGTTGATATACCGATATGTGTCGTGAAACCACAGCGGTTAACTGTTTAGTTACGATTTTTTCAAGGATATTTGCGAAAACACATAACTTAGAAATAGGTCGATACAATTTTATGTTATTCTTGTCACCACCCTTGTGAATAGGGGTAATGATAGACTGCTTCCAGATACTAGGAACAATGCCCTCGCGTAGTGACTTATTAAAAAGCTTAGCTAAAGGAGCTGTGAGCTCAGCATGAAGTTTAGAAACCAGAAAAGGATGAATATCGTCAAGGCCAGCACCCTTGTTTACGCATATGTATTTAAGATGCCTGTCTACCAAGTCATCAGTAATATTTATACTAGAGATATCAATAGGGGAGGATGTGGAGTGAGAAGAAGGTAATTGTGGTGGGTTACCACTATTTACAAACATTGAACTAAAATAGTTATTAAATAGGTCACAAATAACCTCGCCGTCAGAGGAGGAGTCATCGTTAAAATACATTGCTCCAGAAATATTTGGGAGATGAGGTTATTTTCTTTTCACTAAAGACAATATATTTATTATAACAATCCTTTTCAAGTTTTTTCGCTCTCTTTCTTAGAATTTTAAATTCGTCATAATCAGGTTTATGGTTGTATTTTTTCCACCTAGCATGAACTTTTAATTTGTTTTTTCGGTGGAAGTTTGCATGGTAATGTACATTATATATTATTTTTACATTTATCATTCCCTTATTTTAGAAGTTACGGGGAGGGGACACGCATTTTTCCACTTTGGAAGCGTCTCTCGCGCAAATTATTCAGTTTAGAAAAAATATATATTAGAAACCTCAATATCATTTTTGAAGACCTATCCATAGATACCTCACACGTATGGGTTTAATAAAAAAAAAAAATTGAGTTTCAGTTCTAAGTATGGGGAACCCCAGAAATTTATTGTTTTTTTTTCTATTTTTGTATGAAAATCTTAAAGCCGTTCACCGAATACATCTACTAACTTACAAAGTTTCCACAGTATAGCTCTTATAGTTACGGAAAAAAGTGGCTGTGACATACGGACGGACAGACATGACGAATCCATAAGGGTTCCGTTTTTTGCCATTCGGCTACGGAACCCTAAAAAGGAGAAACTGACTGACTAACATATCAACGCACAGCCTAAACGGCTAAACGTAGGCACTTGAAATTTGGAAGGGACGTAGCTTAGGTACCGTAGAGGTGCACTAAGAAAGGAATTCCCGAAATTCCCACGGGAACGGGAATTAGCGGAAAAATCCTTTTGTATGAAAAATCTAAACCGAAGCGAAGCGAGGGCGGGTCGCTAGTTATACATAAAAGACGATTACCGAACTACATTAAGGAAATATAACTGTATTTAATAAATAATATTAGAAAACTGCAATATGGTAAATTAATTTAATTGCTTTATTAACTAGGTACTTACATAAAATGTTTTATATGTAAATTTGTGTAGATCATAAGATTCATAAGCATTATTACAATTTTATTACGTTTTAATTATTATAAATTAAAAATTAAAAATAAATAACAATGATTAATCATAATCTAAAATTACAAAAATAATAAAAAACACTGCTAACAAAGATTGATTAGTAGGTATTTTTGAATGGTTGTCAGAAACACATATTTGTAGGCAATTTTATGAGAATAACGCAATCGTTTCCAATTATGTGGCCATGGCTGTATCTCCTTAACACTAAATCAAAGATCAACAGATTAATAGTTAGCACCTTCTTCATGACACGTTAAGTTGCCAAAGTACCTACGATTTAGGAACTTTGGGACACAGCATTTTTAGGTTTTTAACAGACTGATCGGAACTGATCGGAAATGGAAATTACATTGCAGTGTTTTCAATATGATATAATGGACACCTAACAGTCTGAAAAAGTAATGTAAGGCACCGACAGTAATATTAGAAAAAAACCTGAAACCGAAGGTTTTGTCTGAGCAATTGCTGACGAGGTCATTATGACGGAATACCTAATTACCGGAAATATATTATGAAGGATGGCACGGTCGACTTGGTCGAGCGTGCCGTTCCTCCGGGGAGTCCTTCGGACATTTAATTTCCAGTTGTTCGCATTTGGCCAACGACGAGTACTTGCACAGACCTCGTGGCCAGGATCTTCCATCAGCAACTTGTTCTTTAATATGGTCTTGTTGGGTCTGAAGTGCCGTACTATAATTACACAACGAAAATCGAAGTTCGAAGTTACGTTAGCTCCATCCTTTTCTCTCGATTTAATCTCGAATAAGGAGTGACAGAGATGAAGCTAACGTAACTTCGAACTTCATTTTTCAAAGTAGGGCCTCTGATATCGTGATGACAGGGTAGCTTGAGCCCCTGTTTTTTTATAGTGCTTATTTTTTGGTATTAGTATTGTTATTTTACTTTTTGAATATTTGTTATAAAAAACTTAATTCACAGAAAATTAAATAAATATCTGAATAATAATAATAGCAAAAGTTTTCGGCTGGCAATCGCTATCCCGCTTGCATTCGCAACTGACGGTAGGTAGATATATTTGTTACTCGTGTGACATGTCATAGAAAAACGAAGATTACCGATAGATAGCTATTAGGAAGGATTCTACCTTCGGATTTGAGTGGCGCACGTTGTCGGATTTGAGCTCTCAAGTTCTTGTGGATTTTTTACGCGTTAAACCTGTAGTTTTTTGTGTGTAGTTTTGTTGTGGGTGTTTGGTTGGTGTTGGTTTGTATATTATAATATACGGGTAAGTGATTGTTACCGGAGGAGCCGGCAGTATCTCTAATGTGAGATTGTTGCCGGCTGTTCCGCGTCGCATCATGGCGTCTGGTGGTAACTTTGACCCCGGGATCACTGACCCGGTGTCGGGGTTATCTTCTCCGGAACACTCAATGGAGATTATTGAGGACCCTCCGTCCCCTTCGTGCTATTTGGACATTGAAGAGTCAGTTCCTGTTAGGAAAAGAGATCATTCGGCTATCGCCAAGGAGTCAAGTTCCCCCGAGCCTACAGAGCCGCCGAAAATGTTACGTTCTGAGTCAGTCTCCGTGTCTCAGCATGACTCACAAAACATAATTCCTCTTGCTCAATCTGCGCCTAATCAGTCGCAGCGTCACTCGCAGAGCCCAACAAATTCGCCGTCGCCCCACCGAAATGCTTACATTTTATCGGATAGCGGGCCTTTTGTGGTTCACGTTGTTCGCGAAGTTGCGGAGCCGGACTCGGGTGTCCATATAAACCATATAAAGTTTGGTCAATTCTTGTTTGCCAAAAAGGTTTCAGGTATTAAGGAAGGCGGTATAAAAAAAATTGGTAGGAACAGGATGGGTGTGGAATTCATTAGCGCGGTTAAAGCTAATGACTTCCTCATAAATCCAGTTATCGAAACTGCAAAATACAGGTCGTTCATCCCCTCTTTTAATGTCTCGCGAACTGGGATAGTTAGGGGTGTCCCTAAGGACTTTTCTAATGAGGAGCTCCCAGATCTAATGGTAACTCCTCATGGGTTCGGAAAGGTTATAAAGGCCAGGCGCCTGAATTATAAAGTCAGAGATCTTAGCGGTGGTGTCCCTCAGTGGGCCCCTTCGGAAACTGTGGTATTGACCTTCGATGGTCAGTCTCTTCCTCAGAGAGTTTTCCTTTTTAACTGTTCACTAGAGGTGTCTATATATAATTTTCCAACAGTCCAATGTTTTAAATGCTGTAGATTTGGACACGTTAAAGCTCAGTGCCGGTCTCAGCCGCGCTGTGCTAAATGCGCCCAACCTCACGATGCTAATGAATGTCGTGTTCCTGATCACAATGTGAGTTGCCTTCATTGCTCCGGGCGGCACAAAGCTACCGACAAAAATTGCCCCGAATTTGTGAGACAGCATTCTATCAAGCTGACTATGTCTGGTGAGGGAATTTCTTATGCGGATGCTGAAAAAAAACACCCAACCTCTAAGCGTCCTTTCAATGAAGTTGTTAGTCAGCAAAACTCCTACAAAAAAACCGTATTTAGTCAGAGAAAGCAACGCGCTCCTGCCTCGTCTCATGGGTATGACCAACAAGCCCATAATGCCGTAATAGAAGGCTTCAATCAATCTCTACCTGGCAATGGTGTGGCATTCTCAAAGGCCCCCGAAGGCAATCATCATGGCGTTTTCCAAAACCCTGACTTGCCCAATACCCGTTCTGATTTCGTTTCTGCTCTTCTGTCAATTGTGTCCTCAGTCATTGAAATGTTTGCTAACAACTCTTTTACTTTACCGTCCAACGCTGCCGATTTCTTGAGATTATTGTATTCACTTTTACCTAAGGGATCTGAGCCTGTTGGCCGGTCTCATAATGGCTCTCAATATCGTTCAATGGAACAGTAGGAGTATCAGCCGTAACAAGGCTGACCTCCTCTCAATTAATAATGATTGTAACGCGGCCATCATTGCTTTAGCTGAAACGTGGTTAAAGCCTTGTAATAATTTTAGATTTCCTGGTTTTGTTTGCCTTAGACAAGATAACCCTAATGGGTATGATGGTTGTGCCCTCTTAATAAAAAATGGTCTTAGTTTTTCTCGGTTCGATTTACCCTCTCATCCTTCTTTTAACGTTGTTGCCTGTAGAGTTTTGAATATATCTGTCATGTCTGTTTACATCCCACACCCCAACCCTGGTATTATTTCAGATTTTTGGAGGCATGTTGCTTCTGTTCCTGGTCCCCTACTTATCCTTGGGGATTTCAACTGTCACAGTCCTCTTTGGGGCTCCCACTGTCTTGATTCTGCTGGTCGTAGACTCGTGGACTCTTTGGACTCTCAAAATCTGTGCATTCTGAATGACGGTAGGCCTACGCGACGTGTTTCCCCCTCACAAAATCCTTCAGCGGTGGATATATCCTTGTGTTCACCTTCCCTAGCATCTCTTTGTACTTGGGACATTTGTCACACTAGCTATGGAAGCGATCATTTCCCGATTTTTATTTCTTATGTTACTGATTTTTCTGTTCCTCCCCCGTGTCCCCCTTTACAAAGGTTTAGATTACTGAAAGCTGACTGGCCTTCGTACGTTGCCCTTGTCGACAGCAAAGTAAGTGCTCTCCCTCCTGTTTCTTCTGATAATTACTTAGAACTTTATTCTCTTTTCTCTAATTGTCTTTTATCATCTGCAGAGGAATCAATCCCTTTAAAAAATGCTTGTGTTAATCGTCGTCCTTCCCTTCCTTGGTGGGACTCGGACTGCACGTCCATAGTGAATGAGCGGAAAGAGGCAGAATTATCCTTTTGTTCTGACATGTCAATGCCAAAATTTATAATATATAAGCGTGCTCAGGCAAGAGCAAAAAAAATTCTTCATATAAAAAAAAAGAAAGGATGGAGTTTATTTTGTGAATCCATATCGCCATCTACGCCCCCCTCAATCGTGTGGCGTAAATTGAAAATTTTTCGGTCTTCTCGTGACGCTTCTCCTACTACTTCCTCATTTTCTTCTACTCCCTCGTGGATGGATTCTTTTTTAGATAAATTGGCCCCTCCTTATGTTCCTGATTTGTCAGAATTATCTACATCTGAATCTTCTTTTCCTCCGTTAAATGATAACTTTTTGAGCTCTGCATTCCAATTATCTGAGCTTCGGTGTGTGCTGGAGACTCTTACTGATTCCGCTCCAGGCCCAGACGGTATTGTGTACTCATTCTTGGCAAAAACGAATTCTGAAACTCTCCTATACTATCTGAACCTTGTGAATTTTATGTTTGATGGGGGCTGCGTTCCGGAATCTTGGAAGGAGCAGTTTGTAATTCCCATTCTCAAACCCGGGAAGGATTCGAGTCTGGCTTCATCTTATCGTCCAATTGCGCTTTCGTCTGCCTTGTGTAAAGTTGCTGAGCACTTACTTAAAAATCGCTTGGACTGGTTCATTGAAAGTGAAAATATCCTCTCTCGTATGCAATTTGGGTTTCGAAAGGGCAAGAGCGTCTCAGACAGTCACTGCATTCTATCAGTGGATATTCGTCTTGCATTCTCTCGAGGAGAATCTATAGCGGCCGCGTTTCTTGATGTGTCGGCGGCGTACGACAATGTCCTGCTTTCGGTGCTCAGGGACAAAATGTCTAAGCTGAGCATCCCCCTGAAGGTAGTTAACTTTGTCTCCTGCCTTCTCACGTCAAGAACTATAAGAGTTAGATGGCAGGGTAGTATAAATGGGGAAAGATCCATTTGGAAGGGCCTTCCTCAGGGCTCTGTCCTTAGCCCACTTCTATATAACTTGTACACACTTGATCTAGACAAATCTGTTAATATGTCTTGCAGATTGCTGCAATATGCGGACGATGTAGTCATTTACAGCAACGATAAAAGTCCTCTTGTAGCCTCAGAAAACCTTAATGTCGCCTTAAACTCCCTACAGCTCTGGTTGGATTATCATGGTCTTTCTCTGTCTCCTTCTAAGAGCTCTTCTATTATTTTTTCTAGAAGCCGTCTTTCCCCCCAGTGTCCTATTAAGTTTAATAATGTCGAAATTCCTATTTCTGATTCGATCAAATTTCTTGGAGTAGTTTTCGATAGGCGTATGACGGGAATCTCTCACCTCTCCTATGTTGTAAAAAAGTGCGAGAAAAACATCAATCTTCTGCGTGCCCTTTCTGGGGTTTGGTGGGGAGCGCATCCCTATTCCCAAAAACTCTTGTATAACGCTTTGGTCCGAAGCCACCTCGATTTTGGCACTTTTATTTTTGAGCCATGCAGCAAAGGTGCTCTTAAAGCATTGGAATCAGTTCAGATGAAAGCACTCCGTGTGGTCACTGGTGCCATGTTATGTTCCCCTAATAGAGCTATTCTTGTTGAATGTGTGGACCCTCCACTTGACCTCAGAAGGCAATTTTTATCGGACCGTTATTTGTTCAACGTTTTTTCCTCTTCATCCCATCCTCTAACCCCGAAACTCAAACTGCTTCAACAATATTGCTCTTCCAAACCGTACTGGCGGAAAAAAAACAAACCTAGACTGGTTATCAGCTTTGAAAAAGTCTTAACGCTGAGAGCTCCTGTCCAGAGAAGCCTCGCCTTACCTCTTTTCTCCATTCCATTTGAGGCAATAGTTCACCCTCCTAATGTCTTCTATAACTGCGGTATTTCAAAAAACTCTTCTACTGCTAATTCTATCTTCAATAAATATGTTAAAACTCATTTCCCTTCCCACTTAATTTTTTTCACAGATGCTTCTAAACTCTCAGATTTAGGCTGTGTCGGGTGTGCTGTAGTTTGTCCTATGATTAAGTATTCAGCCATGTTTAAACTCCCCCCAGAGTCATCAGTCTTCTCAGGTGAATGTCTTGCCCTGTGGAAAGCTGTGGAACACATTTTCGCCAATAAGATCCCTAGATCAGTCATTTTCACGGACTGCCTTAGTGCTCTTCAAGCCATTTCCCTCCATCCTCTTAAAAATTGTGCTCGTCACTTCATTGTTTGTCAATTAAAACAATGTATCTTCTTGTGCCACTCGTCTAACTTGGAGGTTTCTTTTGTGTGGGTCCCTAGTCACTGCAATATCTCTGGTAATGAAGCTGCAGATCAGGCAGCTAAGGTAGCAGTAATTCATGGAGATGATTCCTCTTTTAAAATTTTCTCTCCAGATCTAAGCCATATTCCTGCGAATTCCCTAATTAAAAAATGGTCTGCTCGATGGTCTTCCTCTAAAAAAACTTATTACTCTTATATTCAACCCATGATTCCATCTAGGCCTTGGTTCTTCAAAAATCGATCAATTTCTAAAAGACATACTAGTGTTATAATAAGGCTTCGGCTTGGACGTGTTTGCTCGCCGGAACAGCTCCATAGATTTAAAATTAGAGTCTCTCCCCTTTGTGACTGTGGAAATGAAATAGGAACAGTGGACCATATATTCTTCAATTGTCCCATTTATAACAGCACATGTGATTTGTATTACCTTCTATCTAAAGCTTCTATCCCCCTTCCTACTAATATATCGTCTCTCCTATGTCACATTGACAGTAAAAAAATTGTTGCTATAATTTGTAAATTTATTGACAAAAATAATATTAAACTCTAACATAATTGTGTCCGTTTCTTAAACTTTTTGCTATTCTTTTTTCTTAACAATCAATATATCGGTGATGGTTGCTTTGTGTTTGTCCTTTTCTTCAGGTTTAGCGTTCTATTGTATATTGTATTTTCTTATTTTAATTTAAATTTCTAACGCGTGCAAAGCTCGGATCTTGACATTGGCAGAATTGTGCTGGCAATCAGTCACAGAGGCCATAAATAAATAGAAGAAGAAGAAGAAGAAGCTATTAGGAAAATGGTAGCACTGTAGGCAAGCTCAAAAGAAGTTTTCACAATTAACGAGAAAGTATTTAACACGTTCACTGTCCCCATACATAATGATCTGACAATGACACACGTTCCAGTTCAGGGACACCGATCAACGTAAATCCTAATGTGGAGACACGGACGTAATAGGTAGGTACCTAACGTGTCGTGACCCAATTGTGGGGTCATTCGAAGCTATGAATCCATTGAAGTCCGACTCCTGAGAAGCAAGGGCATGACGCAAAAACTTTAAAGAACCTAGGTTTTGGTTGTGGTTGCCTGTAGGTAATTTACAAATTAACATACTGAAGTATTTTGTATGTTAAGGATTATTTTATTATTCACCCATTGGTATAGAAAACAATATCTATGTTTACTTATGTTTTATAGTAAACTAGCATTATGTTTTTACCGAAGGTAGGTACTCGATTATAAAACTATCCAGTCCATCATCGTAGTAGCTACTCGTAGGAACATTCATAACATTCGTTTTGCAACCAACCCTGCAATATTTCAGTTAGGTATTCTCGTTTATCGTTAAGTTTAAGTTTATATTCATAGCAGAAAATACAAATAGTTAAAATAGTTAGGTGGCTCGTTCTCCTTTTTTACCGACAATCGCCTGTCTCTCATCTTATTAAGCGTCACATTAGAGTATTGATAATGATAATACATACATACATTAAGTAAATCACGCCTGTTTCCCAGAGGGGTAGGCAGAGACCACTTCTTTCCACTTGCTATGTTTTTCGTGTTTAATATACTTAAGCCCATATTTATCTATTAGTAGTATAATCGTGCTCTTTCTTTAAATTTTTTATTCATATAATGCCCTGACAGAGTGGACATCTAAAATTTGGTCTCGGCTGAAAACGGCCTCTCTGTCACAGTATTTCTGATAAACCACATTAATAAAATAAGAGTTTAAAAAAACAAACCCGTTTTCAAGAATCAAAAAATAACTTCTTTTAAAATGGTAGTTAATACAATATTTTTAGCCAAAAGCAGACTTTTAGGCTCTTTTTTTTTTACTTTTATTTTATTTTATACTTTTTAGTGACCATAAATATGCTGTTATCTAGTCCCACTTCTAAATCAATAAGAAACTATAGAACATTTAAATCTCACCGCAAGCATCGCCGTGGGAAAGTCATAGTCTTATATTTAAACCTAAATAATATGCTTAGTCATAGTCGCTCAACTATCTTGATCGAAATATCTTGTCGCCACCCTTGAAATGTATACCGTTTACGAGTTCCAGTGGCCATCTGTGGTCTTCATCATCAGTTAAACTTCACGAAATAGTGCGTTTCAAGAGCAAATACACGAGTTACAATAAAAAATACCGAATTCGTTATAGGTGTGCCTATAAATTTTGAAGAGTTCCGTCGATTCCTCATGGATTTCATTATCAGATCTTCATTTTGATAAAAATGGGACCAAACGCAAAGCACTAGCTTTCAAATAAAAAAAAGAATCATCAAAATCGGCTCACCCAGACAAAAGTTCTGAGGTAACAAACATGGAAAACCGGGCAAGAGCATGTCGGACCATGCTCAGTATAGGGTTCCGAAGCCGTAACGACAAACACAAAAAACTATCTCAAAAATCAACATGTATGAACCAATTTTCTATTTAAAGTTATTTGGCGCTGTCTTAGATGATTTTTAGTAGGTATAAACCCGTTAGTTGCCAGTATCTCAGGAACTAATTAAGTCTACTTAGTAATGATTATTTTTCTTATAAATTCGTATATAATATCTCAACAAGAGCCAAGCTTTTAAGTGTGAGATCAGTATACCTATGTAGGTACTTAGGTATCTAAACTGCTTCAAACCGACTTTAAATTACTTACCATAAAAGTTAAATTTTTTATATACTTAGTAATTAATAGAAATTGAAAAAGAAACAAGGTCCAGTAAATAGAATTTTAAGTTTTCCAAACGATACTCAACTCAAATCAATAATCTAATCGAAAATTTGTAAACTTTCAGATCGCAAATCGCAAACTTGTAGGTAGCATTCCGGGGCACGTCCGAACAGCATCTAGGCGCTCGCGCTTATGAGCGCGGCTGTCGCTCGATTTGTTGCTTGGACAGTTCGACTCCCCCCGCGCGTCCTGCACGCCCCGTTAACAATTTTTTCTATCAAAGTTATAATAGGCGATTTTGATAGGTAAACACTTTAGTCGCCTGTATCTCAGGAACTAATCATGTCTACTTAGCCGTGATAGTTTTCCTTTAAAATTCATTATATGCGCTTTCGTTGAAGATTTTTTTTCAGATTTTTAGTATTTGTAGTTTTGGCTGTTGGGGGGGGTGGGACACTTGACTCTAACAAAAAATAGCGCTTTAAAGCTTAATATTTCATAAACGGATCCCTGAATCGAAAAATTGTTTTCATAAACCCGCAATATTTTTGAAAGACCTATCCAACGACACCCAACACTATGGGGTAGACAAGAAAAAAAAAAGCATCCCCACGTTACGTGTAGGGGAGGTGCATTAAAAAAAATATTTTTCAAAATGTTATTTTACCACTTTGTTGGCGTGACTAATATGTATATTCATGCCAAATTACAGCTTTCTAGTACTATGAGTCTTTGAGCTAGACTGCGGACGGACGGACGGACATGGCGAAACTATAAGGGTTCCTAGTTTGACTACGGAACCCTAAAAATAAATACAGTCGAATTAGGAACCTGCTCCTTTTTTAAAGTTTAATAATAATAAAACATTTTCTGCAGGACAAGTAGCAAGTCTTAATAAAAAATAAGTCCAACTTTTTTGAAATCGAACACTGAAACCATAAATAAGTATTGATAGTTGAAAAATCTAAAAACAGTAAATTTGGTAAAAAAGAAGAACGATATCTAGTATAAATATACCTATACATAGTATTGTTCGCCTTATTGCATATGAATGATTATACTATACTAACACTCAAATATTCAAAACAATCCCTTTACAGTGGGCATTTAGGAATAGCCTTTTTGTATGAATCACAAATAGGTACATTTTAAAACTGTAAATGTGAATAAGACCTTTATTTTACTGAAATCACACAATAGTTAATTATCATTACAATAGGTACACCATATGTATATTCCAGTAACGGCTGATTGAGCGAATCGGTGACTAAATAACTATATGCTAATCTATTATTAACAAATTAAGAAATAATGCTAATATATAATAAGACGATTGTGAACCTGTGAAGTTACTAATCTTCGGGTAATCCAGTTATGTGCGCTCACCCCATTCTTACGCTTTAGGCACCATTGTGATTATTACATCTAGATGTATAGGTAACAACGAATGTAATATTAATTCATAATAAACAAAATATATACACAGTACTTGTCTACGAAATGATCAATTGCCTTGCCCATCCTTATGTAACATTAAAATTAAGGCGGTCAACCGTTGTTCATAAGCTTTCGTCTCGCATTGAATAAGTGTTCATAAATTGTCCCGGAAAAGGTCTTTTGCCACGTCCTTTGTTCCGCATTCTGGGAAATCCTTTAATAAATTTTCTGGCAATATGTACTTAATCGTATTACAAACCTTGATAACTATATTGGTACAATTTATTAACGCTTAATTCCCTTTAATACGCGCTTCTATAAAGGAGGATCAAGGTTCTATGTTTAGCTGTACGATGGCTGTACGTATCTTTTACAATTTATAACATAATATTATATCTTATGCGTAACAAACATAACAAACATGTTATGTTATAACAAACATGACGCCAACACAGATAAAAAAGATGCTACATTGGGGCGAGGAGAAGTTGGCTGCCTTAAATTAAACGAGTGATTATCTTATTTATGTATAAAAATATCAATCAATGATTATTATATAATCAATGATTAGACATATATATAATATTATCAAAAAATGTCTCATTGTATAAAACAGCTGCCTAGTTTGTTAAAAATACTGACTGAAAATCCCTTATTTTTAAGGGCAATTACCACGGCCAACAGCCGAACACAATTAACGGGTCAAATAAGTTAATAACAATAAAAAAAACGGCCAAGTGCGAGTCGGACTCGCGCACCGAGGGTTCCGAACAAACCTTTAGGTAAATAAGTAAAAGTTCACCCATCACGACAATCGGGTTAAAATATGTGACGTAACTAAAAATTTAAGGATTTCCGAATTTTTCCTTTATATGTGCATTAAACATTGCTTCATGCCAAATTTCAAGATTCTCGATCGACTGGAAGTACCCTTTTGATACCCTTGCGAGTAGTTGAGAGTTTGAAAATATCCGGCTTAAATTGCGGTTTCTTTTGATTGCGTTGACATAGAAGTTTGATTTTGTTATAGCTAAAGTTATTATAGAATTGAGTATTTGATATGAATTTCAATTTATTACCTCTACGCGTTCATGAGGAAAGGGGTAGTAACTTTTAAAATTATTAAAAATATTTTTATTAAATGATGTAACAATAAATTTACGGTTTTCTCATTTTTTCCTTTATTTGTGCAATGAGACGTTGCTTCGTACCAAATTTCAAGATTCTGAGTTCACGGGAAGTACCCTGTAGGTTTTGATTCCCTTGCGAGTATCAAAAATTTACGGCATAAACGGCTGTATCTTTTGATTGCGTTGGCTTAGACGTTTGATTTTTTCACAGCTCCAAGGGACAGTAGACCTGAGTATTTGTTTTAAATTTCAGCTTGATACTTTCACGCATTCCTGAGAAAAAGGGTCTTGACAGACAGACGGACGGACGGACGGACGGACGGACAACAAAATTAGCTTAAATTAGCTTTTTCCTTTCGAGGTGCGGAACCCTAATAAAACGGTTTTTAATAGACATTCCAGCTACGTTATGCATATTCAATTTATTTAATGAATTATTCTGTATTGGCTTTTATCAAATTTATGATTTAATGACTTGAGTTACTTAACTCTCAGTGAATATAAAGTACAACGAACCAAACGACATTAGACCACAAAATAGTTATTTGTTATACAAGGGGGATAGTTGTACCTACGAGTGTTCATTTGAAACACGACCTAGCGAAAGTATTCTATGATTGACCACGAGCGAAGAGAGTGGTTCAAAAGTAGAATCCTGAGCGTAGCGAGTGTTTCAACACACGAGACGTAAAATAACTATTCACCCGTGAATAACCAAAAACTTTTCACCTCACTACAGCGAGGAAAAACATGTAAATATTTAACGTTGACGGCTTGGTTTAAAAGTTTTGATTTAAGTTTTTTACATTTCTCTCTTGCGAATTGTATTACGCACAGTCCGCCAAAAATGTGGTCTATCACCCCGGTTAAAGTTCATTTGCACGTCATGATACAACAAGTTTCATTTTCACTTGCAATAAGATTATGACAGTGACAAGTGTCAACCTTAGCGATAATTAGATCTCACGGAAACTTTTTTCAAAACTGGTAGAGCACTTTCTTTGGCCGACCGTACTTACCATTTAAGCATTACGTAAGCAGAATTATCGCCATGTTAACCCCCTCCTCCATCTTGTCAGCTAAACAAAGTTCTTACCCGTTACCTAACATAAGAATTTAATTTACAACTAAAAAAGTTTAATAAACATATAATATTTTAATGTAACAAGCAAATAACAAGCTTGTTCGTTTAAATTATCTCTATCCTCAGTCCAGACATCATTGACTGAATGAGGTCATTTTCAATGGTAACCAACTATTGGTTTTCCAAGAACTCTAGAAATACAAAATACTTCTTAGAAATAATAAATCACTGACAGTTCATCGTTTGCTGACGTAAGCACTGAGCAAAGAGAACACCCCGTTCTTAATTTGGTGCTTACGTAATACTTCCAATGGCCACAAAACATTACAACTAAGGTCTAAATCACCAAATCTACAAGGTCCAAGGCCACGACCCATATTAACATATTTATAAAAACAATTTACTTTTTATATAAAGCAATTCTTATTATTTTGTATTCACCAATTCTTATTATTAATAATTGATTTCTTAGTCGTGGACGTGTTGCTTACGTTTGTAATGTAATAAACGTAATTCTAATATCATGCTCTAGGAATGCTTCTGGGCCCACTTAAGGTCGTCAGCTCGGGGCTTGCATCCAGTTAAAGCTTCAATTATGGTCTCGAGTATGGACCAGAAGTGCAGTTTCTCGAGCGGCCAGTTGAGCCAGCCCGTAGTGATGCAGAAGTATGTCTCGTGCGGCGCCACGTGGTGTATGCGGTGGTGGCGGCGCGGCAGCACCACCCACCAGTCCTGCAGTAGCACCACCCACAACGGCAGCCCAAAGTACGTGTGCGACCATTTGTGGATCTGCAATAGTAGTTTACATCCCATAAAAACATGTAAACATGGTATTTTGCCTAGGGAACACGATTTCTGAAGGAGAACGTGTCGAAAATTTATTTAATGTAGTTTTCTTGCACCAGTTGCACCGTAATAGGCCAGTATTTTTATTCAATATTTATAGGTATGCACTTGTTATTGAGTTATGGCGCATTTTCTTGCTCAACTAGGTACTTCTGCTTTTTTATTTTATAATAATGCTAGGTTAAAAGTATTATCATTTCAATAAGCAATATTGAAACAAAAAACTGGCTGTTGAGTTTCTTGCTGTGTTTCTTCTTAGCATCTCCTTTTGGGAAGCGCTTGTAATTTTTTCTCGTGTAAAAGTGCCCGTGCGAACACTTTCTGAGTAAACATATTTTATCTTTGACCACTTCGTTGGGCAATAATCATTCTTTTCGTTTTAATATTATAGCGAATGACACTCACAAATAACGTGGCTTTCTATAGATAAAATAAATTTCAAAATTGGTTCAGTACATCGAGAGATTACCCCTTACAACGTCATAAATTTTACCTCTATATATTTAATACTAGCGACCCGCCCTCGCTTCGCTTTGGGTTATGTGAGTATGATATATAGCCTATAGCCTTCGTAGATAAATGGGCTATCTAACACTGAAAGATTTTTTCAAATCTGACCAGTAGTTCCTGAGATTAGCGCGTTCAAGCAAACAAACAAATTCTTCAGCTTAATAATATTAGTATAGATTAAGGTAAAGAATAGATGTTTAGTAAAAAAAACATTTTGTGATCATGTTCGGATGTCAGTTACACATAAAAACGGTAAGACAGATTTAGATTTAATTTGGCAAATCGGAAATACACATCCTGAATTAAAACAGGTCTCATACCTACGAGTACTTTAAATTCGGATAGTTTTGTGGGAACATATTAAACGAGGTCTACGCAAACAAAGTCGTGGACAACGTTTTTAAACGACTTCAAAAAAGGAGGAGTTTCTCAATACGTCTGTAATTTTTTTTAAGTGTAAAGGTGCGACTTTACCGCAGCGTAAAATACGGCGCGCTGTAATATACGCACCGTTAAGCAGCGGTGCGGTCGCACCTAATAGCGATAATCTCACCTGATTGGTTAACGCTACAAAAATGCAGCATAGGTACCAATAAGCAATCCAATGAAATTCTTTCTCGATACTCGGATCGTCGTATGTCAGTAGTTGCCAGACGATGCGCCCTAGCACCGGTATGGTGATGGCAAAATTATCGCCATTCGTTTCCACGAAGTCGTGGCGCGTGATGGACGTAGGGTCAATGTGATGTTCGCGAAACGGTCTGAGAAAGTTCTGAAACAGTGAAATATACACCATCAATATTTAACGTTAGCGTTTTATTTAAATCAAAAACTTTATTAAACACACACGATATAAACAACCAACCGTTATCATTAAGATAAAAGCAATTGATAACTAATACTAGGTAATTATAGTAGCATGTCACCGTGAATATGTCCTTTACAAAAATCAAACTAGGAACCGTACCTAATCTTGGCTTTCTCACAGAGACTAATATTTTTGGATAGCACACTTAGGCTCTAAAATGCAAGGTCCCTTTTGAAAACACACACGTGTCCCACCGCGACGGCTACTAGCCGTACCTACAATCACATGAACTAAAAAACTCATTTTAAACCTAGGTACATATAAAAATGTTCCGTGGCTGACATGGAAGGATTTTTCGAAAATCAGCCTCCTTATATATTGTAATGTTTGGTCAAATGACTCGTGTGACAAGGACAGTCAAATATGGAATGCTACTTCAGTTTCTTACACATTGCCCTAAATAAAATAAAAAAAATGTTCTACTCATAGAACGTTAGGGCATATATAGTGACAACACCCACTACAGAATCGCGAGGACGATATAGTTATTTGTTATACGAAGGGGGAAAGTTGTATTATACCTGCGAGTGTTCATTTGAAACACGAGCTAGCGAAAGGATTCTATGATTGACCACAAAAATAGAATCCTGAGCGTAGCGAGTGTTTCAACACACGAGGCGTAAAATAACTTTATTTATTTATTTATTGCATTTTGCACAAAAGAATCTTACTTCTACTTCTTGTACTTTTCACCCGTGTATAACACAAAACTTTTCACCTCACTACAGCGAGGAAAATATAAGTATATAAATAGGTTTCCCATAATTCCACAGGTGTTAATACGTTTTCGTCACTCGAATCACACATCTTTAATAACAAAACAAACTAGAAAAACATGCGGATATTTAACGTTGACAGCTTAATTGAAAAGCTTTGACTTAAGTTTTTTTTTATTTCGGATGTGGATAAAATGCTATTTTCTCAATTAGATATCTAACAAACTAAAAGGGCTTTCCGAGCTAGTGAGATGAAAACTATTTTGTTCTATAGAAAAAAGTGGGGTCTTAATGACAACTTTTATCGCCATTCGTTTCCACGAAGTCGTGGCGCGTGATGGACGTAGGGTCAATGTGATGTTCGCGAAACGGTCTGAGAAAGTTCTGAAACAGTGAAATATACACCATCAATATTTAACGTTAGCGTTTTATTTAAATCAAAAACTTTATTAAACACACACGATATAAACAACCAACCGTTATCATTAAGATAAAAGCAATTGATAACTAATACTAGGTAATTATAGTAGCATGTCACCGTGAATATGTCCTTTACAAAAATCAAACTAGGAACCGTACCTAATCTTGGCTTTCTCACAGAGACTAATATTTTTGGATAGCACACTTAGGCTCTAAAATGCAAGGTCCCTTTTGAAAACACACACGTGTCCCACCGCGACGGCTACTAGCCGTACCTACAATCACATGAACTAAAAAACTCATTTTAAACCTAGGTACATATAAAAATGTTCCGTGGCTGACATGGAAGGATTTTTCGAAAATCAGCCTCCTTATATATTGTAATGTTTGGTCAAATGACTCGTGTGACAAGGACAGTCAAATATGGAATGCTACTTCAGTTTCTTACACATTGCCCTAAATAAAATAAAAAAAATGTTCTACTCATAGAACGTTAGGGCATATATAGTGACAACACCCACTACAGAATCGCGAGGACGATATAGTTATTTGTTATACGAAGGGGGAAAGTTGTATTATACCTGCGAGTGTTCATTTGAAACACGAGCTAGCGAAAGGATTCTATGATTGACCACAAAAATAGAATCCTGAGCGTAGCGAGTGTTTCAACACACGAGGCGTAAAATAACTTTATTTATTTATTTATTGCATTTTGCACAAAAGAATCTTACTTCTACTTCTTGTACTTTTCACCCGTGTATAACACAAAACTTTTCACCTCACTACAGCGAGGAAAATATAAGTATATAAATAGGTTTCCCATAATTCCACAGGTGTTAATACGTTTTCGTCACTCGAATCACACATCTTTAATAACAAAACAAACTAGAAAAACATGCGGATATTTAACGTTGACAGCTTAATTGAAAAGCTTTGACTTAAGTTTTTTTTTATTTCGGATGTGGATAAAATGCTATTTTCTCAATTAGATATCTAACAAACTAAAAGGGCTTTCCGAGCTAGTGAGATGAAAACTATTTTGTTCTATAGAAAAAAGTGGGGTCTTAATGACAACTTTTTTTCCAAAGTCTTTGGAGGTTAGAGTATAAATCTGGACCACAAAATGGTATCAAATCTATAGCTGTTATTCCATCCATGACGCCAAGAAGGTGACGACCAGAGGCACAAGCCAAGGTGTATTATTAGGGTAACTAGCGTATCTATTCCTTTCGTTTTTAAACCAATCGCGTCACTGGTAGGTGACGTGATACGAAAAGTAACGTGATCTACCAGTGTCGCGATTGATTTAAAAACGAAATGAATAGAAACGCTAGTTAGCGTAATGCATCTTGGCAAGAGCCTGACGACGTCTGATTCTCGCGCCGACTTCAAAACCGTGAGCGCCTCAATTATTAAAAATTCTAACTGTGTTGTTTTGAAATAGGTGAGGCTACGAGTGTTTTAATGCCTAATTATGTAGTTACATACACTATTTTATCTACCTATATGTCATAAACCTCCATGATGTATTCAGGACCCGGCGTCATCGCGGCGTTGTTTAGGGCCACTAACAGTAATAGTTGCTTTGTCACGGATATCAGGAGGCGTCGCCGAAATATCTATATCATCTTGATTGCTCATTTTATGGTTTAAATTCGACAAATCGAACAATTTAATACAATAAAACAAATTTTAACCGGTAATGGCGGCAATGAAAAGATTGAAAAGTTTTCTGGCAGCTGTCATATTTTTTTTAAATTCAGAGACAAACTAAAGTAGGCTCCAATATTATTATCCTTCGATATCATACTTACGTGCGACATTTGTCAAATTTGTATGCAAATTGGTAAATTATTTCGAACTAAACGTCATCTCGACTGATATTAGAACAGAGGTCAAATCAATTTTCTTTGTTTTTCAGCGATGTTCGAAATTTGAATGAAATATTATCATCGAAATCGATGTTAAAGTCCATTATATTATGTGCTTTCATTTAAGACTGCGCCGAGTGTAGGCCAGATGTACAGTGGTGCCCTCATTACTTTTATTGTATTTTCTAATAAACTAAAGTATTTTCTTGAAATTGGACGAAATGTTTTTGTACTACAAATGAAAACACAACTTATAGGGTATATCATATAGTTTAATAACAATTCACCTTCGAGTTATTAACTTAACGGAAAAAAGTGGCCACCTTTTCCCGTTAAGCTGACTACTCAATAATAACTGGCTGGTAATTATTATTAAAGTTTGTTAGGTACGTATCCCATAAATTGTGTTTTTACTTGCACTACAAAAACATTTCGTCTGATTCCAAGGAAATTCTTTAGTTAATTAGATAACACAATAATAGCAATGAGGGCGCCATTGGACGCTCGGCGTTTGCTCGGCGCAGTCTTAAGATATCTTTCAGACTTTTATTACTTGTAACTCTAGCAAAAAACCCACTTTTTGAGTTCAATATTTCCTAAACGGTCCCCAAATCTAAAACATAATAATAACATGTTTATTACATGTATAATACATACATACATACATAAACTCACGCCTTTATTTCCAGAGTGGGGTAGGCAGAGCTACAGAATTACATGTATAATATACATAATATTTTTTTTACAGCTATTTATTGAGAACTTATTAAAAGTCATAATGTTAAAAAAACCCGTAGATATGCGTGCGTTTGGGACGTAGGTTTTTTTTTTTTAATAACGTCGGCCTATTTTAAATGTATGTATATATAATATAATCTATGCCAAATTACAGCTTCGTAGTAGAAGAATCATTGAGTGTACAGACCTTGGTGATTCCTAGTTTACCAAAAGTAAACTTAAATAAAATGACTTTATTATCACTTTAGTTGTGATAATAAAGTAAAATGACTTTATTATCACTTTAGTTGTGATAATAAAGTCATTTTATTTATGATGCTCTCTGACCTGCCTGTGGTTTTTGTTACTGATATTGTCTGACTGAAAGGAAACGGCTCACTTTGAATAAAATGCAGTTATTGGACTGGGTATAGTGGGCATAGCGCAGCGTGCCTCTACAGCCACACGAGTGCAATGCATACCTTATACAAACAAAAAGTACGTAGTCCTCTGAGCTATTTGCTAAATAGCTGCCTTTGGTTCATTTAGTAAGATATGTACACAAATATTATTTCGGAAAATATAACACATGTAGTGTGAAAAATATCTAATAGGAAGCAGACTTTTACGTTCAGGACACGTTGAGTAATAAAAAAGCAAAAAGGGACCCATGTAACATCAAAAAAGACTTTTGGAAGATGTGCTTTTTTCTTTATAAAAAAGTACGATGGTTATTATAAGAGGCGTTATCACTAAAATTACCAAAATCATGATGAATGGCATGTCCAAATATTAGCAGTAAATAGAGTTATATGTAAAGCCAGTGAAGAGCACCTATTCGCGGTGATCCAGGTAAGTTAAGAAATCTACGATAAGTACCTACATAAAACAATACATATCAAACCTTTAAAACATATTCAAATGCCCCCAAAGGTACGGGGTACCTTATCGATTTACATATTCTCAGAACAAGGTAGGTACCTATTTTACAAAATTTTAAACTTTATCATTTATGAATTAAAGTGAAGTTTGATTACATAAATTGTATCTAATATTTCTAGAATAGTGCACTTATAAGGCTAAAGCGATCGATTATTTTACTCGATTAAAACAAAGCAGATGGCACGTAACCGTGAGAACATGAACAAATGGAGTGAGGCGGCTATGTGTGCACTGTGTGTATACTCGTAATGTATAAGGCGAGTGTGTTCACCACCCCGAGAAATGTATTGATGGAATTAGCAGCAAGTGGTTCAATTGAAAATGTCGCCCTCGCAATACAGTCTCAATTACTAAGGAACAAAGGCGACTGTTCTCGCCTTGTTCATATTAATAATTTTACAGGCATTCCGGTTCTTTTCCACGATAATAATTATAATTTTTGTCTTGATAACAGGGTAAATTTGTTTTGTATTCAGTTTTAGGTATGGATGGTAGTAAGTATTAGGTACATAGGCGCTTGTGTGATAGGATTTAGAACAAAAACAAAATACGAAATAAAAAAAACCGATCAAGTGCCAGTCTGACTCGCGCCCCGAGGGTTCCGCATTTAGGATAATAAACTTGGTAACCGCAAAAGAAAATACTCATTTTTTTATTAACTTTATTTTCTGTACAATAAAGTCCATTTTGACTAGCCTAAATTTTAATACAGATTTTCAGTGTTTTTGTTATTTCTCAAAAACTGTAAATAATGAACAATCCATTTTATTTTCCCATAAAATATAAGTAAGTCATTAAATTACCTATACGTTAGGTTTTTTTTATATTTTTTGATTAATACCCTTCGAAGATAAGGAGCTTTATAGAAAACATTCAGCCATTTCCATTTGAACGGGAATTGCTCAGTAACGCAACCAAATTTTTGTCAGTTTTTGCATATTTGACATGAGTACAACTAGTACGTACTTACTTTATGTACAACTTTCAGCCATTTCCCTGATCGTTTTTTTTTGGGAACGATAACACGTTTTTCAGCCGCCATATCTTGATAACGCGACCACTGTGCGCAGACAGACCAACATATTTGGAGTCAGGGAGTTGCCCTCTATCCTGTCAGCCTAGCATAATCCATTTCCGAGATCGTTACCAAATTGGTTGTGGTTGCGAGTTGTGACCTCCCGTAATATTATTAAAGGTAGGACAGACGGGTGTACTGACGGACAGCGTAGGCGTAGGCGAACTAGGGTTCCGAAACCGTAAAAACCGCCAAGCTGCGTCTCCCCAGACCTACTTATTTTAATTAAAGGTGAAGGTTTATTTTATGAACTAATTGTTTCGTTCCGGTTATATTTCGAGGTAGGGTTTTAAGCACCCGGCTCTCAATAGCAAATTGGGGAGTGGTATTGCGAAGGTTAGTCGACTAAATTAATGCGTAAAACTAATAGTCAACATTATGAATTCCCATGAGCCATTATGTTTTGCAAGAGGCAAGTGTAACATTTGAACTTCAACCTGTTGTAAACTTGTTAGTTTATTTTTATTTCAAACAATGACGTCCAAGTAATAAAGTAGTTATCTAAGTAATCTTGATACCGGTTCGTCGAATTAAATATGTAATAGAATTGTATCAAAATCTACATTGCCTACTGATTTTCTTTCATTACATACCTAACCTACTCCTTAACTGCTGTTAGTGGCCAATCTAAGGAGATCAAATCCGGTGTATAATAGTTGAGATCCTACGAGACTACCTTTCCCGGTCATCCGACCACTCCTATTTTTTTCATAAATTACTTTAAAACAGGTACAGATGTAAATCAAATCAAATCAAACGATATCGAATTGTGTCAAATAAGCAAACCCCGTTATCAGTGTTGCAGACTCATTGAAAATGCTAAGGTTTGCACTGCACATATTATTTGTTTATTACGAGCCGGATGTGTCGCACTGCTGGGCAAAGGCCTCCCCCCACTTTTTCCATGTGTCTCTATTCTTTGCCGTCTCTGTGCCGGTACCTATGTATGTATAATTGGATGCAAATCGTACCTATTAAGTATGTCGTATAAAATTCGTTTAATTTAATTCTTATCCAGTTTAAATTATGAATTGCATGAATTATAAGATTCCGAGCTAAGTTTAGGAGTATCTATGCGCATTGTTAATGGTATGATTAGACAGATGCCCATGTTAAAACTTCACCCCAAAGGAAAAAATGTGTATATGAAGTTGAATACAGTTAAAAAACCCGACTACAGCACAGTGAGAGTAATTTTAAAATTACTTAATAATGGGGAAGGAAGCTGAAATAACAAAACGCTCCAAAGTACCAAGTACCAAATCGTCTACATAGCAAAATGTCCAGCGACGACAATTAACCAAGAAGCGAAATGTCAAACGTCATATTCGTATTTTGCCCCATTAACATAAAATCAATGACGCAAAACAACAAAATAGCAATTAGTTTGTGTAGCATAATGTCCAAAATACATATTGTCAAAAAAGCTATCATCCAAAAAAAGCAAATCGTCAAATCTTATTGAAAGCAGTTAGCCGGAGTAGCAGAATGACCAAAAAGCAGTGTCCAAAAATCAGAGGGTAAAAGATCTTATTGAAATTAAGAAAATAACAAGCAGAAACAAAGTCTATTGTTGTCATTATTGAAAGATAAGATATATTCATGTTTCAAGTGGCTGGTTATATTATCAAGTTAGTTATTTATTACCTATTAAACTCAATCTCTTTACATCGTGACATAACTACGTGATATTATACGTTTTGGAAGTTTTGCGATTTAGGCGTTAAGTTTGTTTTGGACAATTTAAACATTGGATATTTAACATAGTTAGACTTGTTGCTCTCTGACCGTGTCCCTTCATGGACGTTAGGTATGCGAATTAGGTATGTATTTTACAATTAAGACATCTTCACACAATGGAAAATGTACAAAATTGGACATTTGCCCTTTAGACCATCTGAAGTCGTAGTCATTTTGATTTATAGACGATTCAGAACTAAGGGTAACAAAAACTTCGTGGAACACTTCAATAATCTGACGTATAAGTATACAAATTACATCTGTATAAGTAGAGCGATTGTTTTCATATTAAAATGAATCCACAGTAATAGACAACAATATTTTTTCGCCATCTAATCTAGAAAAACTCTTAATAATTTATTCAGAAAACGAATGAAAGTATACAAATCTGTTATTTTACTTGTTAAAATATATATATTTTTTTAATATTTGGCAATGACACATTGACTATGAAATAAATAGCCACAATCCTATGTCTTAGTTGGAATGGATTTGCAACACTTATAACGGGGTTTGCACATCAGTTTGAATAGTTATCTTGCTTTACCAGTCAGCTATCGATAAGCTAAGAAAGCAAGATAAAATATTTACGAATTTATCAGATAAAGTGCAATGTGGCGGACATCTGTATCACTATCATCATTAAGTAGGTACATATTATATGACAAAATTCCCCGCCGCGTATGTCTGTAAGTTCACGATGATCTCAAAACCTACTGAGCGGATTTCACCATCAGTTAGATAATTTTTCACACAAAGTTTTTATGTAAGTATAATAAACACTGGTTTTTGTACAGGTGCTACTGACAACTCATATAACCCAAACCGAAGCGAGGGCGGGTCGATAGTACTCATAAAATTCCAAAATAACATTTATAAATTTTATAATCTATTTTTCTTCTAAAACGAAAGTTTTTTTTAGAGGATTTATTATTTTACTTTTTTATGTGTTAGTAAATCCGCCGCAATAACACACATTCAGCTGTTTAAAGTCAGGACGGACGGACAGCGGAGGCATATCAATAGGGTCCTGTCCCGCTAGGCTCCCTTCGGGCACGGAACCCTAACCATAGTAGGTAAACGGCCTGGGGTAGGTATCCTCGGAATTGAGGGACCGAGACAAAAAAAGAAAAAGAATGTTCAACAAGAGATGCCTCCATTTTAACTCAGTTTAATTTTGTGATTTCTGCAAAATTTTACATCAATTGGAATATTTTATTCAGGATGACACGTTAAACCGTAAACAACGAAAAAACAAACACACTTTAGTATTGCTAATATAAGTAAGGATTGATAAGGATTTTATTTATCGAGGGGTTAAGAGTACGGCTACGCTTAAAAGATTATCAATCTTATACTCGTACAAGTAATTGAGTAGGTACCTACTTGTTAACTATATTGTTAAGAACCTGTACATACGTAATAACTTAGGATTAGGACTTTTGGTGGCTATTTCCTAATTAATATACAATTACCACTTTGATTTTGGCACTTTAGTATTGTCATATTTAAAAATAAACTACTTACATACATTTTAGGTTCGGTTTATTAATATCTACTTATATGTATTTGTTGGTTTGTAACCTTTACCAAAATTCAATTCAATTAACAAATGAATGAAACAAAAATGAAATTTTTAAATACCTATGGTTATGAGTTATGACGATACTGAAGGTCAAAATCAAGGTGGTAAGTTTATAATAATGAGTAAATAGCGACTCCATGGATTCGAGAACCACGGTAAGCCACCAAAAGTCCTAACCCTAGAATACCTAACTAAATCAGGATTCGAACTTGCATGGCATCTGAAAGGCGAAAGCAGATAGATAAGCCACTCCGAAAAGGCTAAAAGCTGCAACCGCAACACTAGACACAAGCTACTTCTACGAGTAAGAGTGTTCTTGTATTGCAATCAAGGTTGCGTGTCACTCCCTTAATAGTATTGCCATGCAAGCGTATACTTGAACTGTAAGTTACGCATTAGTAGTGTAATATGATAGTTATTTTTGGTAGAATGGAATGAGTGTTATGATAGTTAAAGTGAATCGTTAAATACGCAGGAAGCACATCGACATAAAATTGCTTCTGATTACTTTGCCTATTATTGGTAGATCAACCGCTCCCCAAGTGTCTGCTGCCCAGTGCACAAAACCCGAAGCAAAATCTGCAGTTAGAACACCAGCAATTGCTGCTAATAATAGGGAGGCATCTGCGCGCATGTGACGGGCCATCAAGAGGCCGGCACACACACACAATGTGCAACAAACCACCACGCACACCCATTCCTGCAGTCTCTTGCCTGTCAAAACAAAAGTTATTACATTTATCTCATGCATTACCAAACTAGATGAGCCTAACCTGTCCTCGGTAAGTGATCCCAATATAAACTGAACTAATGAAAACGTAACGAGACCGTTCTCTTAGTGTACCTAAATAATAATGAGAATAAAACGAAATATATTAAATCTTAGTTAGTTAAGGAGGTTTCGATAATAATCTTATATTCTATTAAATTTGTCTATGTAAATAAGTTAAGGCCGGGCGGGGCTATTTCGACAAAGGGGAAAATACAATTAAAGGGCGCAAAGATGTTTTAAAACGTCGAAAAAGCCCCGCCCGACCTTACTTAAGCTCGTAAGACCCGATAGTAATTTTAGTAAGGTTGTAGACCTAGTTAAAAAAAAACTAAGAAAAAAGACAAGGTGACTTTTGTTTTTAGTAATTTGAACTTTATAAAGTATAGATGAATTAGCGAGAGCGTGGAATTGCACATGTAATGGTATTGTGTGTTTATAGGCAAGAGAAAGAGAGAGAGAAGTATTTAAGTATTTCTCTCTCTGTTTCTCTTGCCTATACACACACCATACCACTACATATGCAATTCCACACATTCCACGCTCTGGCTAATTCATCTATACGCGGGGTCTTACGAGGATAGACAATTGATTACTACTCTACTGCACCATTTTAAATCATATTTCCGCGTATATTCATCAAAATAAATGCGATGTGCATAACAATCAGCCTAATTAATGTTACGTCTTACTGCCACCCACCTCCTCCGGCGATACAAAGGGATCAGAGCATTGCCCCCGTCAAAGCCCGGTGCAGATTAATAAATAATAATAAATATTAGAGGAAAATCTCACACAAACTAACCTGCGTACCTACATACATAGATAAATTCCTTTTTAAATACCTACATATTATAGTATACTCGTATTATTTTCTAAATAGGTACGTTATTTGCTTTGCTTTCTGTTTTTTCGTATGATTATTTGGTTGACTGGTATAATCTACCTAACTACGTAATTATAATCTCTTGGATCCAATTGGATGAATAAGTCATGTAAGTAAATGTTATTTTAACAGCCTGGAACACGACGTTAATAGGGTATGTAAATGTATGGTATTTTTTTAATCGCATTTTTTAACAAAATATGAAAATACCGTAAAAAACATCACCAAAAGTAAAATTAAAACGAAAATCGGCCAAGAAATACGGATGGTACAGTCAGCATCATAAATATGTATACATTAACAACGTTTCAGAAATATATATATACAACTTTATTCCCTTGCAGTAGAATCGTGTTTCCATATTTTTGAAAGTTTAACTGTATCCATATTATTAGACGTGACTGTACAAGCATATTAAACTGCTAATTAATTAGACAGCCATAAGACAGATAGATCCGATATGCACTGTGACGTCATGGTCATGTAACAGGTCGGTCATAGACTTCATGTAGAATTCTGTTTTGTTAGAAACAGGTAGGAACAAATCTTTGTTGGCTTGATATCTTGGTTATTTTAATAACTATTTTTAAAAAAACCTCAACTGTTTGTTATACGAATCGCTGTGAAAGAAGTCTTGAATATGCCCTATTATCGAGAGAAAGAATGTATTGCAATGATAGACACTACAATCATACCCCCTTACTAATAAACGTTGAGTAGCGGTGGTATAGCTATACAATGTTTTGTCCTTATCTGTAAAATTCAAATGTCACAATGACAGGACAAAACATTGTATACCTATACCACCGTTACTCAACGTTTATTAGTAAGGGGGATAGTATACTCGTATATAAAAAAGTACATCGTCTCCGACCCTTTAGAAGATTCTGATAGCGATTGCCACTCGTTCGCCTAGGGTTGTCCAAACTTATTTTAGTCACCTACGTAATTGACCATCTATAATTTATTATCATTGTAATGTTTATAAATTACACAAACTTGAAATAGGTAGGTACATATTATACAGGGTGTTAACGGGGGGTGTATTCAAAGAAGGTCAAAGGTAGAGGACCTTCAAAGCTACCGAAGCCAATTTAAGTGTTAAATGGTCTTTATGGTTTTTCAAAGTAATCTAATCATCGTCGAACCAGTTTTCGTAACACTTATTCCAGTTCGAAGTCGGGGTCACCAAAATAGCCCTTTTGTATGCCTCGACCGCTTCTTCAGGCGTCCGGTACCGTTGACCACGAAGTCCTGGCTTAATTTTTAGAAAAGTGAAGAAATCATTAGGGCGTAAGTCTGGGCTGTACGGCGGTTGTTCCAGATTTCCGACGTCTTGATCTTTTAAAAATTCAATTATCTGCCGGGCGGTGTGCGAGCTCGCATTATCGTGGTGCAGTAATAAACGACGTCTTGGGTTATTTTTCGGAACTCGCCGATAAGTTCTGCTAAACAAACAAAGGTTTACCAGTCAACATTAACTGTTTTACGATCTTCAAACACGATGGTGGCAACGTGGCCACTTTTCGTTACAAATGTGGCGACATATTTTTTTTAAGTGCTCCGTGAGCTTATTACCATAGTATAAATAGAAAAGTAGATCGTCTTCAAACAGTTCAAACACAGGTACATCGCGCGCGCGGCTGCATGTGTTCGTTACACCGGGCGGGGCGAACCTCCCACACGAAACTACAAATACGGGTGATATCAGGGTGACTAGACGGGTCCGCGGCGTCATTGCCTTCGGTCACGTTTGGTTGTAGTTTTTTGACAAAAAGTAGAAAATATTGTTCACTGTCTAGATAATGGTATACGAAATCCGGAGCTATTCGTTTTTCAACATACTTTTGGAGTCGGAAAGGTGATTGATTACCTACATACCTATTTAGTTTGTGTTGTGAAGAATGCTGTTTATTTTTTGATATTTATAGATTATAGCCTGTTATAGCCCACTTGCAGCTTTTGATAAATCTATTTGATTGTCAGCGTGACATTTTCATTCGTTTCAAAACGTAGGCCTTTTAAGCGTGCCCTAAACCTAGCTTAGGAAGGTACAACTATCCAGATTTCATAAAATCTGCAAGCAATTAATGTAAATACCTACTCAATTAATTAGGTATTTCGTACCGGCCTGCCTATACCTACTTAGGTGAAATAAATACGTATTAAGTAGGTTATTGAGTGTGACGTGACAGGTAACATGTGAGATGACAAGTGACGACGTGGATGGCCTAGGTAGTTGGTACTAACTAACAATAAGTAGTGCTTACGAAGCTAGCGGTCCTGGGTTCGATTCCCGGTCCGGGCAAATATTCTTGTGATGAGTGCGAGTAGGTATTTGTTTCCAATTGAGTCTTGGGTGTTTTATATCTACCTAAATAGTAATATTAAGTATGTATCGTTGCCTAGTACTAAGTACTATTAGTAACTTTTCTTTTCTTAATATACCTATACCTATATCTAGTTTTATTATTTATACGTATGCAGATACCTACATAATTATATAAAATCGTCAAAACTGCACTCAACTCTTGGGATTCTCTCAACAGCGACGGTCGGACGGACGAACGAGTGAATGTCCAAGCGGCGATTCGAGTTTAAGTAGTTCCGTCAGTGCGAACAAAACATATTTTAACGCGTGCATTTTCAATTTGGCAGCATGGTTTCTGCCGATGGATCGAACGTATAAGGCTGCTGAATTGAAAATGCACGCGCTAAAATATGTTTTGGTCGCTCTGAAGGGACTACTTAAACTCGCCGCTGCGATTTCGCTGGTTTATATTATTTAGAGTCAACAGATAAAAAGTAGGTATTTAACTAAAATAGTTTCAATTTGGTACTTAGGTACCTAAAAATATTTATGATTACCAAGGATTGAAAACCGGTTTATTTTCCGTAGCGGTTAAAGCCACTAGAGCCTAACCCATAATAAAGGTTACGCACACAGGGAGCGAAATGCATTTACCGGTTAGAGAGCGCTCCTTCCGTGTGAGCCGAGACAAGGGTGAATGACGGAAGCGCTCTCTAACCGGTTATAACCGGTAAATGCATTTCGCTCCCTGTGAGCGTAACCAATTCGTTGGAACGTAACCCAAATAATTAACCGGTTTAACCTAAATAAATACCGGTTACAATCCCTGATGATTACCTACTTTAGGTTTGTGCTATTTATGAAAATTACTATGATATTATAAATCATAGATCAAAGTATAACCAAGTAGGACACAAATTTGATAAACAAGTTTGGACAACCCTAACGCCCGGGCGGCAATAGACCAGGTATCAGAATCTCCTAAAGGGCCGGAGTCGAGCTACTTCTCTATTTATACTATGGTATTACTTTGGTCGGTTTTGGCTCATCTTGGAACACCCAAACAGTCGACTGCTGTTTAGAATACGGATCGTAGGCATATATCCAAGATTCGTCACCACTGATTATGTCATAAACGTGTTTAGCGTCTCCTCAGTTGAATTGCCGCAGAGTTTTAAGACAACATCTTACGCCAGCCGTTTTTTGGTCTTCATAAAGTAAATGTAGTATCCAGCGTGAGATAAGTTAGTTCACACTTGTACTAATTACATTTGAAAAGTTATTGTAATTAGTATGTTTGTGCACAAATAATAAGTTCGTTACTTGTCTGGCAAAATAAAAACATTTAGTACGATTGTGCACTAAGGTATCGATATCATCATCATCAAAATCTATCGAAATCCTCGGAGATAACTAGTTATACTAGAGGTAAACATATTTGTCACAAATAACCAGTTATCTGGCTACGGTTACCTCCAAAGAACAAGGGGACAAGAGGGAATATTTCAGGGACCAGTGTTAATAACTAGAGGTAACTAGTTATCTCCGAGGATTTAATTTTTCCTCTGTCTTTAAGGACACTTGCCACGGTTACCTCCAAGGAACAAAGGGTATTATACCAAAATGATATTCTAAAAACAATTAAAATAACAAGAAATATACCTTAGTGCACAGTCATACTAAATGATTTTATTTTGCCAGTAAAGTTACGAACTTATTATTTGTGCACAAACATACTAATTACAATAACTTTTGTATAATTAATACAATTGTGAACTAAGGTATGGATATATAATTAAATTACTTAATCAAATATTAATTACTTAATTAGTGGCAATTAAAGATTAAAATTTGGTCCGGGTATTACATGACTGGTTTTGCAGACACCTTTATTAAACTTTCTGAGTTCATCAATACTGGAAAATTGAGATGGACAGTAGCAATAATCATTAAGACTGCGCCGGGCGTACGCCGGATCTACAGTAGCGCCCTCATTACTTTTATTGTGTTTTCTAATAAACTAAAGTATTTTCTTGAAATTTGACAATTTTTTTTGTACTACAAATGAAAACACAACTTATTGGGTATATCATTTAGTTTAATAACAATTCACCTTCGAGTTATTAACTTAACGGAAAAAAGTGGCCCCCTTTTCCTGTTAAGCTGACTACTCAAAGGGTAATTGTTATTAAAGTTTGTAACATATCCCATAAATTGTGTTTGTACATGATATACCCTATAAGTTGTGTTTTCATTTGTAGTACAAAAACATTTCGTCTAATTCCAAGGAAATGCTTTAGTTAATTAGAAAACACAATAATAGTAATGAGGGCACCACTGGATGCTCAGCGTTTGCTCCGCACAGTCTTAAGTAATATTGTCATTTAAAAACACTGTTCTTATATTGCAATAACAATTTGTATGACTCAATTATTATTAGTGTTATTTTAAACAATAATCACAATTTTTAATAACAAATGTTGAAAATAAAATGCTGCTGCTTTGATCTGTATTTTGATTGCAATTAAACTGTATTTAACACTGATGATTTTACTTCTTTTTATTATATTTTATTTATTTATTTGTACCAGGTAATTCCTAAACACCTCCTAAATAAGAGTACCCTTTTTGGAAATATTCATTATTTTCTGTCACCCTATACTTGCATATTACATATCAATGATAATACTTAGCCTAGCATAACATTAATTAGGTAATGAATATGAGAGCTACAACTAAATGGAACAATAAGGTAATAAACCTTCAGACTGCAAACCAGTCTTTTTATTAACAAGAGCATCTAGTTCATTCAGGGGCTAAAGCTTTGATGGTAAATAAATTTCTTTACAATTTTGATGAAATGGGAAAACCTACGAAGAAATAAGACACATCCACAGTTACAACATCTACATATAAGGCTATATATAGGCATGGCCAACAGAAATCCAGAATGACTTAAGTGCAGTTTATTATGGGATCACTTAATGCATTATAATTGTTGTTAGATAAACATGATAATTAAATTTGTTTAAATTTAAACTCACCTGGACTGTAGAGTTCCGCCAACTCACGAGCTCCTTGATGCCGGGGCCCCCATCGCGGCTGCTTGCCAACTTCACTGGAAAGCTGTGTATTGGCGTTAGGGTCGTCTTCTGACATAGAGTGCTCTAGGATCTGTCGCTCAGTTTTTACTGGTGCTAACAATGTTGTAGCCATGGTACTTGCATATTCCAAGTTGCGCTCACAACTTAGACTACTGAGACCATCTCGTTTGGCGCAAGGCGCAATAGGTAGTGGCAAAGTCATTGTGAATATTGTTTTCAGACTCAGAATATTAAATTAATACTAATTCCTCATCGCAATCCCCCGAAGGATAACCATAAACTAAACCTACTTGGACGTATTTCAATTTATTGTTGTATTGCAATCACTTACAGTCAATCCGAGCGGAGTGACCGGTTGTTTCTTAACACAACGCGAGAATCAAAGCAAATACTCAAAGGGACTCGCTGCTAGTGTCGTGAACACTGATGTAGTAATTTCTCTTTAACACGACAGACGAGTAATCAAAATAAATAAAGGAATTACACTACACTAACGAAACTATTACAATGAAATGAGACATCAGATCAGAGGACAATAGCACAAATTTTGCTGCACAATAGGCCAATAGCATAGCACACAATACATCGCATAATGTTGACTTGACTTGACACTGTCACTGTCACTTGGAATTAGACATTTAGACCGATCATTCACAGTCTGATAGCGAAGCCAACCTGCAGGTCATTCCCAAACCAATCTTATGGGTCGACATAATTATGTTTACCGATTAATAAGGAAAATTATATGAAAATGTAAAGTTACGGACAAAATGCACTGTATCGACTTACGAACAACTTTCAACCACGTTGATGAAGAGTTCCTACTTTTAATATCGAGGTTATGTTAGCTCTATGCGAATTTTGTAGTATTACTCTGCCTACTACTACTCTGACTACGGTGGCAGAAGAAGCCCTACTTTGAAAATCGAAGTTCGAAGTTACGTTAGCTCCATCTCTATCTCTCGTCGTTCGAGACTACATCAAGATAAAGGGATGGAGCTATCGTAACTTCGGAATGTGATTTTCAAAGTAGGGCGTCAGGATGGACCTGTTAGTCCATGGGTGGCAGGTGGCAGGCAACCATCCAAGCCGTTTGTTTGAAGCGTTCAAAAGGTTAAGCGATTGGCTTTTTTATTTTAATCTAGTAACCCTTAAATTAAACCGAACCGAACGATTGTCAAGTAAGTGTCAAAATCAAAACAAGTTCTTATTTGAATTTAAAGGTATTCAATTCCGCTCAATTTCGCGACGTACTTTCCACTTTAAAATATAGACCAGCAGCCGCCACGTCATTAAGAAGTAAGTTGTCTATAGCACTAACTGTTGCTTATTTGAGGTTTGATCATTATTGTGCTAATAATAGAGTGTTAATTGATACCGTGATAATGAAGAGGACTTATTATCGTATTATCAAACGTTATTGACAAGTATCAAATATTAAAACTACACCCTGATCGATCTTCTAGTTTGAAATGCAAGATTGCAAGCTCCAAGTGTTGAGATAAGCTTTTTATGTCATAAATAATATTATCAAATCATGGTTTAAAGTCCACCTTTAATGTTTTAGGAACCAACATTTGACATAATGCTCCGTGGAGTACATAAAGTTGTAAGTAATACTACACTGGGTTTTTGTTCAACTATTTCTTTAAATTAATGGGAAACAGTGGTATGAATTTATGTAACTCAAGTAATAGCTTATGATTAAACAAATTCTAGTCAGAAATTGTTTTTAGTGTGGACACAATGGTTTCCTTCTGGAGCCATATATTAGCTCTCTTCAGCTATCATGCAATTACACCTCAGCCAAGAATGTCTCCAATAACCAAAACCTGCTGAGACTGCCAGTGCCAAAGCTAAGTGACACTCTTAGTAAATACTTAAAGACTGTCAAACCTCATTTGAATAATGATGAATTTGCTGCCACCTGTAATCTTGCTAAGGAGTTTGGATCAGCTGATGGAACTGGAACTAAGTTACAGGTAGTTAAAACTTTACCAAAGTAAAAAAAAACTAAATCATGTTTTTTATTCAAGTCCGTATTTAACCGATTAAAACTAAAATTGCAGGGATTATTGGAGAAAAGGGCTCAACAGCATACAAATTGGCTTGAAGAATGGTGGCTAAACACAGCTTATCTGGAGTACCGTGACCCTGTGGTGGTGTTCTCTAGTCCTGGACTAGTATTTCCTTTTCGTAAATTCAACAGTCAGGCAGATCAGTTGAAATATGCAGCAAAAACTTTACTTGCTGCCTTGGACTACAAGTCCTTAATTGACAAGTAAGTGTTCTTTTTTTTTAAACAATTTGATATATTGACTGTCATTAAAAAGAAATCATCAAACCTGCATTTATTTTATATACTTGGACTCCAAACAGAATTAAAAACTACTAGGTACACTAAAACTTTTTTATTTATTAGTAACTTCTGTAAATAAGTTAGTCTGTAAACCTCCATAAATCTGTTGAACTTTGGATTAATACTAAGTATACTCTATATTTATTTAATTCAATAGTGAACCAGCTGTATTATTCATTATCTTACTGTAGTCTCTTAAAGCGCACCACAAAATATTACTTACAAGTTATTGACAATCAATTGAGTTTCATAAAAGAAATTCACTAATCTTTTTAAATGTGTTCTTATAAAAAATATTTGAGTAGGATTTTTGACTTTTAGGCATTCTTTGTTTTTCTATTCATAATAGTGTTTTTGATATTTGGTGACTGATACTCCAATAAAATAAAATAGCACTTTAATAAAAAAAAATACACACATTTAATAGCATTTTACCCTTTAAAAATAACTCTGAAGTATATTGAAAGCACTATGAGAGAACATGGTGAGATGAGAATTAAAGTTTTAATGTTTTAATGTTTATTAGGGTACAAACGGTACAATATGGCTAATACAATAAAAATCTTAGATTATACATCAACCAGTAAAGTTACCACAGTTAAGTGAACTGAGTATGTGACGAGATGATAATGTGACCAGTTGAGAGCATGGTGAGATGAGAATTAGGTGAACTGAGCACGTGAAGAGGTGATACTGTGGCCAGACGAGAGCAAGTTGAGATGAGAATTAGGTGAGCTGAGCAAGTGACGAGTCGAGCTGAGGAAGTGACGAGATGAGTATGTGGTTAGCTGAGAGCATGGGGAGATGAGAATTAGGTGAACTGAGAATGTGGTGAATTGAGAATTTGGTGAGCTGCTCATAAGTGAAACAATTGTGTGTGGTGTGTGTTTACATAAACAATTGTTATTGTTTTGATCATTTATTTTCAGTGATAAAATCCCTGTTGAAATGATGGGTAAAAACCCATTAGACATGTCCCAGTATAAGAAAATTTTTGGAACATGTAGGATACCAGGAGTTAAAAGGGATAAACTATCTTATAATTCTACCAGCAAACATGTGACTGTCATTCACAATAACCACGTAAGTATATTTGAACTAAAATTTGGTATCATTTATTTTGTTTTAATTAACCAATTTATGCATTTTATTTAACTAGGATAAAAGCTTGGAAATAAAAGTATGAGTTTTGTGTAAGGTTAGGTTAACAGTAGGTACATTCTCAACGTTATATGCAGTGTGGAGCGGGGAGATGCAGCAGCTGTAATCTTATTTTTAGGGTTCCAAACCAAAGTGATAAAACAGGAACCCTTATGGTCAAACTTTGGCGTCCATCTTTTTGTCATGGCAATTTTTCTCAACAAGGTTAGAAGCTACACTAGCTTCCTAACCTTGCTTGCTTGCCTATATCATATTTTCGGAAAAAAACATGAAACAATAACACAGATACCGAATAAAGTGTCTAAAATAAATTGTGGAAAAATTAAAGTGACTCTAAAACTATTAATATTTAATAGTTTTTGTTACATACTTTTTGATTTACTTATTACTAAAAATGTACAAAAAATTACCACTGTGCCACTTATAACTGTGCCCCCCCTCTATTTCTAAAGGTTATTAGATAGTCAAAAATATATAAAGTATAGACTTATGGATAGTTAAGACTGCGCCGAGCAAACGCCGAGCGTCCAGTGGCGCCCTCATTACTATTATTGTGTTTTCTAATTAAATAAAAACATTCCTTGGAATCAGATGATGCGTTTTTGTCAGGGAATAGAGAATAAGGGGAACTGGCATGGTCGCCTATTACTTAGAAAACCAGTGTCGCCAAACCCACACAGTCACAGTTAAATTGATACACGGCACACTATTGCAAAACCCTTTTGATTGGTAAAAAGTTACAATACCCATTTGGTGTTACCTAGTACCATTTACAGAAAGGATCTCTACTCTAACTAAAGCAATTTACGGCCTGTAATAGAGTGTAACATTAATGTGACATGTGTCTTTTTAGTTGGCGACGCTTGATTTCCAGAAAAAGCATCGTAGTCCAGCTACTCGGCATTAGATGGCGCTATATTCAATTTTGGTTGAATTTAAATGTTTCGATACGCCCGATAACGTCCGAAACTTAAAAAGTCGTATGTGGCTTTGAATTCCGTATTACGACAAGACCTTTTGGCATAAAGAATAGGGATGCGGGTACAACATAGGTAGTTGTCGATATTTTGTGATATTTATATTAATATTTGGTGTCTTTGAAATGTAGAGAATTTGTGCAAAATGCAATAAAAAATAAATAAATGTAACCAGGTCATTCAATACTTGTTAAAATATAAACAACTAAATAGCAGGAGTCATCTGTATTGTATTGCACATATAATATTAACTATTGAGAAGGAGAAATCTGTACATTGCAGATATTTAAGAAAAAATATCTGGGGATCATTGTCCGTGAATTTGATCGAGAACTATGGAATAAAAAAATACCTTTGGATAATGGCGGTAATGAAACACAGGTTGCCAATTTAAAATATTTACTTATTTACAGAATATTTAACATGTTTACTACACTCACGAGCAAAATAATCGAATCAATGTTTGGAATTTTCCGCCCAATATCTTATTTCTTTCTCATGCAATGCTGAAATTTTTAGTACCAAATAAAAGCAGATTTTATCACCTTTCAATTGGTAATATATTTTTCAGGATCGCATGAGAAAGAAATAAGATATTGGGCGGAAAATTCCAAACATTGATTCGATTATTTTGCTCGTGAGTGTATAATAATCAACATAAAAATGCAGTAAATTGAGTAATATTTTTTTACAATTATCGGATGTCTTAGCTTAGTCAAACTACGAACCCTTATAGTTTCGCCATGTCCGTCCGTCCGTCCGTCCGTCCGTCCGTCCGCAGCCTAGCTCAGAGACCCTTAGTACTAGAAAGCTGTGTTTCGGCATAAATATACATATAAGTCATCCTCCCTGTGACATCCATCCATTTTTTTTTTTACATTTGGATCTTTTGGGAATCTAAAACGGTTGAGAAGACTTTTTAAACAGTTACTAAGCCACCACTGGATCTCCATGGTCGTAGGTAAATTCTAAGTAACACTTAAGTTTCTGTCACCCGTATTCACAAACAATACTTAAGGGATCCTTCACTGAGTAAACGCACTGCGTTCAATACAGCTTTGTGATTGGTCCTGTTTGACTGACCTTTTGTTTACGACACGATTTGAACCACCCTGTGCGTTCGTGAGCACTGTGAGACCTCATAGTGACGTTTGTGTATACGGGTGTGTTGTGTATCTGTTACTTTCTTCCACATTTCGGTTAACATAATAATTGATTAAACTTTTATCGATATGAATGTCGAAAAAACTTCGCACAGCACTCGAGTAGTGAGTATTGTTTGACAGTTGGAGCAGCGAATTAGCGAACAATCTAGATTAGTTGGCAGTTGTCATGATATATGATTATGAACTGTAACTTCTAAGAAATAGAGTAGATTATTACTCAATATTGGACGCGAATTATATCAAAGAAGATTAACATTTGTATTATTTCAATAAATAGTAAAATAATACTTACCGATGATAAGAAATGCCCGCATTAGACATCGTTTTTGTTCTGCTTGCATTTTTGCAGCTTGAGATAGCGCAACACGGCATTTTTACATTGATAATAATTTTTTCTCAATTATACAAATGTCATGCACACAGAGTCGGTTGACATAAGACTGATAATAGTCTGTGGGCGAAGTTTGTGCAACTGCACAAACACTCGGCGATACGGGAACGCCCACTTGCGTCCTCCATTAGTTCTCTACTCCGTGGTTTTTGTAGTCCAAGTAAAAACACAATTTATGGGATACGTAACAAACTTTAATAACAATGACCCTTTGAGTAGTCAGCTTAACGGGAAAAGGTGGCCAGTTTTTTCCGTTAAGTTGATAACTCGAAGGTGAATTGTTATTAAACTATGTGTTATTCCCTATAAGTTGGGTTTTCATTTTGGCGTACGCTCGGCGCAGTCTGAATGGTTTATATTTCTAGGAAAGTTTTTGAGGAAGGAAATTTTCAGCATATTGGTCTTGAAAATAAATTATAATTGGAACATGTTTTGGAATGTGCAAAAATGCCCTTTTTCTCCCTAAATGTTAACATTTTTGTTGTAAAATCAGCCCGCGAAGTTATGAGGTACAGGTCCAGGCAAAAAAAAACTTAGTTGTTATTCACCAACGCAGCAGCCGCGAAAATGTATGAAATTTCATTACATACCCGGTGTTTTACTTTTTAAAACCATGTTTGGACTGGGATAACTATCTGCCCCAACAGCCATATTCCTGGTCTCTGCAGTAATTTGCTATTACGAGTATATTACACCTCATTTGCACAAATACCCTCAATTCTTTAGATGCTTAGGTTTTTTTCTTTTCCACAATGAAGATTTTTCATGTTGACCTCTGGGGTGAAGATAATGTTGTCCTAAATGAAGAACAAATAGCGCAGCAGTTGCAACAAGTAATGGATATGTCAAAAACTAAAGCGGAGGCTGGGGTGGGTATACTGACTTCTGAAAATCGGAACTCTTGGGCAAAAGCTTATGATTTGCTTATGAAAGGTAAGACATGATTGCAACAAACACTAATTATTTCACAAAAACATCGTTTTGCTTAATTTACCATCTCTATAGTCTAATATTTATTATTATTAGATTATTACAGAAATAATAAAAGAGTTTTTCTAATACTTGTGTTTTTTACCCGACTGACCCAGAAGGAGGGTAATGTTTTTCGCGCGTATGTATGTTATGGACGTATGTCCGTTCCACTGTGACCTCCTGTAGCCTAAACGGTTCGAACGATTTTGAAGAGCTCACTCCTCGTGTCGTTAGATTTATCTTGGTTGTGGTGGGAGTGACATGGGCTATAATATTTTAATCAAAGTAATGAGAAATAAAATAATAATGACATTAAAAAAATAACACTATGTTGACGACAAAATAAAAAAAAACAGTCTAGTATTTATAGACAAAATAATTGCCACAAACTTTGCAAAAGTTTGTATTGAGATTGGTAAAATAGTAGGTATTGTTTGTTTGGTTTGTTTTATTCTGTATGTCGGCAAAACCACGGCAAAACCAATCTTTCCCAAAATACCAGAATTTAAAAAAAAACAACTTTTTTTACCAGGTCCCTTAAAAACCAGATCCGAAATATTGGATGTAAATAATAAACAATACCCTAATAATTATGAATTTTTAGTTTTAGGATTCCGATATATTGAGAATCTGGTATTTCGGCAATGAGCGAGCATAAAAGCAGAGAGTAGGGGACGGAAGAAAATATGACCTAGATTGATCTTTCAGATGACCAGAATAAAGAATCGTTATCAGACGTGCAGTCTAGTCTGGTAGTGCTGTGTTTGGACGCTCCCGTCGGTTTGTGGGATTCGGATTGTAAAGATAGTCGCCAGAACACAGCAGCGGCTCAGACCATTCACGGCGGTGGCGCGAATTGCAACGGAGGCAATCGTTGGTTCGACAAGACCGTGCAGGTACCTACATACCTGTCTATCTATAGCTACATGATATATAGATATTTATATAGCTGCATGAAGTTAAGCAAGTCGTTCGACAAATAAAAACTGGCAAGCAGATATAGTACCTACACAATATAAATACTGCTTTCATTCATAATTATGAAAGAGGAGATGCAACTTCCTACCACCAACGTACGGTAGCGAGGTTGTAAAGTTTTTTGCGTATGCACTTTGGCTCTATTGTTATTGGGAAATATTAATACAACTCCGTAACAGTGCATCAGTGATTTAAGAAAATCTTTCAATGACTTTGGCGGGTTTTAATGTACTACGTTTTATTTTTTCTTTTCTTACCGTTGTAATAAGTACGAAATGTTTTTTATACCATTCCCCGTATAAAAAGCTTATTTTATTCACTGAAAACATAAGCAGCAGCAAGCAACATAAAAAGCACTTTTAAACACTGTTTACCAAAATAGTGATTAAAAGTGAGTTTGAATTTAGAACACACCAATATATTCGACATCACTCTGAATGATATACAACCTCTTTGCGCAAAAAAGATGCGATACAAGCTCATGTGCAAAGAATACTCGACATACAAACTCCTTGTGCAAATAACTCCTCGACATTTGATTGGTCGACAATTCGACATTAACGACCGGGAGTTTAGGATTTAAAAAAAAGTTTTGTTTTATGTCATTAGTAGGTAAATTGGCGCCATTTTGAATCTTTCTTTTCCTCGTAGTCATGGTATAAAGTATAGTATGCAACTCTTGAATAAAACGGATTTATATCAAGGGCCATGAATCACTCGCGTCGCTCAGGATTCTACTTGAATCACTCCACGCGGTCGTGATTCCGTCGTTAGGTATCCTTCACTTGCTCGTGAGTCATCTATCATCTATGGCCCTCGCTTAAAATCCGCCCTTTATTAATTAATTTCATAATATACTATTAAAAGCATTTGAACTCGGCTACCATTTTTTTAAACATGATTCTTAGCATCCCGAATTGTTTTTAACTTTTAGAGTTCATAACTTTTTTTCAAATCCTTTCTGCAAGCATTCATTTTATTTTAGAACAAACTAATACTACATCAGTGTTGAAAAAATAGAAATAATGTTGTTGCTATAAAAAAAGTTATTATAGTTAAATAGTGTTGGTATTACTTCAAAAAATGTATAAATATGATATTAAACGTCAGCTTTAGAATAGTGGCTACCGAGGCAAATATGTCCCAATTGGCCCCAACTACCTCTTGTTTTCATTTGTCGAACTTTGTTAGAGCATGATTATTATTTGTCATTAATAACAAGATTAGCGTTTTGACATGTTTTGATTAGGTACGGTTCATATTAATGAGACGTAATTTTACCTCAAAAACGCAGCTAGCAACTTAGTGTAATGGGGGCCCTGTTGTACTTTCTATGATTGAGTCTTTAATGAGCCGTGTTCTGAGTGCACAACTTGGAGCTTATCGGTATTTTTCTGATTTACCGTTAAGCACTACATTATTCATATTCAATTTAAACACTGTAAAGTCGAAAGCATTAATCTCACACAGCCATCGCCTCAAATGTATATACTATAGACCATATTGTTAGTGGCCTGGGCGTATTTTTGGCATCTTGATATTTATGACTGACTGTACAAGTGAGATATGTTATATGTTGTAGTTTATTGTCGGCGCTGATGGCGTGACCGGCTTGACCTACGAACACTCCCCAGCAGAAGGGCAGCCAATAGCAGTGTTAACGGATTTCCTCATTAATTTCATGTAAGATTTCTTTATAGTTTATTGGTAGTCTCTAAGTGACATAATTATGCCATTCAAAGTTAGGGTTAGTAATTAAGTATGTAGCTCTGCCTATCCCACTCTGGGAATGAAGGCGTCAGTTTAGTTTATTTAACTTAAAGTTTTAAGAAGTTATGAAATGGAAATAGTTCTAAATGATAACAAGCACTTAAAAATAATTGCTCATGTTTCTTTATATTTCAGCGATCAAGATAAGGCTACATGCAGAGCTGCTTCCACCTGCCCAAAGCCACCTAAACTCTTAAAGTTTAATGTGAACTCCGAAGTTGGTAGTATGATCAAAACCGCTCATAACAGTTTGGACAAGTTAGTGTTTACTACCTTACATTTAATATTATGATATTGTTTCTAGGGTCCCGTACCAAAATGGTAAAAAGGAACCCTTAAGGTGAGACTTCGATGTCGTCTGTCTGTCGTATGTCACAGTAGGTTTTTCTCTGAAACTATAGAAGCTATCAACTGGAATTTGGAATTGTTGCATAACTAGCTTCGCCGCATCTGTTTTTACTAAATACGATATGAAATTATTTTTTACACGTCTGCCCTAAAAAGGAGTGTAATGTTTTCAGGGTTTAGATACGGATGTATGATTCTTTATTCCAACATAACTTCTAAACGCCTGATCCGATTTACATGTGTGTGGTATTGTTAGAATCCTTTCACCATCCAGTGAGACATAGGATACCTAAGCTGTTGAATGGCAACATGTCAGTTGTACAGGTAGGTAGAGACGACTATATAAAAAATGCATTCGGGTTTTTAAAGCTTGCATTTCAAATATTTTCCTGCCCCCCCCCCCCCCCCCTTATCTTTCAAGTTCATGGTCCAAATAATCAGTTTAACTCATTATTTTTATTTTAAGCAAAAAAGATGAAGGAATAATTGACAAAAAGTTTTAAAAACTATTAAAATTTAGGCTACTCATAATGGATGCAATATTGACTTTTCCAATACCGGAATTGAAATTCGGTATTGTGACTCAATCTCGGAATTCCGATACTAGTATAGGAATTGGGGATCTTTTAGAAAAACACACTTTTTAAGGTAAAGGAAAAAGTATTTATTGAAATAAGATTAAAGCCTCTAAATAATCAGCATAACTGAATAAACAAAATAATTCTTTTAAGTAAGGTTTTTTGTATTAACAAAAGACATATTATTATTACCATTATTTTAAGTTAATAAAGACCTAAATGTTGAATTATAGAATCATCTTCTATACTTACATTATTAATAAAAGGAGATCACGTATTTGGCTTAACAGAATAACTCTCATTTAAAGATCTACAAATTAATAATTGAACTAATAATATATGGAAGGATTAACATGTAATTATTGCATACTAGGTGCTGCCATCTATGTGTTGGAGCTTGTAACTAAACCAGGGAACTCCATAGATAACTTCGAAATAATCGAATAATTACGTTTTGTTTCGGTATTAGAATACCGGAATTAAAAGGTAATGAATACTGGAATTACGGCATTGATAGGCCCAATATCGGAATTCAATTTCGATATTAAAAGTGTTCCGGTATTGCTCTGTCTAATCTCGGAATTGTAATATCGTAAAAAATGGTCCGAGATTTCGAGATTCCGAGATCTCGGAATCGCTTCGGTTTATGTGAGGCTTCTGTAAAACCACAACACAAAACCACACATAAAACCCAATTTATTATACATAAAAACCTTCCTCTTGAATCACTATTAAAAAAACCGCATCAAATTCCGTTGCGTAGTTTTAGCATACATAGGGACATACAGAGGGAAGCGACTTTGTTTTATACTATTTAGTGTTAAAGATCATAACAAAATCAGTATTTTCTTTTGCGTTTTCCAACCTTATTATCAAAATCAAAAAATCAAACTATTTAGTCCAACTCGCACTTGCCCATTTTGTCTTCATACTAACTGCCGGTAGGCATGTTTCGTAATTATTAACGATTCACGTTTTGATGAATCGGATTTTGTTTAGGCATTATCTGTTCGTGTATCTAGCCGCGCATTAGTTACGTTAATATTGTATAAGTATGTTATTGTAATTAAATTAGATTGTAACTAACTGACAAGGTGGTCGCTCTCTCATCCGTACCATCATGGACATCTCCGGTAAAGTGGTGATCCCGACTGAACAATGATTGTCGCTACCCTGCCTGACGTCCCACCAATATGGGGTAACCACCGGTAAAGTAGTCACCCCGACGTGATCTGAACACGCTGATCCGGTAAAGTAACTACGAATCATTCAAAATTCGTGGAAATCGGACTTCATTTAGGAAGCTCGCTTGGAGCTAGTTTTAAAGATTTTTTTTGATAGCTACGTGATTCAATCATCTCTTCACAAATTTAAGTTTGCTTTGTTTTGATTAGGTATTCAGGGTGCAACTTTAATTACCGTTTGCGTTAATTACCTGCGGCTGAACCTTCTCCACTTTCCATTCTGTGTGTATAACGATTTAACTTTAGGGCAATTCTATTACAGTTTTTGTATTTGTAAGTACGTAATTTCAGATTAGTCGACAATCTTGAGTTAAATTGCTTTACGTTCGAGAACTATGGCAAGGATTTCATCAAGTCACAAAAATTAAGCCCGGACAGCTACCTGCAGATGGCTATGCAGTATGCGTTTTATAAGTTAGTATAACTGAGTATTATTATTATTGCTTATATACTATTGTAACCAACTTCAAAAAGCGAGGTTCACAATTCGGGGGATTATTTTACCTCTTATTTATGATTTATATTAAGTATGGGGCAATTTGACATGATGTTGAAATTGTATATATGATTATGATTATGTATGTTCAAAGTACACAGAAAGTATGAATAAAAACATTGGTGGAAATAAGGGACAATATTTCTGTTTCAATAAACACCTCGGTAATAAAATTGTTTTCTAAGTTACACAACAAGCTTTCGCCCCTAACTTATACATTTCCACTTAAGTATCTACATACAGTCAGGGTAAAAGAAGGTTCGTCACTTTTCGACTCTTATTTCAACGCTGTTAAGGTCCAAAAGTGTCGAACCTTTCTTTACCCTGACTACGTAGTACATACCGATGTATGTAATTATTAGGTTTTCATAAGGCAGGTAGTTTCTTTGGGGTTGCATGTGCTAAATGCTTGAAGAAATACTTTTTTGTAGACGTGGCAAACACTAGCTGGTCAGTAGGTTTCTTTAAATTACGTCATTGGTGATGACGATATTGGTAAGACAGCGTATAGTTAGTATGTTACTAGTACTAGTAGTCATAATGTTGAATTTATTCAGGGTACATAAAAAACCGGGAGCGCACTATGAGTCTGCAGCGACGCGAATGTACGCAGGCGGCCGCACTGAAACTATCAGATCGTGCTCCATAGAATCCATAGACTTTGCCAAGGCTATGTTGGATTCTCAAAGCTCGGCTAAAGAGAAGAAGGCCGCAATGCAAAAAGCTATAAATGCTCACAAAGACTATACAGTACAGGTATGTATGTTCCCATAACGTAACCTACAATACGGGACGGATCTTCTTTTCCTTAGGTAGCATTATAAATATTATATTATTTTACATCGATACTTGTTTCAGGCATTGCAAGGTTTGGGTGTCGATCGCCATCTCCTCGGATTGAAATTGGTCGCGTTGGAGAACGGTATCGAACTACATAAATTATATTCCGATCCGGGATTTGTACGAAGCGCGAACATGCGGCTTTCAACTAGTCAGGTATTACTTAGTTAATCGTTTTTTTTTTTGTTAATATTAAATCAATAACGACCTTAAGCCCAGTTTAGACTTCAAACAAATGGACGATGGGCAAAAATGTGCCCACCCGCCAACAGAAATGAAACATGTCTCATAAATGTTAGTGACACGAGTGATTTATAATTGTATACTATGACGAAATCGTCCTATGTATTACTTGGAAAATCATAATCGTATCGTTTGGAATTTGTTTAAAAATAAACACATTCTTGCCTTGCTTGCTTTTGAAAGATCTTTTTTTTTCAATAATCGATTTTGCAACTATAATAGGTATGAAGATATAAATAATCTGACATGCGTCCCGTGACTGTTGGAAGGTGGGAACCATACAAAATCCCCCGCCACCCTTTGCGGCAATCTATTAGCTGTTTTGCTCAAACACAGGTCAAATACGATTTGGATTTACCGCCTAGAATACAGGCGCTGTTTTGGTATTGTTTTTATTCGGCCGCCATTACTGTGAAAGTAAGTAAGAGCTATCAAAACGTTGACAATACGATAACTGGTCAAAAACGATTTGGTCTGCCATACGAATGGCGGCCGAGTTAAAATAAAACTACAATAATATGTCAAAAACACTAGATTTTACCCAGTATAACACAGCTCCTGTATGTGTTATTAAATTATTATTTTTCTCCTTAAGCCATAAAAAAGGTTGGAACATGGCTTTTTTTACTTTACGCATACGAGAGTAAGCAAGAAACCGGTAAATCGAGAATAAATAAATAAATAAAAAATAAAACTGGTGGCTTTTAAGCAAGTCAAAATTAAAAAACATCAACAAAATATTTAAATGTTTAAAATTATAAAGACACATCCGATGAAGCAAGTGCCAAGTGGTAAGTGCCGCGTGCGTTGCAGGTGGCGTGCAAGTGTGACGGGTTCATGTGCTACGGGCCCCTGGTGGCGGACGGGTACGCGACGTGCTACAACCCGCGCGCCGCGTCCGTCAACTTCGGCACGTCGGCGTTCCGCGCCGGCCGCGACGCCAGCCTGCCCGCCTACCGCGCCGCGCTGGAGCACGCGCTCGCGCACATGCACGACGTGCTGCTCCACGCCACGCCCTCCAAGCTCTAAATGCTATACCTAAACTCCGTTTGTGTAGGTACTTCGATCAATGTTTAACAACCGAATCACGTGACCCTGTCTCGGTTCATTTAGACCCAGCGAAGGAGTGCTGTAGAACATGTTTTGTCTTTATTTTTACTAAGAAAACGTAAGAGATAATGCATAGAATTCTTGTTCGTTCGCGTGGTCTAAACGCAGCATCAGACGACGACGGAACGAAACTTCTATTGGCTAAGGAATTTTATGTGGTTTTCTTTGCTTATTTACAGTTACTATACCTATGCCAATAAAGTATAAAGTTACAGCCCGGTGGAAGTATTGTATACTTCATGGAGATTTATCAACTATTGTCTTTTGAAACTGATAATTATGTGATTTATATACCAGGGTCCAAATTGAAATCCTATCATTGTTAAATTTTTTATATTCTTAGATGTATAATTTATAAAAAGGTGTAATCGTAAAGTAAGTCAAGTTTTATTATTAGTTTTAAGCTTAAAGCGACTGTCATCTTATTAAGTGCCTTTACTCCTACATCTTGTACTTTATAATTATGTTATTTTGGGATGGAATTTTTTGTTCCTATTCTTTAACTTGCCAAGTATTATTTTGTTTGTTTATTGTATTTTAAATCGCTATTTTTAACAAAAATAAAATATGCTTCATAATTTCTTATGCCCCACTGCATTTTTATTTTTTATTTGATTTATCGGGATGAATATTTTTTTGATAAGTGTCATGTGTCATTAGGTCATTACATATACAGTTAGGTGCAAAACTGAGTCAATAGATAATAGAACCTTAGTAAAATGTTAATTTATTAGTCGATGACAAACAAATAAATTTTCAAATGCTTAATATAGGTGAAAATCTTAAGTAAAATAAAAAGTAAAGTACAAAACTAATATGGAATTAACGTCAAATTTCAAACATAGAATGTCGAACGGTCTGTACAGATGTGTTACAACTACATGCAAGAGGTTATTTACTTAAGATTTTCACCTATACAGAATAGTACTCCTTAAAGTTCGTTACACTACTGCTACTGTTGTGACTGCTGAACAAATGATTTACTTGCCATTTATAGTTGTTTAGTCATTTTGAACGAAAAACGAAAATTTCAATTACATTATTTTTATTAGTAATTTAGTTTTCTCTATGTCAACCCCATTTTTTTTTCTTTTTGACCTGCTATCAGTCGCTTAGGGTTGTAGTTCAAGGGGGTTTTAGCGAGTCAGGGCCTCTTTAGTCTCTTAATTGGTTTTGGCTGTAGTAGCGTGTGGGATAGAGGGTTTGAATGGTCAATCGGACTTTATAGTTCGTTGAGTAACGCTTTGCTTGTTCTTTTAATGTATGTATGTATGTATGTATTTCTAGGTAATTGTATATTTCTGTGTTGCGGGCGTACCAAGGCGCACCAGATATGACTCTGGATGTTATTTTGGGCTCATTGTATACATAGACTGTTACTCTTGCTGACCGATGTCCACAACTGAATGCCGTAAGTCCAGATGGGTTTGATGCCAGAGCAGTATATTCTCAGTTTATTGCTTAGGGATAAGGTGGACTGTCTTCCAAGAAACCAAAGTAGATTTTTAAACTTAAAGTTGATTGTAAAACCCGATCGAACGCTTGTTGCACGTATAGAAAATCAGCCGAGCAGTACTCCTTCCTCTCAAGAGATTTTCTTATAATGTGGTAGACTCTTTGTACTTGTTCGACAGTTGAGTGCTGCTTGCGGAATCCAAGCTGGTGGTCAGGTATAATTTGGTCGTTGTTAGGTGCAAGCTTAATCTTTTCCCACAATGTCGATAGTACCGGTGCGGTGTCAGGCTGATAGGGCGGTATGACGAGACCTCGGAGGGTGGTTTAGCTGGCTTGTGGATTAAAACGACCTGTGATATTTTCCCCAGCGCTGAAACGAATGATCAGAAATACAATGCCCTTCTTGGGGAGCTCTTTTAATAATCTTGGACTGGTATTTGGCCCCATTAGGCGTATTTCTTTGGCCAATTCACAAGGAGAAGTATAGAGCGCAAGGGGAGGCACATCTGGAGGTCCTGCTTAAGTTCTTGTTCTATTTCCGGATCTTCAGGAGTATCTGTACTATTCAGTTGGAAAATATCTGCCAGATGGTTGGCAAAGGCCTCAGATTTTTCTTGGTCAGTTCGAGCCCAGGAGTTTCCGGATTTAATAGAGCATTATTGGGGTTGTGGACTGTTTTTAGTAGCTTGGTCACACGAGCAGAGAGAGCATTTATTTAGCTGGTGTAGATTTGTCTTTCTTTTTGCACTCCGAGGTTTTGTGGCCATTACCGCATTTCACGCATCTGTAGGGTCTCGTGCAATTATACTTTGAGTGACCATATTCTTGGCATCGATGGCAGTGGACGGACGATGCTTTTTGATTTACGAGGATCCTCTATCTTTACCTTTTAGTGAAATATATATTTGATATTTTTGATCGCAGGATACTTTACGCTAGGTTCGACTTTAACAAAGAAAGTTGAACTGGGCTTTTTATCAGCTCCGTAGCGAGCGTTTATTATTTTACCTTCGACTTTATTTGTTAGTTGCGTTGACAGCATTAACAATCGCTTCAGTGGAGTGCTGTGGTGCAGGTCTTTTATGACAAAGCGATAGCACTACTTAACGATAGTCTTAACGTTACCTACCATGGTAGGTACCCAAGGAGTGCCGTTCTTTCTCGTGCAACTGTTCTCAGTTATTTATTTATGTAGGTACCTAGTCTTCATTTTTTGAATTGAGCTTATCCACTTTACAAAGCCATTTGTCTAGTTAGAACGAGTACGTCCCTGGCGACATACCTGCTATAAACGCGAAGTGATCTTTTTCTTTTAAAGCATTTATAATCTTATGAAAAGCTTATAGAATCGACAATCCATTGAAATTTCAAGGTATCTCAAAGTCCTTTTACTACGAAGTAGGTCGTTATTACCACGATCGTTGACTATGCCATTTCTCTTGGTACAGGATTAATTTCAGTACTATCGTGTAGAAACCTAATAGGTTAGGTTAGGTTAGTTTTATAAAAAGCCTGAAATATTTAGTTACAGAAAAAAAAGCGGGTTGGCAAATGAAACAGTTGGGAAACGATACATTCGGCCAATCATATTTCGGCCAAAAGGCAGAGAACCATAATATATTTTTTTAAAGAATAACTTTGACTGAAGCCCTAAAACCTGCTAGGGGCCTTTGGGTCTCTTAGCGTATTCTGTAGGTACCTACTCTTTGATGCAGTGGTTCGGAGAATTATTTAACTTAGTGAGTGACTAACATAATTTATTTTAGGACCGCCCGCCGCCGGAACAGAGTTCATCTTTATTACTTAGAACCATTAAAATCGACCACAGTCCATTTCCAAGTCTTTTCTCCTTTTCTATGTTGAAACTATGGAAATAACTTAACTTTTCCCCACGATACTTTTACTTTTACAATTTGAGCTGTCTCATTTGTTCCACCACTACCTACGATGTAGGTCAAAACATTACGGTCGCAGCTTATAATACAAAATACAATGTTCCACGCATGAATACGAATATGAAATAATGCCCATCAATTTCAACATAAAAACGCACAGTCGGCAAATAGTTTAAATAGAGATCATTGATGATTATAAATGAAAAACATTAATAAAAAATAAAAACAACGCAGTTGTACACTGTACAAATAATATTTATTAAACTCATTAGTTACACATAATATGCAATACCTAAACTACAAAACTTTATCAGTTTAAATAAGAAAACAATTGATTATAAATTATAACATATTGGTGTAAAACGATAAGTGAAGATTATATGTAAAGGACATGAAAAAATAAGTAGGTATATCTAAAAGCCTTAAGTTGTAAATCATACCATTTGCCTTTACAATATTTATTTACCGTTAACCTCCTCAGCCCACAGTAATCTTTCCAAATTCACGGCTTTAGGTGGTCTTTTCGCTTGAATGTACATATCTTTTCCCAACAAATGATAGTGTATTATATTGATACGGTGTAACATTTGTATTCAGTTAGATATACAGACCTCGAGTTTTATTTTATTTTATTAAAAAAATGGATTTACCATTTGAACCCCCTAGTTATTATATTATAATATATTATATAACTGTGCCGTACGTAACGGTGCGGGCAAGAGATCTTAAAAGGTATTTGTGGTTTGGGTACAGTGGGTTAGACTCGCATAACTCATAGAGCGGACGAGTGCGAATGAGAGAGAGGTAAAAACCCGGCCTTTTTAAGAGCTCTCACGCTGTACCTTGGGTTATAGAGGTCTAAAGTGCAAGTTTGATTCGAGCACCGAGGATTCGGCGCCTAGTCTTATTTGTATGCAATATCAGAAATTTTATAAAGTCCTGCTGCTGTTTGCTAGTTTACTGTTTTTTTACCACATAACACAACACGGGACGTATCTACCGCTCTAAGCAGGTAATCAGAAGGGGCAATGTTTTACTTATACATTTTTTTTCTGTATTTTAAGGTTCCGCACTGAGAGGGTGCCGACGGGCCCTATTATTTATTATTATAGATCAGTCTGTTCGACAGTAGGCTGTGCTTATCTCATGGACTGTTTGTTATAAGTGCAGTTGACAGTTTCAGTGTCTAGTGCCGCTATAAAAAAATAATGAAACTAATCTAAAATAAAATAAATACAAGAAACGTGTTTTGCTGGCGTTTTTTGCTCTATCTTGACAACTGCTCCTGTAGCTATCTCTTGAACCGTAATAGGTAGTCACATGATTTTTCAAAAAGTGAGTTCCTAATACTATTTCTGCTTAAATATAACAAATACTAAGAACTAAATTAAATTAAAAATTAGAGCCTATACAATAATGGTACAGAACCCTTAGTGTACGAGCCTGACTCCCAACTTACTTAAAAAACCACAAGTGTTAGTGACTCCTCATTTTTTTGTCATATAAAAAAAAGCGTTGCGTATTTTTAAGGATTTTATCTTGGTTAGGTACTTTCTAAAAAAAGGGGGTTTTCTTCGCATTTCAAGAATAGACTTATCCTATTTAACTCGACAGCTTACAAATTATGATAGATACTTGAATTTTCAAACGATGTGGCATCGATGCTAAATACTACATAATGCTTCAAATTCCAGCCCAATAGTTTTAGCCGTTTCAGAAGGGGTCAGGACTCAGGGGACAACACAGTCTCTTATGTATATTACTAGCGTGAAACCAGCGTCAAAAGTTCTGCGAAAAAATATCTAACAGATGGTGAAAAACGCATTAAAATCAATTTAGCAGTTTTTGAAATTATCGCGACATACAGACAGACAGAGGCGGCGGGGGACTTGGTTTTATAATATATAGAGAATTTAATAAGAGTTCCGTTTGAGTGTTACAGCAATCCCCTGTTAATCGAACCCTGCCTTTGCCAAATTAACTATCCCCGCCAACTTGTCTGGAAAATAACTAGTTTATCGGCTATTTGTTTTAATTCGGAGTAAGGATTCAATGGTCCACAAATGGCTCCATAAATTCTTAATTTTATTATTTAGGCAGCTAATAAAAAAGAAACAGAAATAAACTGATAGGTATCATTTGATAGCTGCCTTGAGGTACTTTTTAGGGTAATTAACGAGAAATGCAGAGGAAAACACCCTGCCCCTTAAAGAATTACTAAAAATAAATTTCTCCCACATGACAGCTAATATATACTTAACAGGAAAAATTATAAATGTTTTAAGGAATAAGGTTAACGTTGTCGCAAGGCAACACCCAACCTTTGTATTGCGGTTGGTAAAATAGTCTATCGGCAAAGAAGCAACCATGAACTCACATTTTGACCATAGTTAAATTTTTATGTAGATAGGTAGGTACACTTTAAATGTTATTTCGCATCATTACTGAAGACATTAAAAAAAAGGAAATTAAAAGTGTACCAAACCAATGTTTTCAATATTAATGCCAAATTAAAGTTGAAGTGCATCTACCTAAAAATGTAACTACCTTCAAAATTACAGGAGCTCATGGTACTACCTCGTCGTTTGTTTACTTAAAATTGCTGTAATGGTGTAGATTATGTACCCTGTGATGTGGCTTCTAATAGATAATGACTTCAAACAGGATTTCATAAGGTTTATAATATTTCATCCAAACAAGATGTTGGTTCTCACTCGACCGCCCATCACATACATCTCCCATTATTGTATCGATTTAAGTAACGAAATTCTTAAGGTGTAGGTATATGTGTGTAAGAGTGTGGTGCGAGCTGGTGTATCAAGTGCACCGAATACGGAGGTCGAAAATCTTGGCAAATATTATGGCATTTTCTTTGATAAATCGCAATTACAAACAACCCGAATAACGAGAAACGTAACGTACCTAACGTGTGTAAAAAAAGAGATTGCCGATATGAACCTGAGTGCCAGACTCGGTAGATCGATTATACTGCTCATTGCTTGAATTATAAATTAAATTACAAAGTAAACATTTAAATTATAATGACCAGCCTGCAGCTGTTTTGAGAAGTTGATCAACGGGGCAACAGCTCGCTTAAGGCGCCATTCTGAGGTATTACTTTTAACAATAAAAAGAGAATCAAGTACCAATACACCGCAAACCATATAACCTATAACATATTTGTATTATACACTTCACAGTTTATAATAAATAAAAATAACTATTACCGCTGGCCCGCGAAGTCTCCTTCCGAGTTCCGCCTCATTCGAAAGCAAAGCGAGTAGGCAATATTAGAGCCCACAATTATTAATCACACCATTTATGAAACAAATGTTTGGAAATGGGTTTTGATAATATGTACATCTATCAATTATTAAACAATGAAATTTGCCCAAAGATATTGATGCAATATATAATATATACTATGTATCATTCATTACAACGATAGCCCTATCTTAAATTTGTCCATAGATAAGACATAGAATAAATTAATAGCGAATGCATACAACACACTTTTAAGAAAAAGTTCGTAATATATTTTTTGCGGTTTTTTAATAATATGCACAAACCACAACCTGAAATCTTGATATAAAAAAGTGAAACCCTCGGTCCATAACGCACCATAACCCAGTGATTGAATTGGAATGTAAATTATTTTAAAAACAGAAAAGACTCAGTAATACTCTTATTAAAGATCTTACATATATATTACTTTAAATACTCTAGTTAGCTTATCAATTGATGTTTGATATCCAGAAAGCATTAGTGCGCACTAATGTATGTGGAGTTAACCGCCCAATGCCTGTCAGCCATGGCTGTGCGTGGTCACAGTTGTCGCCGACAGGTTGGTTAGCAGGCGCAGTTGTCCCGAGCGGCGGGCGGCGCTGCCAGCGGGCGCCCTGGCGACGCCGGCTTATGCTGGACTCCAGACTCGGCCGCATTCAAATCCAGTCTACCATCTTGAATACTTTGATAAATCTTTTTAGCTGTCTCTAGAAAAGCCTCTTCTACATTTTGCCCGCTATAAATAAACACAAATAAGTGAGTAAACATGAATATATGATCTAAATATCACAAGTGTTTAACTAATACACAGCTTTTTTGTAACCATTTTACAAAGAGCTGTCGAAGGTCCAAAGACTAGCATGTCTAATGAGAACTGGGACAATGAGAACATCACCAACACAGGCCCTAGAGATAATGCTGGGACTGAATCCTGTACATTTCGAAGTGGAGAAGAGAGCCACAGAACAGTGATACGGAATAATAATGGGCAGAGGGTGGATATGGACAAAAGAGATGCAAGCATACAAAAGGAGTCAATGATTAACATGGACATGCTCATGCTTAACAACAACCAAATAATGAAAAGGAAGAACTTTGACAAAAAATGCAGAATTGACATAGGAGAGAGACAAAACTGGGAATTGGAAGTTATGGAACCTAAGATCACATGCTTCACGGATGGTTCCTGGAAATCGTCACCCAAGAGAGCAGGGGTTGTCATATACAACAAGGAACTGAATGAGCACACAACAATACCACTAGGGGGCTAAACAAGTGTCTTCTAAGCAGAAATACATACATATATGCCATAATGGAATGTGCACGCACAGACCCTCAAGGAAAGAAGGGATATAACGGTAACAAAATTCATAATATACTCAGACAGTCAAGCAGCACTCAAAAGCACTAGACAACCCGGAAGTTAAATTCTCGTTAGTCTAAAAATGCAGAAATTTACTGACCACCTTAGGCAACACATCACAAGTTATGCTGCTGGCCCATGGGTACGAGGACATAGCAGGGAAACAGACAACAAGAAGGCTGATGAACTAGCTAGAACAGGAGTAGACCAACAGTACCCGGTACTCCTGATATCAGCAACTGTCACAAAGGGAGTTAAAGCTAGAAGAACAGAGACAAAAACACATGGGTGTAGTGTAGACTGTTGACAGTCCAAGCTCATGATTGGAAGGGTAACAAAAACAGAACAAGGTAGCTTCTAAATCTTGGTTCGTACAATCTTAACATACTAACAAAAGTGCTGACTGAGCACTGGCCGCTCCTAATGGTAATAATAAATAAACATAGGTATAACATAAGATCCCTCTGCTCACATTGCTGGAAGGACGAAACGAGCCAGCATGTCCTAGCCAAGTGCGTCATGTACTCTTCACTGAGATACCGCACATTTGGGGAGGACTGGTTATCTAACAAAGCACAAAAGCATAAACCTGCAGGACGCACTACTCTGTAAGGAAACGAAAAGATGGGATCCATGCTTGATGGGAGTGTCGCTGGACGTATGGCTCAACCAAGGGGAACTTGGCAGAATGACCGGGAGACAGATCGACCCCCCGCCTGATCCGGCCAGGCGTCCCCAGTCATCATCATCATCATCAACCATGTAACACATTCATTGCACATTTCGGATATCATGTTGGGATTTTGGATAAACTTAGTGATCGTATGTCGTGCAAACCTGCTGTAATGCTCATAATTAATTCAATTGGTATCAGAGTAGTGTCAACTTATCTTGTTTCATGTCATTGTTCCTAAGCCACACTCCTCTACATACAGGGGCCTGTTTTATAAAGCTACAAATACAGGTTACAAGTTTTCATTTGAGACAACCTCGACCAATAGTGACCAGCCATTTGAGTAGTGAAACGTGTCCCAGGTGTTATTTAGTATTAAATTTAGTTACAGGTAAACATGCAACAAAACATACAGAGGCTAACCATAGCAAGCCTCCAAGACGCGTGTTTAGGGCGCTGCATATCAATCGCGAAAAAGAGCAGAGCGAGTTCAATCTGCCTGCTAACTATGTTTGATTAAATAGAATCCTGCACAAACTTGCTCACAATGGCCTCGGGCGCAAATGTAGTGCGCCCCTTACACAGTAGCGGATCAGACAACTGCTTTGTGTTGTCGCAAACAACTTCATACAAAATAGAATGCACAGCGCCCAAAGCACGCGCTCTGTGGCTAGTCCCATAGAATAAAGATACTAACGTTTTAGCACTTGCTTCAACAAACATCAACCCATTCTCATCAGCAAATTGTTTAGCTTCTTCATATGTTACATCTCTTTGGCCATCCAAGTCAGACTTGTTGCCAATTAGGAATATCACAGTGCTTGGGTTAGTTAAGTTGCGTGTATCTGTTAACCAGCTACTTAGATGATTATAGGTGGATCTGTAAAAAAGTATACAAATCAAGTATAAAATTCAAAATTCCTAGTGGTCTATTTTTCATATACAAAATAAAAAGAGTATTGTTCATATATTACCTTCGTGTAATATCATACACCATTAGTGCACCAGCAGCTCCTCTGTAGTAAGAGCGAGTGACCGCCCTGAAACGCTCCTGTCCGGCTGTGTCCCATATTTGCAACTTGATCTTCTGTCCTGCTACTTCAATTATTCGGGTTCCAAATTCAACTCCAATGGTATGGGGGCAGTCAGCCATAACTGTATTAATAATAAACATGCAAGTATATCAATATGTTTTTTATTACATTTTACAATTTGTAGATATTCACTTACATTTCTTTTCAGTAAACTGATGCAGCAAGCAGGATTTACCAACCCCCATGTCACCAATAATTATATACTTAAATATGTAAGAGTAGTTATAAGGTCCTGATGTCATCTTGCTGAAAATATATAGTGCTATAATCAAACACAATAAATATGCATAGGTGCAACCAAAATAATGAAATAAACTACTAAATTGTGTATCACTGAATCCATCTGCATACAAATTATTTGTGGTCCAGTTACGCAGGATAAAAAGGAAGCCTATATTATTATTGGTTTGCAAAAATCAATCACTACGAAAGAGAAACCAACAACACGCATTCATAATCACACTAAGAAGAAAAATAACAAAATTTAACATTTCCTTAGATAAAGACTGTTAATAGAAGAAAAACAGAAAGCTCTGAAATACAAAACTAAAACAATATAATGAATGGATTGACTGTACAAAATAAGGCGTAAACTACGCTTGTCACATTGATTGATTTAATAAAACAAACACAATCACTTTTGGAATACTTCAGGTACCAAGACATCGATTAAGTTAAGGAAATAACTTACATTGCTGAATAATTAAAAGAAGTAGGCAATAATTAAAACAAAGACTTCCCTTGGATGCTGATGTTTCCTATTTTTTATAAATCGATGTTTTCACTACTTCAAACTCAAAGAAACGTCATCACTCAGCACAGTCAGTAGGTGCTTGACATTCAGTTCAGTTACAGATAAACTAATAAAGACAGGTGTTTGCTATTTATACTATCCAGTCATCCATAAGCGCCTTTTTTACTAGACAATTTTCTTCTATAACATGCCTCGATGGCGATCGCTTATCTAGCTAAAATCCCAGATAGACGTGCGAGTAAGTACGCTTACTTAAAGCTCGACGAGTTTTTTCGCCTGTGTTTACCTTTAGAAGTTCGCCCATCAATGTACTCTATGAATTCAACTTCGCCTACTAAGGGTTAACACACGGGCGAGTAAGGTCGCCGAGCCGAGCCACAAGAACGGCGTACAGATGTAGTGAATAATCCTTTCCCATCGTTTTTGGTCGGATAACTTCGTATTTATCTTGCTTTCTCAGTTGGCTTATTGATGGTACTGAAGCTAATTGAGAATAGAGATGGGAAAGTATTATTCACTACATCTGTACTTACTCGCAAATAAATAATCACACGTCTATCTGGGACCCAATTCTCGTGAGCTCGAGATCGGATCGAATTCGAGATATCTCGAAAAAAATGATGAATCTCTATTGAAAGTATTTTTTTTGTATTCTCGTTATCTCACTATAGATATATGTCTACTCTCAGCGTTCGACATATGCAACGTGTGGTCCTTAGTAGTCGAGACTGTATCTCATATGGTATCTTCTTTATCACTGTGTTGTATTGGTGGTCTTCGCTGTCTAGATAGTGGAAATTATTTATAAAATTAAATAAAAGGTGTAATATGGCCCACGGATTTATGGCGGATTTTTCCACGAATTTAGTGGATTTAAAGGCGAAACAATAACACACCATGTGTTATTGTTTCGCAGCTGACTTCATAACTTGCCATGTCTGAAAATATTAGTATTGAATTTTTTTTTTGATATCTAAATTTTTTTTTTATCATTTCACTCATGACATCAACCTTGTCAATGTTACTCGGAACTCACAAGAATTTTGCGTTTCGTTTCACGTACTTAATATTGAACAAAGTGTCAAAAATAAGTAAAATGAACAAAAGAGCACTTTGCGTATATTAGACTTAATTAAAGTTTATTAATAAGGTACTTATAGCCGTGTGGTAGCCGGATTAGAATAGTGCCACTCCGTATCTTTCCGTGGATGTCGTAAAAGCCGACTAAGGTAATAAAGGTGTTTAGTTCTGTTAGGCGATGGGCTTGCAACCTGTCACTAATACACTAGTAAACATCTTCGCCTAGTGTGCAAAATGTGGTTACGGAATTATCAAAAAGTTTTTATAGTTGTTGGAAATTCTGTACCTCTGCCTACCCCACTCTGGGAATAAAGGCGTGAGTTTATGTATGTATGTATGTAATAAGGTACTTTATGTAGAGTTCAATCTTTTAAATATATTTAAAACCACCGTGTGATGTTTATCGATTATAACTGCCACACAATCGAGGTAACAAAACGCCATTTTCTATAGACAACTCATTCATTATCCTACGACATTCATATCAATCATCTCTATTGGCAGTTGGCAGCGAGAATACGCTTTTTCTGTGTAAGTCGACATTTTCGTGACATTTAAAATAGAGATATACAATACGAGATCATCTCGAAATAGACCTTATCTCGAAGGAAGTAAGAATTGGGTCCCTGGGGCGTTACTTTGAAATTCGAAGCTCGCAACGGAGCCCGCAACGCAGCTCGATCGAAAGTCGAAGGTGAATGCTACCATGAAGTCACTTCGAATTGTTGACTTACGTTTCGGAGCCATAAACCAACTTCGATCCTAGATGAATTGAGCAATGTGAATGGAAAGAACGAATGAATCACACATGCCACTTTAAAACCGGTAATCAGATTTTTGGCCTAAATCGCCGATTAACAATTTTAACTTACTTTTACAATAACAAACAAAGTAACAAGGATAGATTACGAAAATAAAATCCTGCATATCCTGCCGGCCATCTCGGGGCTTTAGTGCAGAGTGCGTGCGGCCAAACGCCATCTCCACCACCCTGTGACAAATAAAATATAGTATTAATTATATTTTCTGATTCTCGAACTGTCTAACTTTCGAAACTTTGGTATTTTAATGATGACCACCAAGCAACAGTGTTCGCATTGTTGTGTTCCGGCGTGGGAATAAGACAACCGGTGAAATTACTAGCGTAAGACTTAGGATTGTAGTCTTGGGAGTACAAACAAATGTCTACGGGTCTCAGATACCATTTACCATCAGGAGGCCTGAGTGCTCGTGTGCCTTTTCCTTGCTATAAATAAAGTATGTTAAAATACATAATATACATTTAAACCTCCTTGTTTTTCATTTCACAAACATCACTTTACTCTATCAATACAAGAATTAAACATGAAACGATAGAGAGATAATCAGCTTTAACCCTTTGAACGCCAAGACCCACTAATTGGCGTGTGAGGTTGACTCGGCATATTTTATGCTTGATACCAAGCTTGACCTGTCTTCATTAATATCAAATAAAAAAAAACTAAATAATGATGCCAATAACGTAAAATAAAATAGCATCACATTATTTTGAAAAACAAATAAAATGAACATAATAAAGACAGAACTTATGTGTTGCGGTTGACTGTTAGTCCCCGAATATATTTAAGTTATGATTATGATATATTTGTATTCAGCAACTAGAAATGTTTCCAGTTAAAGAACCTGTCTTCGTCTTTGCCCTATAAGTACCTATGATTTGAATATAAGGGGAAAAAATATATATAGGTATAAGGGGAGACAATCTCTCACCAATTGACCTAGTCCCAAACTAAGCTTTAGGCTTGTTGGTACTAGACAACGATATAAATACTTATATAGAGAAATACATACTTAAATACATTAGAAAACATCCATGACTCAGGAACAAATATTCGCGATCATCACACAAATATCTGGTCTTACCGGGATTCGAACCCAGGACCGCTGGCTTCGTAGGCAGGGTCACTACCCACTAGGCCAGCGCGTCGTCAAAATGGATCCACATTTGATGGGCCCACAAACTCCTAGGCTGTGACTCAAAACTTATTATGAAAAATGAAAAATAATCCTTTTGACTTAACTAAAATGTAAAGAAAAGTCATAATAACATAATATATTGTAGGATGATATGATGACGAGTGCAAATTAAAACTAGGAAAAATACAATAGCCATAGTATCTAAGTACTTTGCATGCTGCATTGGATTAAGAGCGAAAAGAGGGGTAATTACACAAAAGATCCCATAGGGTCGAAGTGTATCCGTAAGGACCCCATCAAGAAGATAAGATCTAAGTACTTACCCCGTTTCATGATGCTGCACTTGTTTGGGGGAGCTGCACACAGGGCAGAAAAATGGCAGCGTTATGTATATGTTACATCATGCAGGCAACAAGATATTGACGCCGCATCATCTATTCCAACCCTGCCCTGGTAATCTCCTCTATCATAAAATAATGAGGTAACTCCAATCTGTAATAAATCAAATGAAAGAATTTATCTCACTTATTGGTCTGCATGTTTGAACAAAAAAGGTGCACAATTAGTGCAGTCATTGAAGCATTATTGGTCCGAATTTTTTTACTGTGAACCGAATTGCATACAATTTTGGAATTAGGTTCATCTTACCCTTAACTTCAAAAGTGAAAATGATTTAAACTCCGCAACCACCCTGGGGGTGGTTGCCACCACTTCTCGGGGGTGTTTGTTTTTTTCTTCAAAATAACCTCGGATATCGATAGAAGGCCTAATTTGAAGCAAAAAATTATCTATAAAGTTTTTCGAAAAATCCAATACTTTTCAAGTTATTGGCAATTGAAAATTCACAATTTTTTCACGTTTTTCATCAGTTTTTTGCAAATATCTCCAAAAATATACGTTTTATCGAAATTTTTATAAGGAACAAAATTGTAGCAGGTAAAAAAATTAACAATTCGGTTTTTTATAAAGTATTCTAAGTGGAATATTAAGCTAGATATTAAAGATCAAAGCCGTTTTTATATTGTCTGAAATTTAATCGATGTGGTCAATGCCATCTAGCGGCGAGCAGATGCATTTTATGCATTCTAATAAAAAAGGGTTTTGTAGTGCTTGAAATAAGCTTTAAAATGAGCACTATTAAAAGTCTTTTGCACGTAAAATAAGTGAGCTGTATTGCAAATAAGAGGAGCATCTAATGTTTATCCTTTAAAATCAATGGGTTTCATAAGTGCCATTTCCACCAAAATTAAAATTAATCGTATTCCGCCTAGAATTAAGTTTATTATGAAGAGTTTGATAGATTGTATCAGTTTGGCTGCTTCAGGACACATATTTTTCAAAAAAGTCACGATTAAAAAAAATCAAAAAATTTTAAATTCTTAAAACACCCACCTTTTTTTCATAATATCTCAAAAATGACGACAGATACGTATAAAAGCGCAGAAATAAAAAAATTTGGTATTTTTCTGACAAACAATTTGGTTTTTTTGGTTTTCTGTTAAACAAAAGATGACGGAGATATGATTGTTTAAAGAGCGCGTGGCAGCGCAATCACAGCCTCTCTTAAGCCCTTTAACCCTTCACCGTTTTAGAAAAAGGTTTATTACTATGTATTGCAATAAAGGATGTTGTAGCTCTCTTAATTACCTTTACAATGGTTTTTTATAAATTGTGATAGCATGCAAATTGAAGGAGTTATGGTCCAAAAACTTATGTTACTAACTTATATACGTAAAATGGTAGCAGTAATCATATATATTTACTGTTTTAATTTAGGGGTAGTTTTAAGCTTAAGAATATGATAATCATTTTCGAGAGTGTGGAATAACATTTAAATCTTTTTCATTTTATAAAAAAAAAAAATTAACAATTTTTTATCAAGGGGTACTTTCCAAGGGTTGAAAGGGGGTTAAAAATTTGATAATTATTATAGAGAATATAAAATATTACTTACTCTATACTTACATCTTTTTATGTCATACCAAAGTATTTTTTTGTGATTTTTTCAATTTAGGGGTTGTTTGCAAGGGTTGTAAGATTTTCAAGGGGTTGAAAATGATTTTAATATGAGGTAATTGTGTTAGAAAACACTTTACAATTTCACCACTTACTATTAGGCATGTTTTCTAGCGATAAAATGGCTCAATGTAAATTTTTCCATTAAGGGGTTGTTTACACCCCTTAAAAATAATAGGCGGAGTTCAGATCATTTTCACTTTTGAAGTTAAGGGTAAGATGAGCCTAATTCCAAAATTTCATGCAAATCGGTTCACAGTAAAAAAATTCGGAGGTAAGACCGTATTTTTCGCTTCAATGACTGCACTAAATATACCTCATAAATAGCAATACTAAACAATATTTTCTTAAGACTACGCCGAGCGTACGCCGGATGTACAGTGGCGCCCTCATTACTTTTATTGGGTTTTCTAATTAACTAAAGAATTTCCTTGGAACCAAACAAAATTTGTTTGTAGCGCAAGTATAAACACAATTTATGGGATACGTAACAAACTTTAATAACAATTCACCTTAGAGTTATTAACTTAACGAAAAAAGTCGCACGACTGTCCCGCCGCCGAACTCGCCGCTCACGCATCTCTTTGCGGAGGACTTCATTGATCAGCAAAAAACGTAACATCTTTCAATCTAAAATGTAAACGGAACTCGGTATAGTAAAATAAGCTTAGGTAATAATGTTTTACAAAAATAAAAACAAAAGGCACTCATACTTACGCGATGAAAACAATGGATCGAAGGTCAAACGATAACACTTTAGTTAACGTGAAATTTGACGTTTCTCCCCGAAACCAGATTGTGTCAATATCCGAAGCCGGCGACGAAGTTCGATTTTCATAGTAGGTCATTAGAAGAAACAAACGTCATACGACGAACTTGGAATCCGAAGACGGGCCCGAAGGTGTTCGTAGTAGGAAATGATGAAGAAGCTCGCCATCGAGGCGCGTTTTATAAGTATTCTAAGTGACCAATCGCAGATACGTGTGTATTAATTACTTTGTATGTTATGTATGTATGTAAAACACTTTATTGTACAAACAATAGAGAAAACAATTATAAAATAGACAAAAGTTTATTTAAGAGTTTTCGAACAATGTTTGATGTTTTTTGATGCGATTTCAGCTCCCTCCTAAAATTCATAGGTACTAAAAGTAATGTCTATGATTGGGACGATCACTTGACACGATTCTATCTTGCTTTTGGTTTTTCCTGTATGTATTATTTTTCATTTTATTGACATATCGAATGGTATTGTATTGTAGCTTGACTTGAGGCGAATTGAGTTTTCGTCAACACTTTTTGTATTCAGTTATTATTTCAAAAACAAGTTTAACTTTCGACAACCGTAAACAGCTTTCTTCGTTAGTCATGGCTGGTCAAGATAATAATAAACCTAATGAAGAAAAATCTGACTGTGAAGTAGTCAAGGACGAAAGTACTGATGAAAATATTGTTGAAGGTAAAATTGCATTTCTTCTTTTTAGGATTTGTGGTTGTACTTATTCTATGAATGTACAGATTATACAAGACCATAGTGCCTAAATGTTAAGAATTTTTCATTGTTTCATAGTGTTAAGAATTAAAATACAGTAGAACCCGCTTAATACGATCACGTTTAATACGATTTCCCGCATAATACGCCATTTTCTGCCGGTCCCTGCAACTTAAGGCCTGTTTTCATACATTTTTTCACGGTTAATACGACTCGCGTCCCGCTTAATACGTCTTCTAAAACTATAATACCAAGGATTTTCCTGGATATTCATCCATAGACGATAATGTTGCAACGTACAAAGTGCTTTCAGTCGAAGACCTTATTGAAAGTGCACCATAAGTGATGATGAAGACGCACACCAACAGGAGGAAACGCCTCCAATTTTGTCAAATGCTCAGGCGTTGTCAGTTGTAGCAGATTTAAGACGCTATGTTATGTATCGTCTATGGGTAATAGCGAGGAAGCGATCCATAAATTAAATTATATTGAAAATCTTGTTATGAAAAATGCATCCAAATCGTTACGTCAATCTAAAATAAATAATTACTTTTAGTAAAACAATTGTTATTAATATACACTTTTGCATAAACATATTATTTTGTATCTTCCATTTAAAATAAACAAATTACATGTGTGTAGTACATGAAATATTACTAGTTTTATTTTCACGTTTAATACGATTTCCCGTTTAAGACACTTTTTTTGCTAGGTCCCCTCAGAATCGTCTTAAGCGGGTTCTACTGTAATACCTTTTATCCTTGGAAATGGTGTAGGAGTAATTTAGAATTAATTAAAATACAGCAATAGACAGCTGAGTACTCTTAATACTCTGGTTTTGCTGTACCTTTACATACTTACAGTTTATATTCACAAAATGTACTTAACAAAATGTTTGGCCACTTTTTTTTTTGGGAACTCTTTTTTTCAAATATATTTTTAAAGGCCGTGCCAGGATAAGCTAAGTGATTCTGCCCAGTGATTGTGTAATGTTGAACATAATTATTGTATTTCTAAAGATTTCTTAGTTATTGCAGAATGCCAAGATTTTTATTGGAATTGACATACATAAACTCAAGCCTTCATTCCCAGAATGGGGTAGGCAGCTGCTGCAGCACTGCTGGGGTACCGACGACTCTTAAAACTTGTTGATAATTCTGTAACCACATTTTGCACAGTCAGGCTAAGATGTTGTATATTTGAGACAGGTTGCAACCCCATCGCCTAACAGTATTATAAGCCTTTAATCCCTTAGTTGCCTCTTATGGTATCCACGGGAAGAGATGGAGTGGCACTATTCTAACCCGCCAACCACATGAGGAATTTATTAAATAGATAAAAAATTAATTTTGCTAATTTTAGAACCTACCCATATCCGTGCCTGGCGTGAATACGTTGATATGTCTAAAACGGCAATTTTACAGGGCGCCAATTTTAAGGTTTGACATTTTCTGGTAAATCGCTGTTTGATTGTAACTTTGATGTAAAACTTGATTTATCCATAATTTTCTGCATACTTTTGAATGATTAGAAGATTTTTGTGAGATTCCTCTTAGTTTGATTAATATTAGACTTATCAACTTACGTCTCATCGAGTTATCAACGTACTCACCATACAAAGAGGGGAAAATTGACGTTTCGAGGAAGAAAAAAAATCGCGAAAAATCCATTTCATGTTATTATACTTCACAAAAGTTTTGTTAAATACAACTTTTTATTATCTTTCAAGTGAAAATGAGTGATTTAAAGAATTATGTCTAGTTTTAATAATAATAGACATATCAACTGGTTCACCGACGAGAGCGACGAGTTATCAACAAATTCACAGTATTAGTAAGAAAAAAAATTGAAATAAAACAGCTGTTTTTTTAATAATTTTTTAATTAAAGAAACTAAAATCATCATATAATATAATTTTCGGAGTCATTCCAGGAATTTTACTCTTCTACATCCTCCAAATCTGGGTTTATCTCGTCAATATCCGGGTCAGCTGAGGCACAGTTTACTGTTTTTATTTGCAAATATTGCAAGAATTGGGGTCCTGACGTATTGTGATAGCTTGAGTCCACGTATAATATTTAAAAAAAAAATGCTATTACGCACGATAGGGCGTAATGGTAAAAAAAGGCCCACGGGTATTATTTTGGATTTACGGTCGATTTTTCTAGCATGTTAGGACACTATTTACGAGCAAGTGTGATGAAAATAATATTAAGTGCCCGCCTACTACACGTCCATTTATGTATAATATCCAGTGCCTGGTATTACTCGTATTCAACTTGGATGTAGGGATAGACACACATAATTATACAGACGAAAACCCAAAACGAAATACAACATTCGAATCGAACTTTAGATCTAGCTTTGCACTAAACAAAGGTAACTGCTGAGGTGGGACAGTACATTTTATAATTTAGTATTAGAAAACGAGCGATAGGAAAACCACTATCAATATGCGTGTTACAGTTACGGTTAACTTATTGAAAATAATAATTAATACACCAACAAACAAAAAACAAATAAAGTCGTAAAGAGTGTCTCGTAACCCAAATTCTTAGTCCTTCTGTTAATTTGTAACAAATACGTAATTTGTAATACAAGTACGTTTCAACATCATCAATATACATTTAATTAAACCCCATAACTTTCTAAAATCCTAGAAGCGAGCTACGATCGCTACCCTTTATAGGGCAATTTTAAAACCTGGTACTAAAAATGACCACTTACAACTAATACTTTTTGTATTTTTTATTGAAAGGATTTTGTGTGAATACGAGGAATCTAATGAGGCTAGAATTCAGGTTTACGAGTATTTTTACTTTTGCCCTATAAAGGGTTAAAGTAGAAGTTAAATCACCTATTTAACTCAGAAGCACTAATCAGGCGAACTCCTATAAAACCGAGAAGTTAGATTTATGTAAGTTTCAAGACCACTTCGTGCTTGTTTTGCATATGCTCGATAATTCCTATAGGGCCTATGGGAAAGCTTAGTCCAGCTTCAACACTATTCAATTTAATAAAAAGCCGATCTTTTTTAATGACAAGATAAATACGTATTTACAATTTATAACTTACATTTTATTCATTCTATTTTAAATCTTTTATACCTAGGAAAGGCCTCAAAGATACTGGCAGCATTTACTCGCTGGATGGTTAAACTAATGCGTTGAACGAGGAAACTGCCACCTTCTCAACGCCGAATGAAATGAACATATCTTAATTATATTTAAGGCATTCTCTACTAGTCCACCAACTGGCCAAGACCACTACATTGGCCAACCTTTAAGCTTTCAGCTAGTTCAACTGCCGCACCAGCCCTATTAGAGGTCCGGTGGAGATGTGACTGGGCTAGCATGTCTACTCAGGTTGCATCTCACACTAGCACCCGTCCCATATTCTGCACGGAACCAAGGACATTTTGTCAGGTATTTTGCCATCATATCTACAAATGCCGGTCGGGTCTAAAAGGGCCGGCACGTTTATTGAGGCAGGAGACCGGCGGATGATGTCATTTAGTGCGGGGGTTCTTGAAAACAACAGGCGTTACATATCGGTTGCTGTCGCACACAATCTGGTTTTCACAGAATACCAGCGTTGCAGCACTAACAAGTTTAGTGTCGCAACACAATACTGAGCGCACCTTTAAATGTTAAGATAAATTAGTGATTAAATTGTTAATAAATTAGTGAAATTATTTTAAAATAATGATAATAAACAGAGACAACACTTTTATTGGAATTAGTAATATTGACAACTGTACATATTCTTACTTTGTTTCCCAGATATTACATTATTATCTGAAAATATACAAGTATACTGGTTTGTTCCCTTGATTAAAAACATTGATAACTATACAAGTCAAGGTTTCAGGTACTGATTTTAATTATTTGTCTGTTAATATCTTAAGATATTCTGGAGAATTAAAATATTTTTATAACATAAGTTGAGATATCGTATTACTGTGTTGGTTCATAATTCTTTGACGTAAGTTTCCATGTTGAGATATCACATGATGCACTTGTTTGATTTACTCTACGTAAGTTGATAACTTGGTGGCCAGTAGTACAAATTGAGATGTCATATAACGCACTTAGATATATTACCTGTACCTAAATTGATAACTCGGTGGATAGTCGTACACATTGAGATGTGAGACGAGACAAATCGATGGGCAGTAATATAAGTTGAGATATCACATTATGCACTTAGTTTTGGTTACTGTACGAAATTTGATAACTCGATGGAAAGTTGTACAAGTTGAGATGTCACATTACGCACTTCGTTTTAGTTACTGTGCGTTAGTTGATAACTCGATATATTTGATTTGTTTGTTTGATATGTCGTTATGTTAAAAAAAGTACGTTATTACTGTAATCGAGAGTAAATTGATAAAATTATTTATAAATCTATACACACAATGTGATGTGTAATATGTCTTTTTATCCACAATAACTTGCCAAAAGTATAGTTATCAATATATGAACAATGGCCATAAGTCAAAAAGTAATTAAGATAAAAATATGAAAAAAATTACCAATATAGAAAAAAAAATAACGAAGCGTTTAAAGAAATAAAAAAAAAAACGTGCATGTCGAGATATCAACGTCTTCACGCCAGCCACGGATATATCCATGTAAAAACCTGTTTTACATGTACATATATTTAAAACAGTTGGGTCCAAACAGTAGGTAGTTGGAGTAAAGAGCATTTCATTTTTATGACATACATTTTGGTTACAGAATATGATGTATTGGATTCCAAATTGGATGAACTAAATACAGCATTGGATTTCCTGGAACAAAAAAATGATGATATTCATCAGAAGTTAAAGGAGCTTCTCCAATCTAATATAGATATTAGACAACAACTACAAAATGAGAATGTATCCTCTAGTAACCAGTAACCCCAACCTTCCAACAGCCAGTGATATTATGGCTTATTCATGAAAAAATATTATTGTTAGAATTAAACAACAAGCAGCTTTGGAAGTTGCTTGTTAACAAGTTACATATTATGTGTAAATGAAATTGTCGCTCACTCCTAAAATACCACAATTTCAAAATGCCAGACTATTCTCTTTACCAGATTCCTTAATCACCAGCTTCGAAATATTAGGTAAGCATAATCAACGATACCGAAATTTAAATGTTATTTTTTGAGATTCAAGTATATTGAGAATCTGGTATTTTGAAATTCTGGTATTTTGGGTATGAGCGGAAATTATTAGGTTTTGTTTATAATTATAATGTTTCTAATATTTACAAGCACTGAAGCATTCATTTCAGTTTTTAATTTGTTATTTGTTATTCCGCCTGTGTGTAAGCTGTATGTATGTATGTAACCTTTGTAAAGTATTAATTAAAAGTAGGTAAATAACAAAATCAAGTTATAATTTTTTTCCTTTTACATAGGTACTATACAGTGAAATACCTCACATTTTTAAGATAACCCCCTAAATCCCACTTTTGGGGAGGAAGTATCAAAAAGGTTTTATTAAACGCTGATTTTAAAAGTCTGGGTCTTAGGAACATTTATCAAAAACCCAGGTTGTAAAATATTTATCTTAATCAAATGTTAATAAACTCATTCAACAGTATTCAAAATATTTCTTATTATTTTCATATGTGCATCCCACCACCATAAAGTTAGTAAATACTACATCTAGACATGTTGCAGCGGTGGTACTTAACCTAGTAACTTCTTTTATAATTTGGTAAAAATTGTAAAAGTGCTAAAATTGCTGTATGTATGCCTATAATTTTTAAGAATTTCCCTCTATTCCTCACAGATCCCTTCATCAGATTCAGATTTGGTGACAATAGGACTACCTTGGGAGTATACTCTAACAAACCAAAAAAGAATTTTTAAATCCATTTAAAATAAATAAAAAAGAAAATGTGTTCACTTGAGAACTTCCTACTTTTTTTTTAAATTGGTTGAATTTAAACAAGTATTCAACACAAACCTGTTGAGAGTTCTTTTCTTTCTTCAGATTTTAAGTAAACATTTGTAAGGAACTCTTAAATGGCTTTTTGTGTGTTCCTGAACCTAGGTATAATATATAAATATGAATATATCTACTGAAGTACATTAATAAAAATTAACATGGTTGAATCAAATTAAACAGTGCGTATTTATAGTCCCAGTTGTCCACACCTAATTTCGAGGGTGTGCCAGTTGTCCACACTAGACAACTGGGAATAAGTTCTTCATCATCAGAAAATATAAGTTTTGAGTCGGCTACTTATAACCGCGACACCAAGAAAATTAACAAAATGCGAAATGGCAATGTTTATATGAATGACAGACGCATTGTGTCAATTTCCAATTTACTATTCATGGGGCTCTTTTATGCCAATGTATTACACTGTAGTATTTTTATTTCAAAAAAGTTGACGTACAATCTCAATCTCGCATATTTACGATTTTGATAGGTAAATGATAATATCATTATATTATGTGGTTACAGAATTATCAACAAGTTTTTAGAGTTGTTGGTAATTCTTTAGCTCTGCCTACCCCACTCTGGGAATGAAGGCGTGAGTTTTTTGTGTTGTTGTTGTTGATAATATCATTGGATTCGTCTCATGCTGGAGCTATAGTCAAAGTGCTGGAGAGTTGCACAAAACTCTTCGTCTTTGTTTTTGTTATGGTAGTGTCACAAAGGAAAAAAGAATCCTGAGCGTAGCAAGGGATTAAAATGTTAACGCCTAAGGTGTAAATAATTTTGCTACCGTGTGACACTGCTTTTCACATCACCTTTAAGGAAATAAACGATCTTAGTGATTTTATTATTTACACTCTCAAAAAGTGCTGAAATTAATAATATAATTATATTAATCTAGGTATGTCCTTAAACAGAAAAATGCCACTTTGATCCCTCATAGCAGGGAAGAAAAGTCCCCTTTCCGAATAGGTGATGTGAAATAGTAAGTACATTGATAACTAAGAGTTGAAATTGACCTATTTCACCCGAGATTTTTCTGGCACTCGAACAAACAGTTCGAGGGAAAATGGGTAATTTCACCCGAGTTAGAAACTAATTTTCATTTCGACTGTGAGGAAAGAGATGGACTATATTGGTGACGTAATATTAAAATTTCTTTTTTACAACGGATGGGCGTTCAACCTCCAGTGTTGTATCAGATACGACTGTTGTCGTCGTGACCAACTTTTCTAATGTTGGCAGAATGTATATTATCTATTATGGTCATGCCGAAACGTAAAAGTGTCATGCTATGCTATCATTGCATTATGGCGGGCAGCAGAATAGAGAATAATAATTGTGTAATTATGTGGATTTTTTGTAATTGCGAAAACAATTGACCAGTCGTAAAATTATATTAATATGAACCTATAGATCATAATAGAATACGTCGGTTAACGGTATAGCCGAATTTAGATACATGAAAAGGTTTTATTTTAATAATATGCTGTACTCCGTGGCCAACCGTAACTATTAAAAAAAATTACTTTGCACCCTGGGGTTGAAAAGCCATTTTCCACCCGGCTATCTACCCATTCAAATTAAACTTTCCGAACAGGAGAGATGAAAATTTACTTTCACTAACGTGCCTCCGCCTAACTGACATGGCCCTTAAAAAGGGTATATCAATTTAAATATCTGGGGCACTGGCTTACCTACTAAGGACCTTTAAAGGACGATGACGATATGAAGAGGGAACGAAGGGCGCTAAGGGCTATAGCCCGCAAGTTCACGTATACTATATACTCTAGATGTTTTGACCGTTCGATATTTTCTCTTTAGATATAGGTATTAACTTTCGATATCGAGATATGCACCCGGGTGAGGACCAAAAAGTTGGACCACAGTTAAGCGCAGATAACCATACAAACGACGAAGACGAAAAAAGTTCCGATGTGCGACGAAAAGTATACATAGAATTGTATAGCAAATTTACATCTTTTTGGTCCTTACCCACCCGTGTCACGGAATACTTGCGAGACATCCTATAATCTGTGTACTTGCGTCAGGATTCCAGTTGCTTTAGTAAAACAATATCCCGCGCATCTTTTTTTCTGGCACGGAGTTTTACGTGTCATATTTGTTTTGTTACAAAACAATTACACAATAAAACTCTTTATTTTCACCTACATCTCAATTTACTATTTTACAATCAAATAACAAAATATACGTAATCACTATGACTACACGAAACAAAATATTTGTTTACATATAATCGGCAATTCTGGTGTCCTCTAATGAAGTTGTTCAAAGCGTAGTCCACAATATCCACAAGCATGTTCCCCAGGCTTATCCTGAAATAGTAAATGAAATAAATATACCATGACACAACTAAATCATGCAAAACACACATAGCGTTGTTGCTAATTAACTGCCCAACGCTTAAGCCGGTTGTACACACTCGTCGAGTACCTCTCACCGAGGCTCTCCGGCAGAAACCGACCTCGACCGGGATCTGAAAAGACGAGATAAGAGCAAGCGGTACCAGTCGAGAGCAGTATGTACACACTTTTTCTTGGTCTGTCTCGATGGGTTCCGGCTGTTGTACAGCCAGGATAAGTCTCTAGGCATGTTACGGATCTTTGAACTAGTAGTTTGAACTTCTGATCGAAATTACAACTCCGGTTCAGATAATATCGGAGGGCGAAGCGCAGCGGCAGCGGCTCCGGCCGTGGCGAGCGTGTACAAACAAGTTTACACTTGTCGCGTGGTCAACCCCGCGTTCCGCGTGCTTTAACATTGTGCACACAATCATCCAGACACACTGAAACAGGCCAAGAGCAAGTGTGTACATACTTCTCTCATCTCGTCTCGCTCGCTCTTTGTCCCGGTCGCGGTCGGATACAGCCTGAGAGTCTCGATGAGAGGCTCTCGATGAGTTTGTACAGCCAGCATTACACACACAACTATTCTTTAACTCCGCCTCAAACTCTGATGAACCAAATTTAAAATCTCTGACTCTGACTTCGCTTCCTATGAAATCACCTCCGTATTATCCCATATATGTATGCATATAGGTACTTCGTTTTTTTTAGGATAGAATATATAACTGTTATTTTGTACCCTTTTTTCGCAGACGAGTCAAGAGTCTGACTCGCACTTCTCTAATTTGTTTATATACTAAGAAGGAACACAACCACAGCTCACGGCCACGGTAACTAAATTCTCAAGACTACAATCTCAAGACTGCAATCCTGAGACTTCAAATGTGTTGCCAACCCTGAGGACTAAGATGGAATGCCTCTATGCTAGTATTCATCGGTTGTCTTATCCCTACACTGGAACATTGGGTTAATGGATAAGATGGTGGTAGCGATCCAACAGACCCCGCACATATCGTGAAATATTGCAATTGATTCTTTGAGTTTACATAAGTACTACACTAATTGAAACATTCCAAGATGTTCATCTATTTAAGAGATTATTACAGTCATCACTTTAGGGCAAGGTAAGCTAGGGTAAGGGTTACAACATGTAGCCCATTATGATCTTGCCTTGCCCAATGTTAGAGCGTCGGTGGCCTAGTGGCTTAGGGGGTTGACTCGTGATACTAAGGTATCGCGTTCGAATCCCCACGGTCACCATGTATCAATGAGTTTTGCTAACTGAAGTGCATTACCCGATGCTTTTTACGGTTAAGGAAAAACATGATGAGGAACATCAAACATCAACATTCGAACAGCTGAGTGTGGTAAGAGGGTAATTGCAAATAAGATCCCTAAAGGGTCGAAATGTATCCGATAGGGCCCACCCGTGTAAGATAAGATAAGAAAGGATGCCCAATGTTCTTTATAGGACCAGAGTAACAAAATTTTAAATATTCTAATAACCCACAGTGCTAGACATAATAACATAGTAATTTTAAGATGTTACCAGATTAATATAAACCCTGGGATGACCCTCAGGGCCACTGCCTCCATCACACCAAACAACTCTTTGTGTAGTTTGTATAGTAGGGGTTGCCTCTATCAACTTGACAGCCCAATTTTTATTTACTATTTTAGGAGCATGTATAAATCTCACAAGTCTATAGTCATCAGACTCCCATTTCTGAAAAAAAAAACCATAATTAATACATGATTTCTTGGTGACATCGTCATAAACATGCGTGTTAAGTAATTTATTCTAATAGTTGAGAGAGTAAATATAGTGGACAAGATTCCTTAGTCTAATTCTTCTCAGCACGTTATATAATACTTCACGCTTGCCACACACACCATAATGACTGCTGAGCATATTGGAACTTTCCAATAATGTTCATTAAATTACAACTTTTAAGTTCAAAATAAAAGTAATTATTGATTACTTGGCCCGTGTGAGTTACTTCGTCTTCTGGCTTTATGTTGCTAACGAACCGGTATATAACGGGGTTGATACTTTTCATATTGATTTTCCCTAACATGGGGTAAAGACGGCTATTTAAACTCATTTTGAAACGAACTACGAGTTAGGTTTAAAAGTTAAGATACAAAAATCAATTTAACGTCGCAAAAAGATCTTGTTTTTGATTCGGTTTTCGGAAATGACCAAACCAAACCAAACCAAATGACATCGACTTGAACACAGATTATAAACAGTGTTGCCAACAATAATTTTGAGATTCCGTCGACTTTATTTCGAAATTCCGTTAAAAATCCATTAAATCTCGTATTTTTCTCGTCAGTAAAATTCGGCAAAATACCTAATGTAAAATGGTACAAAGGTTAAATAAAAAACCAAATACAAATATTCATTGAAGTTTAATAAAGTGCAACAGTCTTTAAAATGAATCTAATTCTATGTTGTCTAAATCATCGTCACTATTTGGGGTCTCAATAATTTCGGGTGCAGTAGAAGTTGACGGCTGGCTATACGAGTAACTTTGAGTCGTTCCAATTTGATTCAATACTTTATCTGGTAACTCATATGTGTAACAAGTTTTTTCATTGCGCTTTAGCCCTGCTCGTATATTAAGAATGGCATTAACCATATCTGTCTTCATTCGATTTCGTAGCTTTGTTTTTACGCCATTCATTACACTAAACACTCGTTCAACCTCTGCATTCGAATATGGCAATGGGTTTAAGAGTTGCCATTTCGTGTGGATTTTGAAAAACATTTTGTATAAAATAATTGAAATTAAAATCTTTTGCTACTTTAGTACGGTTTTAGTACGGTTTGTTGGCGGAGTATATTCCGCCAACAAACCCGTTAGCCGTCAAAATAGTATTTCTTCCGTTTCTTTATAACATAATCCGCTAGATATGACGGGAAATCCGTTAATTTGGCAACACTGATTATAAAGCACTCTACGCATTAAGCCCTCTACGCATTATCCTTCTTGACGTGAATGAGCGCATGACCGTCAGAGGCACTACTTTGAAAATCGAAGTTGGAAGTTTCGTTAGCTCCACCCCTTTCTCCCAATTTAGACTCGAATGACGAGTGACAGGAATGGAGCTCACGTAACTACAAATTTCGTTTTTCAAAATAGGGCTCCAGGCACGATGGTGCTGTATGCTTTGTCGTGCAAAGTATATCCATCAAGCTGTCACAGGCCACAGATTCCATAGATGTAGGAAAACATAGATCCCGTGTAGACAAATGTCAAGCGTACCACCTTTTTCTTACTTAAGCGTAACAGCTTGTAGCGTGTGTGTGTATATTTGTAATGAATAAACTCAAAAACTGCTATGCCAATTTCGAAAATGCTTTCACCATTGGAAAGCTACATTCACTCTGAGTGACATAGGCTATGTTTTATTTTTCTGCGTGGACGGAGTCGCGCGCAACAGCTAGTCATCACTACATAGTATAAAACAAAGTCGCTTCCCGCTGTCTGTCCCTATGTATGCTTAGATCTTAAAAACTACGCAACGGATTTTGATGCGGTTTTTTTTAATAGATAGAGGGATTCATGAGGAAGGTTTATATGTATAATATTTTTTTATTTTATGTACTGGTGTTACAGAAAACTCATATAAACCGAAGCGAAGCGAGGGCGGGTCGCTAGTTATTGATAAACCGCACATCACTATAGTCTATACTTTTAGGTATTTAAAAAAATGTAAACATTACAAACCACGTGACATTGTTAAACAGCCAATCAAAACTGCTTTATCGAACTTTGATGTACGACGACTTTGACGGCAGCCAATAGAAGCAAAATACTGTCTGCTTCTATTGGCTGACGAACTATATCACGTGGTTGTTTTGTTTACATTTTTTTAAATGCCTAAAAGTATAGACTATAACTGCAAATCATCGAAATAATAAGTACTACGTACAACTGCAATAAACATTCACTGAAAACAGGTAAGCAAAACCTGACCTGTAATTACATAAACATAAGGGTGATAAGGGTTTGGGAAACTGCGTCATATCTTCACGTCGACACTTCCGCAGTGCCTGAAAAGCCGGGTGTTTAACCAATGCGTCCTACCAGTTTTAACCTACGGAGCCGAAACGTGGAACATGACAGTCAAGTTGGCCCACCGACTGCACGTCACTTCAGCGTGCTATGGAAAGGTCTATGTTGGGGATCTCATTAAGGGATAAGATCCGGAACGAGATCATACGACATAAGACTAAGGTGACTGATATAGTCCAAAAAAGTAGCAAGCTGAAGTGGCAGTGGGCTGGCCATGTCTGTCGTAGAACCGACGAGAGGTGGAGCAGGAAGGTTCTCGAATGGAGACCACGCTTAGGCAAACGTGGTGTAGGACGCCCCCCGGCTAGATGGACCGATGACCTTGAAGAAGGCAGCTGGCAGTGACTGGATGCAAAGGGCGGGAGATCGTGCGCGGTGGCGCTCCTTGGGGGAGGCCTAAGTCCAGCAGTGGACTGCAACAGGCTGATATGATATGATGAAGGGTGATATTAAAAAAAAGTTAATTTACTCACGAGCGGGTAGAGATGGCAAAAGAACGGAGTCAGTGTGCCTTCTCTAACTATTGCCAGGAAAAATAAATAAATAATTAGTACATTTGGAAGTTCTGGACCGTTGTCCTATAAAAATGTTGAATAAAAATTAATGCATTTCGAATAAGCAACAATTACACGATTCAGTATTTTTATGAAATAAGCTTCCAATCTTTTTACAAGAGCTAGTTTTAACATGATGTAAGGTTTTATTAATTTCTCAAGGGAAACACCAAAGAGTAAGATGGCGCCCTATTTCGATATGTTATGGGTTGTATATAATGTGTTTCTCACGGTTTACTCGCAACTTATTGGTGCGCAATTGGTGAAAAGGTGTTGTGTCAACGGTTGTGGAAATGAATCATTTTCTGGCTATGATTTCTCTCTTCACAGGTAAGAATAAACAAAATAAAACCACAAAATTATCTTCGTCATTGAGAGTAGGGTGACAACCTTTTCACGATGAATTCAAATGACCATTATACATATACATATTGTACCTACTCTACATGGTGACTGGATATTAGATACAAACAAACCTTTTAAGGAGGCATACTAGAGCTCATTTGCAGCAAATTAGGTCATGTAATACCCTGGCCGAAAATTATTATTTCCTGACATATTCATAATCTTAATCTGAATTTTGGTGATTTTCCCTTATATACCAATGTACCAACTGTATACCAATTAGGGTGGATCACTCAATCTACAGAAAAAAATGCAGTAGTAAGTAGTTTGTAAATAAATACAGTAGTAAATACAATCATGTTTTATTTTTCACTACATACGTAAAATTTATTTGCCTTACCGCCTGTTTCACAATCGACAAGTAAAGGATATTTGACGGATAAGTTTAGCCCTTTCTTTGTCGTACACTTGAAAATAGACAAGAAAGGACAACTTTATGTGACAGATAAATTTACTTGTCGATTGTGAAACAGGCCCTTAGTCTCTTCCAGTTATATCATAAAAACCACTTCCCATAAAGTCAACTACCCTTAATTCTCTGACATTAAAAATATATTACAACATTTACAACCGACTTCAATCTTTACCAAATGTTATATAATGAAAATGCTCAAGTTGTTACCGAAAAAACTCAAATCTCTATAGTATAGGTAAGTCTAAATTTGAGGAGTTCCCTCGATTTCTCCAGGATCTCGTCATCAGATTCTAACGTGATGACAATGCGGCCAACTTAAATGCATACCTTAGCAAACATTAAAATAATTTTCGAATTCGGTACATAAAAATATATCTTGAAACTGATAACCTTCTCCTTTTAAAGTTCGTTAAAAATGACTACCTTTTACCTTGGTATACGGGTAATACAATTTCTGTTTGTTTCTCTTTAGTAATATTTTTCTGTGGAGTACTAGTATAATCGGAAGGAATGTCTCATCAGTTGCAAAAAAGTGAGATAAAATCACCCGCGGTAACTATCTCTATCGGCACGTTTTCCCTGCACAGTGCACATTCCAGGTGTACGTAGTACTTATAAGTTCGATGCTGCAAACTTACGCACACTAATGCAGAGTCACACACACTAACAGGCCTAAAAAGTGGTATACTTTTGAAATTCAATCGGAAGCGGTCATATATAGACGACTCTTTTTAACGAGGGGCATTTGTAACAGCAAGAGTACTATTATATTAGACGTTTTTATACTCTCTCTATGCTTTCCTACCTCATGCCACATTCTTACTTCGCTTATTTCGTTTAGTTCAGAAATTGTGGCTCCAACACTAGCTTCAAAAAACGTGTATAATATGTTTTTTTTTATTATAGAAACGATATTTTTTGGGAAAAACAGTAGATACAACCCAAAACCAGTAGCTCTCCTGTAAAAACCGGAGATCTGGCAACACTGAAGATTTTACGCACGTCGACTGAAGGACTTAGCACCCACGGTCAGGCAAAATTATTTAAAAAAGAATGATGGTCTACGTCTACACCTTATGCCATTTGTAATAAGGTTCACCGATATACAATTAAGAGTGTTGCTGTTTGTACACCGGACATATACTTACTAGATATATTATATCTTGATAAATTTAGTTAACCTATTGTCATGTTAGTTGTCAAAAATATCCACAAACATTATAAAAATGTACATGTTAACATTAAATTGAGACTTAGTCAGTGTTAATTTTCATACTTATTAATCTTATTATTTGAGTACGTCAAATCAAAAAGGTTGGCCATATATGAAATGGGGAAATTCCGGCACATGACGGTTTTGCTCGTTTCGCAATTGACGGATTTGTCTGTTCGATCATTTCGTTAATACCAATATTTAAATGAAATATGAAAATTAATAAAACTACCATCAAATATACATATAGATCGAACTATATGATTGATATGTATCCGAACTAAAAAAGAAAGACAGTGCGTCTTTCCGAACGCACATGACATCTGACAGAAAAACGGTCTTTCTGGTCTGGCACATGGCGTGCAAATTTTGTCTAATTGTTTTCTAAATAAAAGTTAATTTAATAGTTGCAGTTTATTCTTTTCGGTGTCCTGAAGGGCTTAGGACACTACAAAATGGCGACGATGGCAAATCTTTGTCAAATAAAGCCGTACACGGAAGGTGACGATGTGGATTGCTTTTTGGAGCGTGTGGAACAATATTTTAAGGCTTACGACGTTGCAGACACGAAACAAGTGTCTACTTTATTGATGTTGATAGACGAGAAATCATACAAAACTCTGAAAAGTATGTTTCATCCCACATTGCCTAAGGAAAAAAGTTATACTGACCTTGAGGCAGCTTTGAAGTTACGATTTCGTCCAAGAGTGTCATATTACAGAAAACGAGCAGTCTTTGACAAAGCAGTTAAGAATGATGGTGAAAGTATATCAAAATGGTACGAACGAGTAAGGGAAATGGCTGCTGAGTGCGAGTTCGGCACAGAATTTGAACAGCGAGTGAAAGATAAATTTGTTACTGGCATTAGGTCGGGTCCGATATTTGAAAGATTATGCGAGGAACCAATTACGAAGGAAATAGCGAATTTATTAGATATCGCCTTAAACAAGGAATCAGCAATGCTCGAGAAACCAGACAGTGTCTGTGTTAATAAGATTAAAACAATAGAGAAGAAGGGTGCTGAAGGCAATGTTCTATTATGTGTACACTGTGGCAAGTCAAACCATTCTTTTGCTAAGTGTAAATATAAGACATATAAATGTAAATCATGTGGAAAAATAGGACATTTGGCATTGGTGTGCAAAAGTAAGCCGACACACACATTGGAGGTGCAAGAAGAGGAGGATGAAAACGGGTTAGTGGACATTCTCACGGTTGAAGATTTGGTGTTACATGTTAATTATGTTGCTCCGTATTTGGTTGAGTGTTGCATGGGTTTGAGAAGTTTAAATATGGAATTAGACACTGGTGCTGCTGTTTCATGTATTCCGGAGGATATATATAAAAATACCTTTTCTGATTTCCAGCTTCAACCAGCAAACTGCGATTTAAAGACATATAATGGTCAAATTGTCAAGCCTTTGGGTAAGATTACTGTTCCCTTAAAATGTAATAACAAGAAAATAGATTGCTCATTACTGATTGTAAAAAATGGATGTAAATGTTTGTTTGGTAGAGATTTAATTGAAAAATTTAAAATAGAAATCAGAAACTACATTCCAGTAAACTTGTTACAAAGTGATATTGTTCCAACATTAGATTCAGTATTACAAAAATTTACTGATGTTTTTAAGCCAGAGTTAGGCAAAATTGGAGGTGAAAAAATAAAGTTAGAATTGTTAGATGAAAATATAAAGCCCATTTTTCACAAACCAAGACCCATTCCATATGCCTATAGAGATTTATTTATTTTATTTATTTATTTATTTATTCTTACAAAGTAATTGCACAGTATAACAGTATAACAAAACCAAGGCACTGTGAAATTATAGATACTTACAAATACCGAAAATTGCAATAAAATACAATGAAAATAGAATAGCAATATCAAATTAAGGAATTGACGACACACGCACATCCATACTCTCGCAGTACCTCAAACATTCATCTCGCAGTGCAGCCCATCCGCTAGCAAATACATCCCGCTCTGGGGCATATGCGAGAAGCCCGTTTAAAAGGTGCAAGGCACGGACCAAAGGAGAATTCCTGCGAAACACAGTACGACACGTCGGAACTGCCAGCAGATGGCGAATACGAGGCCGAAAATCGATTCTAGATCGTGAAGGAACCGATAGACGCAGAAGTTGTGCTGCCAATTCAGCACACCCAGGCTCCCCCCGCAAGATTTCGGTGGTTAGAGTGAGAAGCCGGACGTTACGCCTGACCTCCAGAGAGTTGAAGCCCAAAGCACCTAGGAGAAACTTCGTAGGGTATAGAAAAGGGTAATAACCAAACATTTTCTTATACAAAAAACGTAAGAATACTTTTTGGACTCTCTCCAGGAGCAACACGTAAGTTGCCTCGTAGGGGTTCCAAATAGCAGAGGCCGCTTCAAGTTTACTTCGGACCAGAGCCGTGTACAGAAGCTTTATGGCTTTGGAGTCACGAAAATCCCTAGCGTTTCTTAAAACAAAGCCCAATCTTTTGTGGCTGTTTAGCGTCAACGCGTTCATGTGGTCATGAAAGTTTAGGTGGGAGTCAAGGATGACGCCAAGATCCCGAATGGTGTTGACGCGAACTATCGATTCGGAACCTAAAAAGTAATTATGTAGCAGTGGAACGCGAGCTCTACTAAAACTTATGACCGCACATTTGGCCACATTAAAAGCAAGTCTATTATTGCAGCTCCACTGGTAAACACTGTCAATGTCATTCTGAAGTGAAGCACAATCAGCGATCCCCTGTACACCATAAATCAACTTTAAGTCATCAGCATAGAGTAAGCACCTGGCCGACTGAAGAACTGAAGTCAAGTCATTGGTTAATATGCCAAAAAGGAGCGGACCCAGTATGGAACCCTGACTGACACCCGAACGAGTCGGATACGCCCTCGAGACAAAGTGTCCGTGTTGCACATACTGTCGCCGGCCGCGCAGATAACTGCCGAAAAACTGGAGTAGTTTAGGGGAAAATCCGATATTGCACAACTTGCTCAACAACACATCATTATCTACGCGGTCGAATGCTTTTTTAAAGTCGAAGTACAACACGTCGACCTGTATTCCAGCATCCAAATGGTCCGAGATTGAATCTACCAGAGTAAGGAGGTTCGTTTCAACAGAGCGCTTAGGCCTAAAGCCATGCTGGGAATCACAAAGGAACGGCTGGATTTGAAAAGCAACAAGTCTATTCATGATGGACTCGAACAGCTTGGGAATGGATGAAAGAATGGCTATAGGTCTATAGTCCTCGACCCGGGACGAATTATTAGTCTTAGGAATTGGTCGCACTCGCGTAATTTTCCATTGATCCGGGTATTCCCCCGTGCGCACAGCCAAATTAAAAATATGATGCAGGGGAGGGATAAGCCACTCTTTGCAACCCTTCAGAATAAATGCCGGAATGTTGTCAGGACCAGGGGAGCTTCTAGGTTTTAAGAGACGTATGGAAGCTTCGACATCAAGTAAAGATATATGGTCAACATGGACATAGTTGGCATCATGCGTCAGGTCTTCATGAACAACCCTTCTGAAATCCAGATGAGGCTCGTTTGGCAAAAAAACAGAAGAAAAGAAATCAGCAAAAGCCTGAGCTGCCGCGCCGCCTTCGTACTCATTTCCCTCATAGGTAACTCGTGTCTCAAAACCACCCTTGGTTTTAAGGTTTGTAATATGCTGCCAAAAAGCACGAGGATCAGCAGTAAGCTTAGTCTGTATCTGGCAAATATAGTGGTCATAGGCAACTGAGACACGAGATTTAATGTCAGCCCTAAGACTGGAAAAGGCGGTATACGCAGCAAAGTCTCCCGTACGCTTCCAGTTCCGATGCAAAAGAGCCTTCCGTTTTATGTCGTTGATGAGGACAGACGTGAACCAAACCGGGTAACGCCTTCTCGGTTTATTGGGTCTAGTTTTTCTCGGTATGCACGAGTCAAAAACACCATACAATAAATTGTAAAAGAGAGAGACAGCAGTTCTGACATTGCAAGAACTAAGAACATCGTTCCAGGACACCTCAGACATTAACTGGTATAGAAGGTCATAGTCACCCTTGCTAAAATTCCAATCATAGCACAAGTCAACATTGCTAGGTTCTAGTAGCAGTCGATTGAGACCGGATTTCGCGAGTGATATGGAGATTTCGAGCGGGGGATGATACGCGTCCCTGTGTGACACAAGGCCTCCTCCGTCAACCTCGCAGGTCTTCATCGCGGTAGTTTGGCCCCGCACCAGCACAACATCTAATACTCCACCATACAAATTCACCACATCATTCGTCTCTTGCAAACCACATACAGTTGAAAAATAACAATAATAATAAGGTTGAGATAAGGTTGATAGTGAATTGTCCAAGTTAGAAAAGGAGGGTGTTATTACAAAAGTAGAGAATACTAATTGGGGCACACCCTTAGTACCTGTTTTAAAGGAAAATGGGCAGTTGAGATTATGTGCTAATTATAAAATAACTATTAATAAATATTTGAAAGATGTTAACCACCCTTTACCTAGAATTGAGGACATCTTTACAGCGTTACAGGGAGGTGAAAAATTCACAAAATTAGATTTACGTAATGCTTTCAATCAATTAATCTGTGATGATGATACTGGAAATTTGTTGGCATGGTCGACACCTAAAGGTATTTATAAATTAAATCGATTACCCTATGGAACAAAACCAGCGAGTGCAATTTTTCAAGCAAAACTTGAAAAAGTGTTGCTAGGGGCAAAAGGTGTTGTTAATTTTATTGATGATGTGTTAGTAACAGGGGCAAATGACGAGGAACATTTAAAAAATTTAGAGGAAGTTTTGGAAAGATTTCAAAAAGTAGGTATTCGATTAAATAAAAATAAATGTTTGTTTTTTCAAAAGGAGGTTAAATATTTAGGCCACATAATTTCAAAAGGGGGTCTCAAGAAGGACAAGTCTAAATTGGATGGATTAATTAATGCACCACCACCTAGTAATGTTACTGAGACACGGTCTTGGATTGGAATGGTGAATTATTATTCAAAATTTATTCCCAAAATGTCATTAAAATTAAAACCGCTTTATGAATTATTGCAAAAAGATACTGACTTTGTGTGGTCAAAAAAATGTAATGATAGTTTTGAAATGATAAAAAAGGATATAGTTTCTGAGAATACATTGGTTCACTTTAATAGAAAATTACCATTAAGATTATCATGTGATGCATCCCAAAATGGAATTGGAGCAGTGCTTAGCCATATTATGCCGGATGGTTCGGACAGGCCAATAAGTTTTATTTCCAGAGTCTACAGAACAGCAGAAAAAAATTATTCTATGATTCACAAGGAAGCGTTAGCTATTTATTGGGCAGTTCAAACATTTTATCAGTACCTTGTTGGAACTAAATTTGAATTACAGTCTGATCATAAGCCATTGCAGGCTTTGTTTGGAGAAAATAGAAGTTTGCCACAAATGGCAGCAGGCAGACTGCAAAGATGGTCATTATACTTAGCAGGATTTGATTACACTTTCAAACATATTAAGGGCACAGATAATGTCAAGGCTGATTGTATGTCTAGACTGCCAGTTACAAACGATGTTAGTGTAACTGAGGCTACAATAGCTAAAGAATGTGATTATATAAATTTCGTAGAAGAACAAAATGTTATTGATTTAAATATGGTCAGATCAGAAACAAGAAAGGATTCAACTTTGAGTTCTGTTTATAATATGATTAGATATGGGTTTCCTAAAAATGTTACTGATGAGTCTATTAAGCCGTTTTTCCGAAGAAAGGATGAGTTGTATATTGATCAAAATGTAATTATGTGGGGTTATAGAGTGGTTATCCCAGAAAAATTAAGGTTAAAGTTGCTTAAAGAATTGCATGCAGCTCATGAAGGCATTGTTAAAATGAAGACAAATGCCAGATCATATTTCTGGTGGCCTGGTCTAGATGATTGTATTGAAAATATGATCAAAAATTGTAATATTTGTATGTCAGCACGACCAGAACCACCAAAATCAAATGTAATTCCATGGCCAAAGTGTAGTTTTCCATATGAGGGTTCACGCTGATTTTCTTGGACCAATTGACGGCAAAATGATTTTATTAATTATAGATTCATATTCAAAGTGGCCTGAAGCATATATAATGAAAAACTTAGAAGCTAAGTTAACTGTTGAAAAATTTAGGGAATGCTTTAGTAGATATGGTTTACCGTACATTGTGGTAACAGATAACGCAGCAACTTTTTGTAGCAAGGATTTCTCAGAGTTTTTACAAAAGAATGGCATAAAACACCAGACCTCTGCTCCATTTCATCCTGCTACAAATGGTCTTGCTGAAAATGCGGTTAGAAATTTTAAATCAGGATTATTAAAAGTGTTACAAGAAAAAAGTAATGTGTCATTTGAAACATTAATGAACCGTTATTTATTCCATTACAGAAATTCTATTCATAGCACTACTGGAAGTGCCCCGGCAACATTAATGTTTCAAAGAAAATTAAGAACTAGATTAGATTTATTATTAAATAAAAATTGTACTAAAGAGGAAAAAGTAAATAGTTGGGGAGGAAAAAGGAATGTGACATTTAAAGAAGGGGAGAGTGTTTACTGTCGAGATTACAGAAATCCAAATAAAAAACGTTTTGTAAAAGCTGTAATTGAGGAGGTCTTGGGAAAAAGAACTTATCTTTGTAAAATTATTGATGAAGAGTTAATCTGGAAAAGACATTTGGATCAGATAATAAGTTGTTCTTCCCAAGATAATAATGACTATCACACAAACAATGAAAGTGATTATGATTTTAATGGAAGTTGCAAAGAAAAAGCGATTAGGGACTTGGAAAATTCTAAAAATATGCAAGTACAAAATGAAAATAGATTACCTGATGAGAATGTACCTGAAGAGTTAGATACTGAGATAGGGACAGAAAACAATGATGTCACTACAACTATAGGACCCAAATCCCCAGTGGATAGTAGAACTCCCCGAACATGTAATAAGGATAATGATGTAATAGTTAGAAGATCCTCTAGAATTGTAAAACCACCCCAACGTCTAAATTTATAAGGGGAGTATTGATATGTATCCGAACTAAAAAAGAAAGACAGTGCGTCTTTCCGAACGCACATGACATCTGACAGAAAAACGGTCTTTCTGGTCTGGCACATGGCGTGCAAATTTTGTCTAATTGTTTTCTAAATAAAAGTTAATTTAATAGTTGCAGTTTATTCTTTTCGGTGTCCTGAAGGGCTTAGGACACTACAATGATAAACATACTAACTAAGCCGTAAACTTACATTTTCTCATTGCACCGTCTCGAGACACAGCAGCACACTGGGCGTTTTCACTAAAAAGTGTACCCAATTAAGGACAGAAATTAAAGAACTTTAACTTTGTCAGTTTTGTGACGAAAATTAGCCGTACAATGCGGCCGTCAATATTCGTCTACAGACCGTGGCGGCGCGCCTAGATGGACCCTTTCTGTTCCATTGGGACAACTTGCACAGGGCGTCTAACTGATAAGTTGTTCCAAATAGTAACGTTACAATACCTAACATAGTTTTAAGGCTCATTGTTACTAACATATTATATGGAAATTATTCTGAATTAAATTATTATTATTATGTATGTCTTTACCAATCACGGAACTATGGGAGTCCCGGACCTTTGGAAGGCGTAGGTACATGGAGCCGAAGCCAACACGCAGAGGCCCTTTAGACAAGTTTAATTTAGTAAAGTGATGGGATACCAACCGGCGATTGTCCCTGAGTTCAAACTATAGATATATTATTATTATTAATATTATATGTATATAGCTAACTCGTGTTCGACTTCGGAGCGCAACTAAACTTTGAAAGCGGTGTTTTTCCGTTAACTGGCTAGACAGCGCCATCTGTTTTTGACTGCGGGTGTGATCTGTTGTTTGAATAGCGCCGCAAACGTCGTTTGACGGAAATGCCCCGCTGACGGATTTGGCCACCCTGACGATTAATCTATTGTCCGTCTGTCTGTCAAGACGCCTTTTCTCAGAAATGGCATAAGCCTTCGGGATTAACTTTGGAATGATTGTAGTATTTAGTGGTCCAAATAGTGATGTGCCGGCGGTAACTTACTTACTCGTTACCAGTATAATACCATTTGGTAAAATACTCAGTAAATTACCAATCCTACCGGTAATATTACCAGAAGCGGACATAGAGATCGTGTACTTCTGTTTTGTTCTCTTTATTCATTTATTAAATACAGGGTGTCGGATCACTAGTGGTACAATAAAATAAATAAATAGGTCACACCCAGGGCTACCAAAAACACCCCCATGTATGTTCAGCGATTTTTAGTACTTTCGGAGATATTGATCATTTCAATCGGAATTTTTGTAATTTTTCCTTTTGTCCATGTTACAAAAATTCATCAATTTGAAGTATTATTAAAAAAAAATATCAGTGGTTTCTTACATGGATACAATCATTATGAACTTAGAATGTTTTTAAAGCTACTTGCCAGTTTTTTTTTCATGTCTTTTTGTGTAATCACTGTAATCAGGCAAAGTTACTTTCTCCTTACTAAGTGAACCCCATGTTTGTTTTTCATCTAGTTACAAGTGTAATTATTGTAAAGCTGTGTATAATTTAAAAAAATCATTGTTCTTTTATTTTATACTTACTTCGGTATCCGGTTTTCCCGTGATAGATATGTATGAAGTATAAATTAATATGAGGGAGTAATATTCCCGGTAACATTGGTAAAATAATCGGAAATATTAAGTATTTTACCAGTAACATTGGTAATATACTAAACTACTGAACCCATCTTATCATTATTAGTTTAAAAGGGTCCGCCTGGTGCTGAAATAGTATAGACATGTATAAAAACATAGGTTATATAATATACGAAATTTGAATGTTACCGTATATTACCGCTTTTTGGTAATGTTTCTGGTAGCGTTACTAGTAAAATACCCGCTTCGAATAAGTTACTGGTAACGGCACATCACTAGGTCTAAGATTTAATAAATGATGTTTCATCCATATTATAGTGCCCGGCCGTTATGAAGTCAATCCTGACACATTGCACAACTATGAAGTTCCTGATTATTGTCAATGTGAACCTCAGGAGAAAAATGTTAGACTTGCTTGATGCGTGTGACAGAATAGTGTGGCAACAATACCACACAATATGTATATCGATTCGCGTTAAAAAGTTCGTATAGCAAAAATATTGTCTATGATATTATGCATTAATAAAAAAAAATTTTTTTATAATAAAATTAATTTTAGGTAATATTCCATTTCAACACCAATAATATTTGAATAAATGCGTACCTATGTTTCTTTATTAGTAACCTCTATAAACATAACTTTTTTCAAGGTTGATGTCTATCTACCTAGAGAATTAAAACTTTTTGTATTTGAATGCAAATTTATTTTTTAGTTTTTCATACTTCCTGTCAATCAATTTATAGAACGTCAAAATAATAAAACGATTTGTATTGCCTTGAGATTGCTTCCAACGGTTGATAATTTTGTGACTGGTTTTGCCTATAGATACTGCTTCACCCCCTGCCCCTTGCTTGTAATCTTGGAATTCGAAAACGCTTACTATTTGGACTTGCTAAAATGCCGAAACGATCGAAGAAATTCGTTCTTAACAGTCAGTCTCGTGAGATTGTCATACGTGTTCGTAACTATTTTGAACGAGAAGCTCAAAACGGCGGACCGATATTGCCCGTGACATCGGTGTTGGATCGAGTTGCAGATGCTCTCGATATCAGCAAAAAAACGATCATAAAAATCACAAAAGAAAAATTGGGTGAGACTGGCATGGAAGATAACGTTCTACATTCTCCCAAAAAGAAAAAAAGAGCGAAACTTACCGACATAGATAATTTTGACGTTGACGCTATACGTAGTCATATTTACAAATATTACTCACGTAAAGAGTACCCAACTTTATCGAATTTAGTGCAGACATTAAAAGAAGCTGGCTTATTTTCCGGATCAGAAAAATCGCTGTCAAAGATATTAAAAATTATTGGATTCCGATACAAACAATGCGACAAACGAAAGGTGCTAATGGAAAGATCCGATATTGCCATGAAAAGGGTTGATTTTTTACGCGAGATAAAAACCATAGAAGATTGGGATAATGTCGTTTTTTTGGACGAAACGTGGCTAACTGCCAATCACACAGTTAGTCGCTCGTGGACGGACGATACGGCGGCATCGACATCCAAAGTCCCAACCGGAAATGGAGCCAGACTAATAATATGTCATGCTGGCAATGCCAGAGGTTTCATCGACAACAGCTTATTGGCCTTTGCGTCTAAAACCACCGGTGACTACCATGAAGACATGGATGGTGAAAAATTTACGCAATGGGTCACTAATATGCTGACTAGCCTTTCTGAGCCATCAGTTGTTGTTATGGATAATGCACCTTACCACTCCATGTTACTTGACAAGCCACCTTCAAATTCAGAAAAAAAAGCCTATCTCATAGCATGGCTTCAAAAAAATGGTGTAGATGCAAGTATGACTATGTTGAAAGGAGATTTAATTAGATTAATGGATATTCACAGACCGAAACAAAAACGATACGTCATTGATGAACTAGCACTGCAACATGGCCACCGAGTCATTCGTATACCGCCTTACCACTGTGAGTATAACGCCATAGAATTGATATGGGCACAAATTAAAGGATATGCGGCAAGTCACAATACTGAACCTCCATTTTCCACAGCGAAAATGATGAAATTATTATAAGAGGCATGCAATCACGTAACCAAAAATAACTGGGAAATGGTATTAAATAAGATTAAAGCCAAAATAAGGGACGATTACAACAGAGAAATTAAAATTGACAGTATTTTAGATAATGACTTTGAGTTAATAATTAATACAAACGATTCCAGTAGTGATAGTGATGGTGGTTCGGAAAGTGAAGTATCAGTATTATAAGTACATATTAAAGTAATGACTATAAATATTATCTCCCATTTTTTTTTTCCTTCATATACATCTGATTAATATTTTTTATTATAGCTGTAGAGAATTGCATTCAACTCGACTCACGCTTGACTCAAATTTTATCGATACAATGATCGAACGTGTAACAGACAACCCTAGAGAATGTGTCAGGATTGACTTCATAGCGGCCGGACACTATAGGTATATTTGTGTAATAAACGTGAAACGCAAAGAAGAACGGCTTTTGTTTATTTCAGAAACTACTAAAGGTATAAATTAAAAAATAAATACCTACGTAGACTAAGGAATAATTAATTACATTAATTACAGGAAATATTTAACAAATTCTTTATGCAATATGGTTTTTTAGACATGGAAAAATGAGGAAATACACACATGTAACTAACGGCTTCTGTTTATTTCAACGAGTGATAGGTAGATATGTTCCGAATGGTGAGGCTTCGAAAAGATGAAGACAGCGCAAAAATAAGTTTCTGTCATAAAAATAATTTTTGGGGCAAACTTTTGTTGCCTACTGTACTTTTATTTGGACAGTCCTCATCTACTTGTCAACACGATTCTAAGAAGCCCTGACACGACATGTGTCACATGTGTAATTTAGGAGTTCCTATGGCCCATCTGAGTCTCCATCATCGGATCAGCTCGATGGTACTATATTATTGTATTGTCATCAGACTTAAAGGCGTATGCAGATTTTCAGCTTCATCAGAAACCGGGAACTGGGTCAAATTTAACTTGCAATATTTGACCCTTAAATACATACATAAATACATTGCAAGTTAAATAAAAGCTTGGAAGACCTAGAACTGACGTGGAGCATGGTCAATAGGTACGATAATTTTGAGCTACATAATGAAATTTGGAATAATACTTCTATATTTTTTCGTTTCTAATTTAAATAGGTTATTTCAAGCCCTAGAATTATACTTGGGAAATCCTCTTCATTTGATTAAGACTATCGTTTGGATAATGACTACCCGATCGTTAAGATTTCTTTATGATTGTGTTACCTTAACGCTGCTAGGAAAACCTTTTCGAACCTTTAATAACCGCTTCTATTACACCTACCCAGTCCATTAGGGTATCGACCTTTTTTTTTATTTAAGCGTTTCGAAGCGTGGGGCTACCTGTCCTGCCTAATGTAGTGCTCTAATAAGTCAAATGTTTTGCCATAGAAAAAATATATTATTTAAGAAGTTGTATTTACATTAAAAAGGGAAACAGAAAATAGGGATTTTGGTTTTTGTAAGTGCTAAATCGAATTAACTGTATCGTTTTATTAACCTTTTATTGGAGTAAGTCGATCAAATATCCGAATATTAGTGGTAAGCTGTTCCGGTCTCTAGTTAAAATGCTAAAAGCATAACGGTTACAATACTTTTATTTCCTTGCTGAGAACTAGTCATAATTTCATAAAGCAATATGGAATTACATAATCTTTAACATACTTAATACGTATGTTTATAGTAGCTTGTGCAATAGTTGTATAAGAGAGAGAGGTCAAAAAAGACGAGTGGCGTGTTACGATGTGAGCCGAACGCGATCATCGTAAAAGAAAACGCTACGAGTGTTTTTTGACTTAATTATTATAATTATACACCGTTACATACAATACTTTTTCTACGACTAGGTTACAAATGAAATGCAAAATTAAGCGAAAAAACGTAGGAACGAACGATGCACAGAACAACAAACGAGCGAGAAACAAGAAAATGACAAAATTTGTGTCTATGGTTCGCTTTGTTTTTTAAATTGACGGAATGGAAAATATAATTATTTACATTTCCAAAACATTTTAACTTGACCAATCAGAATACTTCACCAAATTAAATCCACTAATCACAATACACATCGATTGTCAATCGCAACGTTAGGTTCTTTTAGGTATTCTTTAACCAATTTAAATCTTTAAAAAAAACTTTGTACTTGGTATAAACCAACCAGGATACAGCTATTTTAAAATCAATCGAAATCAGATAACAGAGTTCATTTCTCATAATATTAGGTGTTTTTAGTCCCTATTTCACAATCGTTAAAATATGATTAAATCGATTGTGCAACGCTAAGCTTTGGCAGCTAGGCGTATCGTTTTACCTCAAAAACGCATAAGTGCTGTTTTGGGGCATAAACTAGATAGACTTTTCTCTGGATTATTCTGCGGACACATTATGTATGGTCTTATATTAGTGTTCATGACTATAATATAAATGACAGATAAAAGTACAGGAGTAGGAAAAGTAGTTTATAGAATTCTCCATCAAGATAGTAATAACTTTAAGAAAAATCTTTGAGATCGTTTTTAAATATAGAATCGTCATCAATAGCCTTCTCTGTGGATAAATCAGGTGTTCCAAATAATTCTTCCGTGCGTTTATCTGCTGTATTCCTGAAATTAAAGTTACCAACTATTAAATAAATATATAATACTTTAGTGTTTTTATAGAAATACCATTTCTATTATTATAAGTTGTATTCAAGTCATCAATTAGTAACTTAACATTGCCTTTTCATAGTGCTTTCTTTTTACTCTGCCTGGGTGAGCTCTGGCTGATAATTAAATAACACCACTATTAAGCTGTGTACGGACTAGGAGCAGCCTCGGGCGAGGCACGTACGGCATACCTTATTTCCTCAAATGCGTACGCGCATGCCCGAGGCGCGCCTCAACCCGCGGCTGCCGTGGCGCGAACCATCATGAGTCGGCTTTTTATCTGTGCTCAAAGGTGCCTCGCCATATTTTATGTGCCTCGCGAGTTTGGACGTGAATTGGTCATGCTTCATTTTTTTTTTGTATGGTTTTTATAATTTATTTGATAAATATAGACTATTTTAAGAAAGTAATTTCGGTATTTTTGTTTTTAATTAATCCCATCTACATTAAAAATATATATTAATTTATTGCTGACGTGACGTCATCAAACGCATAATGGATAATGTAGTCTTCGCCTGCATAAAATGAAATTACAGTAAAGTCTATGGTAAAGTCAACATCAAGGTGTCAACGTCACCGAGGACGGGCTCAAAAAATGTTGAAATCACTATCTGAACTTGTTTGAAATGGAAGGCCACAAGTGTTTCGTCCCTTTATGTCCGAATAACAGCAGGGATAACCCGGATTTGTTATTCGTACCAATCCCGGAACGACGGCGAGAGGAATGGTGTCGTGAAGTGAAGCAAAAATACTACAAGAACTATTTGCAGTTTTGTTGTGAAGATCATTTAAATGTACTTTTACACAATGGTTTAACAATAAAGTCTTGACCATTGAGTACTCGTATAAATTAGATTGCATTTATTAATTATAATAAACAAACAATTTACGAAAAGAAACCACACGTCACTGTCAAATTTGTGTTTGATATAGACTAGACAGACGTCAGTCGGTTTTTTTTTAAATATGGCAATGGAATCATATCCATTATTCGTTTGATAACTCACAGAAAGGTCATTTGAAGGTCAAAACATTTCAACGAATATCTTAATAATGTGAGACTTTTTTTTAAATCTGATATACAGAAACTGTACCGAAAGCTTGTTTCTCGAAATGGTTTTGAGATTTCCATACATATTTAAAAAGTTAGCATGGCTAATTGGGCAGGTTTTAACTGAGGCAGTAAATCATAGACATTGCCATAAAAATAGAGTGATAAAACAAACATTGTCGTCAACTTTATACCGCGTGTCCCGCGTCTATGCCACATGAAGGGAAAGTAACTTAAATATGGTCCGTATGGTCCCTTTGCTATTTAGAAATTTTATTTTATTTTTAAAAGTAAATAATATTGCATTCAAAGATTTAAAAAAAGTCTTCAGTTTTTGCATACTTATAAATTTTCTAGTAACTTGAATGCAAATTGTTCCTTTATTTTTAGATACAATGTTACTAGGAGGGAATTATTTCTTATCAGTTACCCTTTTGACTATACAGAATGTTCTTTTTTTCATATTTGGTCTGTTCCATTCCCAGGTGTCTAGTATTCTTAGAGCATATATTACCTGGAGCCGCCATTCAGTACATTACCCCTCTGTCGAAAAACCTGCACAATGTGCAAAAAGTTATACAAAACCTATTTCAAAATCGATTTATGGTCATTCACAAAATCGCCGCTAGACAGAGAACACTCATTGGAAAAGTGCCTGCATGTACTGTAAGTTCGTGTAAAAAACGATCAACGACTTCAAGCTTCGAAAAAGATGGTACTTGATGGTAAAGATGGACTTAACAGTTTTTGACATAAAGTCGATAATACTAATAAGCTAAATAATTGTTTTCATCAAAATTATGACGTCGGTGTACTCCCACCCGAGACTCGACAATAAGGAAGATTTACTAATGACCTGGAAATTACCTACTGAATACAATTTATACTAAGTGCATATTTCAGTTTTCCATAAGACCCGGAATTGAAAAAAATATGGACCGCCTCATGCAGCAAACAAGCAAATTGGGTGCCTACGCGTACTAGTTCCATATGTTCGAAACATTTTGATGCAAGTCAGTATCGAACGCTACCAAGCAAGAGGCGAAAGTTAATAGATTTTGCTGTACCTACCTACTTTATGTTTATGTGAAAAAGTAGGTATATTTAGTATTTTAGTAAGTATTTCACGCGTTTCACTCTCAAATATTTACTTATACAAACAAAGACCATAGTATTTTAAAACTTTCATAACTTTGTCAAATATGATGCAATACAAATACAGTCAATAAGGTTTCTTTTCATAAAACAATAATAAGAAACATTGGACTATAATCTCCATGAGTGGTCAAGAGGGCAAACTTTGTGAAAAATATATAATTTTAAATTTATTAGAGTATGTGTACACTATTTTTCCTTCGCTATAACGATAGTGATAATTTATCTGATTTGTCCTATTGTTGACTGGTAGAAGATGATTTATAATATTAGATCCTCCCTTATACGAAATGTCTTCTTAGTGCAAGAACAAGGAATTAACAATTTGAGGTACCTATATGAACGTGCTATAAATCGGGTTCTACTGTAAATAATTATAAACATAAATAAAAAACATCCAACTTTTGAGTTATTTTTATTACTTATTTCAGTAACCAATGATATCCTATTACGATGCTCGTAATAGTTTATAGGTACTAAAATTGTATGCTTGTGCAAATGTCAGTAAAAATATCGATATTAGCTATCGACCTAATCCTCGCACCGTAGGTTTTGCCGCTTTCATTCGCGTCTACGTATTCTTAAACTGCGTTTATACAAAGTCTTTACATGTGTGATATGTTTGTGTGCATTAAAATGTATATGTGTTAGATTTTTGTCAAAGTATTCGTGTGTAATGACACAGATAGTTTTTGCATTTGTAAGTAATCTTTTGCATGTGTTATTTCTTCACCCCCCGCAAATCTCGGCAGACATGATTGTACTCGAATATGACCTATAAGGCGGCTCCAGGTAATATATGCTCTAAGCTAGTATTACTTACTTTTTAAAATAAAATAATGTCTTCATAAAGCAAAATCCTCTATCTACAATATTAAAGGTACTTCCCCTTCATGTTGCATAGCCGTGGGACGCCTGTATAATATTGATCGAAAGACAATACAGATATTTTAGACCTCGACGTATCAGAAGAACTTCTTGTTAAGTTAGAACGCCTGCAAAATGTATGTATTCGTTTCATTTACGGCCTGCGGAACTATGACCACGTGTCCTACTTCCGCGCCCAGTTACAATGGCTACCGATCCGCTTACGCAGAAATGTCTACATCCTGTCGTTGCTCTTTAACACTTTGTTTTCGCCTCACTCTCTCTCTTACCTTTCCAAGCGGTTTAGCTTCATGGCGAACGGCTCGCAGAACCGCTTGCGGTCGAGTGCTAACCTCTCTCTTGCTTTCCCAGCCCATACGTCTAAAACCTACTCCAAATCCTTCTCGGTGCACTCGGTCAGACTGTGGAACGTGGAACCGGCTGCCATTTGACATAGGAAATCGCAATCGGTCGCATCTCTACAGGGAAAATTGAAGACATACTGGCTTGACTCCTTATAATTGTATAGCGTCCTGTTTTTTTTTTTTTTTTTTTTTTTTTAATTTATTCAGAAATCAAACAGCCATTTAAAGTAATAATTACATTAAACAAAATTACTTAGATAAGGCCTAAAGTTTCCTATATTACTAATTATACTAATGTTCTACATAAGTGTTCAACATAATCTTAAACAAAATGTTAAGCTACCACTATGGAGAATATAAAATTTGGCGAATTTTGTTTTTAAAGGTCGACATACTATGAGCAAATAGATCAACTTCATTAAGCGATTTGTTATAAAGAGTGCACGAGCGCCTTAAATACGAATTTTGTGCATAAATAGTGCCACAAGGAGGGATACTAAATATATGATTGGAACGTGAGTGGAGACGAGGAACTCTGAATGAAATGTGTTCTAATAAAGTGCTGGAGTCAATGTGATTATTAATAATTTTAAATAAAAATATAGTATCGAGATACAGTCTTCTTTTTTCAAGGAGGGGGAGACTGTGACGGGACGCAGACGAGAGGTAGTCATAGTTGTAGAGACCGGTTCTGTAATCTAAAGACTTACAAAATATCTTCTGAATCCTTTCAATTCGGGACTTGTGAATTTCATAACAAGGGCTCCACACAACACTACCGAATTCCAGAATACTACGGACGAAAGAATAATATAACACTTTTAGCGTAAATATGTTTTTAAAAGGTTTACTTAAACGTAAAATCATACCCAATTTTTTATATGCTTTAGCAGTAATATTATCCACATGTTCGTTAAACGATAACTTAGCGTCAAGAGTAACACCTAAATCCCTAATCGATGAAACACGCGAGACACTATTTCCACCTAAGTTATAATTATATGTAATTTGATCGCGCTTACGGGAAAATGTGATGGTGTAACATTTATCGGTGTTAAGAATTAGTTGATTACGCTGGCAATAGTCCTCAAAACGAGATAAATCTGTTTGTAACAGAACACAATCATGAACATTCCTAATTAACTTAAATATTTTTGTATCATCTGCATAAAGTATGTGTGATGAAGACTGAAAGGAACTGCCAATATCGTTAACATATAACACAAATAGGAAGGGTCCCAAGTGGGAGCCCTGGGGAATCCCTGAGGGAACCGGTAAAAATTTAGATATAAAGCCCTTGAGTGCCACAGCCTGACTTCTATTACCAATATAAGACTTCAACCACCTAAACAGGTCACCGTGTATACTGATCTCACAAAGCTTCTGCAGAAGGATATAGTGATCTATTTTATCAAAACATTTAGAGAAATCGGTATACACGGCGTCTACCTGATAACCAGAATCTAAAGCATTGGTGATGAAGTCAGTATATTCGATAAGGTTAGTGTCAACGCTCCTACCCCGGAAAAAACCATGTTCATATACCGATATGTGTCGTGAAACCACAGCGGTTAACTGTTTAGTTACGATTTTTTCAAGGATCTTTGCGAAAACACATAACTTAGAAATAGGTCGATACAATTTTATGTTATTCTTGTCACCACCCTTGTGAATAGGGGTAATGATAGCCTGCTTCCAGATACTAGGAACAACGCCCTCGCGTAGTGACTTATTAAAAAGCTTAGCTAAAGGAGCTGTGAGCTCAGCATGAAGTTTAGAAACCAGAAAAGGATGAATATCGTCAAGGCCAGCACCCTTGTTTACGCATATGTATTTAAGATGCCTGTCTACCAAGTCATCAGTAATATTTATACTAGAGATATCAATAGGGGAGGATGTGGAGTGAGAAGAAGGTAATTGTGGTGGGTTACCACTATTTACAAACATTGAACTAAAATAGTTATTGAATAGGTCACAAATAACCTCGCCGTCAGAGGAGGAGTCATCGTTAAAATACATTGTAGATGGTACCTCATTAGCTGAAAATTTTGATTTTATGAAGCTCCAGAAATATTTGGTAGATGAGGTTATTTTCTTTTCACTAAAGACAATATATTTATTATAACAATCCTTTTCAAGTTTTTTCGCTCTCTTTCTTAGCATTTTAAATTCGTCATAATCAGGTTTATGGTTGTATTTTTTCCACCTAGCATGAACTTTTAATTTGTTTTTTATAATTTTAATTAGTGGTCTACTAAACCAAGGTGGATATTGGGTTGAAATGCAAACTTTGCGCCTTGGTACATATTTCTTAATTAAGCCATACAAGAGGGAATAAAAATAATTTGTTGAACCTTCGGTACCCATACTATCGATCACTGACCAATTCACATCAGAGAGAGCTTTCCTAAATTCGTCATAATTAGCCGCATGGTAAAGATATTTATAACGCTCCTTAGAATATAAAGGTGTCACTAAAGACAAGCGAAGAGAGATAACTAGGGATTTATGATGTAAATCTTCTAGTGTAAGAGGAGAGGAGCAGTTTGATACTTCACAATCAACATTACTCATCACAAGATCCAGAATACGGTCGTTTGCATTTAAACACCCATTAAACTGTTTCAGTCCGGTGAGACAAAGGAAGTCTGAAAGTTTAACAGCAAGGGGATTATTATTATTATTTAAAGATATGGTTGAAAAATTATCAAGGTACCAAATTGCGTGAGGAATATTAAAATCACCCACAAGCAGGTAAGTATCGTTTGGGTAACGTTGTATGAGGTTGTTGACGTTATTAAAGAATAATTGCAAGGACTGGGCTTGATTACTATGGGGAAAATACGAACAGGATATGTGTAAAGACCTGGCGCGCCCCGACACAACACAGGGCGTCACTGACGCAGCTAGGGGCAGAGATAGCCATATCTCCTCGGAGGAAATTGAGCTGCAGAGGTCGGTACAGAGGCGCGCGTTAAGGCCGCGCCGCACTGCCACCAGTACGCCGCCGCCCCGCGCCGCCACCGCCGCGGGCCGATCTCGTCGATAAACGTCATAATTATTGTAGAAGTATTCGGCATCACTAAAATCATCAGTGAGCCATGTTTCGGTTAAACATATGATGTCGTAGTTAGACTGGAGCACATTAGCGAGGAAAGAATGAGATTTAGTCCTAAGTCCTCTCACGTTCTGATAATAAATTTTCAAAAATTCCAGTTTAATCATTTATATAATAGTACGAGAGATTAAAGCGGGACACTAAGTATGCACAAAATGGCGTTTTACAGTTAAATTTTACGTAATATACTCTGAGGGTATATAAGTAATGTAATAACAGAATAATAAATATTGAACAACGCTTAACTTTACTTAAATTCAAAATAGCATTAAAGCAGTAACAAAAAAATGGAACATAAACATCATAATAGCGCTCGACAAGAATTAAAAGTCACTTTAGTTTCAAGAGGTCGGATTCGGTGGCGATACGCATGACTTTAGAGGTATCATTCTTACGCATAAAGATTTTACACTCTTTCACCCAAACGTAGGAATAGTTTAACTCGGCTTTAACTTGACGTGCTCGTTTCAACAGCATCTTGTTCGCGGGCGTAAGATGCTCGTTCAAATATATGTTGGTCGAGGGTCCATCTAGGCCAGCATCAGCTGTGGTGATGCCGCGGCGGGCGCGACCGGCCGCCAGCAGCTCGTCCTTGCGCGCACGGCGGGTGAAACGAACAATTATCGAGGGGGGGCGGGCATTCTGTGGTCTTATTTCAGAGGAAAATACTCGTATGCGATGGATACTGTCTACGTCCGATTGTTCAAGGGCAAATCCCACCTTGATACATAAGTTGCTTAATATCGTACGCAAATTTTCCCCAGAACGTAGCGGGATTCCAGTTATCTCTACGTTATTTTGCCTTCCAAACTGATCGCGATCGTTATTTTCTTTTTGTAGTGTCGAAACAAGATCCTGTAAACCCTTAATTTCCAGCGGCGTGGTTTCTAAGGACGTAACCTTGTCCTCCGCATTGGCAATTCTGTGCTCAATCTCATCCAGACGCGATTCAAGGTCGCTCCACTTAGTATTTAACTCAGTGACTTGCTGTTGAACATTATCAATTTTAGCTTCGATGGATTTTCTTGATGATTTTACCTCGGTAAGCAAGTCAGCCAAAGTAGCATCTTGAAATACCTGAGACGATGAGGGGGCTACTCGACACACAGGGCAGCGCCAGGATGCTTTTTTCTCAGTAGTCATACGCCTATATGTTGTTTCGGCCAAACCAGCACAAGCAAAATGTAAGTTCTTCTTGCATGCACTGCATAGAACACCATCATTTAATATTTCCATACATTTGGTGCATTCCATTATAAAGAAACGGTAGTTAACGTTTTATTACATACTGTATATATATTTAATTATTTTATATATGTATATCGTATGTATGTATTTGATGTATATATGTGTAATTTTGTGTATTTAATTATTTTGATGTTTATTTTTATTACCTTTATATAATGTTTCTGTTAGTATTTATTCATAACGTTTAAAATAGTTTACGCAGTTTCTGTAAACTACCTCTTGTACTAAAATCTACGACATTCTATTTTTTTTTGTTTTCCTCAATCGCCCAGAGGTTAGCTTTAAGAGATTCCTTAAAGGGATAAGTTCGCCTTTGTACATTCCAATTCTGAAAATATTGAATGTGATTTTCTGTTTTTTGTACAATAAAGTGTTTACATACATACATACATACATACATATACATACAGATGTTAATTTGCTCTATTAATTACATTCATTGATGCGTCATGTTTGTAACCAGAATTTCGCGAAGCAAAGTTTCCCCGTAATTATTTCTATTTTTATATATCAGTTTTGTCCATCAACGTGGTGTTTTTGTTCATTTAAATCAAATGATAAATCACAATATACGCAAGAGTATCATGTTGAGCGTTGCACTCAATGGTTTCGGATATCAAAATGGCGGAGTGACATCAATCAGCTGTTTAAATCGAACGGCGACATTTTGTTTGCCCCTAGTCCGTACACACCTTAACATTGAACATGGCGCCATTATTCTATAAAACCCTGCAAAGGTCGACTTTTTCAATACCTAGATAAAATAATTACATTTTATCTAGGGATTGAAAAATCACCACCATAAAAAATTAAGTACTAACCTGCCATTTGGTCGATTTATATCTACTTCGCCCGACAAACTGTCCGAATCGTCGTTGAGGGACAACTGAGAATCTGAAAAATAATGTCGCTTTATTAGATAAAATACAACTAATTTAGTTTGTACATGAAGAAATTAAAAATTAATGGTACAGTCGAATTCACAAATATGAATTGACTTTATTACCCTGTTACGTTAATTGTTGTGGCTATTCACATATTATGGCAGTGTAAACATGACATTAAATAGACAAGGTACTAAAGTGTATACATATACTGAAGAGTTCATAATAATCGACTGTACCTATACCGTACACTAAAACGACGATAATACATAAAAATATGGACCTATAGATGAGTAAGTCGCCGTCGTTAGTAATAAGTACCTAAATCAAGATATTCAATCTTAGAACTTCTATTATTGGGAACAATGACCTTCTATATACATGGACAAATCACCCCATACAACAAAAATGCCCAAACATGGCAATGCATCTTATTTCACCTTATTATTTTCGACTTGCTCTGTCTATACATTGCCGTTGAGACACCAGGCCCTTAACATTTCGTCGGTCATTAATCAGTAATGTATATCAATTACTCAGTCGAAGCTTCATATGCTGATTTAAGAAGTTCGCTGGAACAAGGTAGCAGTGGAGCAGAAACGGGCTGTTAATTTTAGGGTTCCGCACCTCAACCCGAAACCTTAAGGAGGTTTTATATCGGAGAGCTTGTAAAAACTCACTCATTGTTTGTCCGTCTGTCATAGTCAATTATTTTTTTTATTTTCGTGATATGGTTTTTTTATAGTTTTCAAATGTACCTATATTTTAAAATATTTATGGTAATATAATTATGTGGATAGCTAATTTAGGGTAACTTTTTATTATCGTAGTAAATGATATTTATTAATCCTTATGCAACCTCAAACATATCAACTGTGCATACTCCATGGGTAACTATGTTTCATATTGACAATCTCGTTTGTTACTTATAAGTATGAATGTAATGTATGCAAACTCTTTATTGCACAAAAATATAAATATTACAACATTGTTATTAAAATAATGTACAAAGGCGAACTTATTCCTAAATGGGATAAGTCAAGGTTAACGACAAATTGACTTAAAATAATCAATGTAAACATCCAGCCACGAAGTGAATGAAAGCAACTGAATGATTTACAGTACAGATTACCTCAATTATCACTATTTTGGTGCATAAAATTGATTGTTATAATTTCGTTTTGCATACCAACCCTTGGCAGAATCATCATTTAGTAGAATTTCTTTTCGCATACATTTCTTAGCAAAAATCCGCGAAATTAACGTCGGTGATATTAGTATGCTGCTATTCAAAATTCTACCAAATTAATGTTATGCGTTATGTCAATTATGCTAAGTATACTATTATGCTAAAATATTATTCGGCTGAAAATGTTTCTGCGATAAGTGTTATGCGAAGTGTAGTTATGTATATAATGTATTTAGGGTGAATTACAAAAATATTGTACATAGTTAAGGGCTTAATTGAGACAACGTTAACTTTCTTCCATTGTTTTTCATTTGTGTAACGAAAGTTATCCATGATTATATGACTAATCTTCATTACACAAAGGAAAAAAGTTAAGGATTGTTAAGGATTTTTTAATTGAGCCCTTAAATATGTAAGTTTTTTTTGCAATTCTCCTTTTATGCTACTAACTTGCGCCAATTCACCCTTTATGCTACTAACTTGCGCCAATTTTCTTTTCCTATCTAGTATACAGGAAAGCTAAAAAAACAGCCATTATAAGGGTTCCGTTTTTGCTATTTTGGAACCATGAAAACAGCTACTCTATTGTTTTGTTTTCTGACTATGTTCTTGTCACGTCGTTTTGCCTGTTTCTTTCTAACGCGCGTGAGAGAAAGATATGGAATACTCAACGTAATACTTGACAATAGGTGTCAATAGTTTCAGCCATTTCTTGAAAATTTTATGGTTTTAATACATTATTTACTCTTTTGTAAGGGTGTTGTGTGTTTATAAAATTATCGTACCGGTGGTAAGTCCCACCATCATTTTTTGCAGTCGTTAAGGTATTATTTCCGCACTTTTTAATGACACACTTCAGCATCTTATCGGCTTCGCGACCAACAGACGACTAAAGTAAGAAGTGTGCTTGATTCGTCATTAAGCAGAGTTGTGCCGTCCCGCGGTCTGCGCGCTCATGGTAAGTCCTTTTGTATAGAAGATCATTGATTGGGAATACCGGCTATAGGTAACATCACAAAAAAACAAACGAATTAAAAACGTCCTCTCTTTTGTTACTTTATGTTATGAATTCAATGGAAAATAAGCAGATTACAGGTCCACTAGATAACAACATAGAACACTGAAGGTCCATTCCGGCCGTTTATTAATTATTCATTACCTTTGCTTGGCCGTTTTAATTTTACTGCGGCCAGTGTACTTGCAGTGAGTGGGGTGCGCCGCGTTTTATAGACATAGGTAAAAAACTTAAGTAAAGGTCCTCCTTGCATGTGGTTGTGTACGAAATTAATATGGAATTCACGCCAAATTTGATATACGAGTATGTATATAATAAGTACGGAAGAGTAACTGACGCTGAAAATCGGCCCCACTGGCTTAAAATAATGAAACTTATAGGGCAAATACTTATTATTTTTACTTTTTGGAGGTTTTTTACAGACTGTTTTGAGTCGGGGGTTTTAAATTTTTTATTAGACGGTTCGGCACTAAGTATTAGCTCCACCCCCGCCGGCACTAAGCCAGTGGGGCCGATTTTCAGCTTCAGTTACTCTTCCGTACTTATTATATTTCGATGGATTAAGTGAATATGACCATGCTCAACCTTCAAAACTACGCGAGTGTGGTGTAATAACGGTAGATTAATTTGTTGATGCCGTGTAGTTGCTGGCTTTGAATAGTAACAACCCAACTCTTCCCGTGGATGTCGTAGGAGGCTACTAAGGGAATAAGGGCTTGTAGTATTGTTAAGCGATGGGCTTGCAACCTGTCCCTAATTTACACTGGTAAACATCTTAGTCTGTTTGTGCAAAATGTGGTTACAGAATTAACAACCAGTTTTTAGAGTAGTTGGTAATTCTGTAACTCTGCCTACCCTACTCTGGGAATGAAGGCGTAAAGGTATGTATGGTATGTCCCGACTATACATCGAAAAGGACCTTTACTTAAGTTTTATCCCTCTCAAGGAACCGCGGTGGTTCAAACCAGTCGTGGCCCGTAGGTCGTCGTCGCGTGAGCGAGTACACTTACACCGCACGCGTACGCTCATCGTCAATCGTCGCTAGGAGCGCACTCATCACGTGGAGCTTTCGTTTCGTTACAATATCTATACTAAACTTACACCCATTGCATCAAATGTACGCTTCGGTTCGGCTCTTCCAAAAAAGGTGGATATAGGACCAACGAATGGATCTAATCACCGATGTTTTTCAAATTTATGCTAATAGTATCAACGTATGAGATAACAAAATATTTTTGATGAAATTAGTTAAAGTTTGGTACTCGCTCTTGGTCGTAGTCACCAAAGCTTGTTAATTTAGGGTTTAGGACTCCCATACAACACAATGCTCCGCGCAGTACTGACCGGAGGTAGCGAGGCGATGCGTGGTGAGGTACTCGGCGGAGAGGTAAGGAGGCAGGTCGTCGGGCGCGTCGCCCGCGCCGCCCTCCGCCCCCAGGCTCTCCACTACCGACAACCACTGCCCGTTGTGACAGCGGAAACGTTCCACCTGACGACATGACAAAACCTGTTTGCTTTACGTAGTATGAAACATAATTAATTTTATGGCAATATTTTATGTGAAATAAATAATTTTGATTTGATTATTAAAAATAGAACCTGATTTTTCCCAACCTAACATTTTTTACAGTACCTTATATATAACAATGCGATAAGGACGACAAGTGGATATATCTCTTTTCAGTCGACTGTACGATCTATCTCAGGATTTAAAACAAAGTAATGTGTAAATCTAAGCAGGCACCGTATGAATGTTTAATGGGCTACGTACGAGAATGTTTTTAAACACACTTACTTTACTTACTTAAAACTAGCAAACGAAGTAATCATATCTTGGGAGGCAATACTCGCGTGACGTTAAAGAGACAAAGTAACTAAAGTGTGCAGCTACTTATAAGGCCGACCGTACCACCGAGCTGGTACGATGATTGAGACTGAAGGTAGCCGTAGGAACAACCTCAATGGCTCATAGTAGAGCCCTCGGGTTTGGACTCGTTTGAGTCTTCTTTTGATAGTGAGTTTATTATTTTCTATTTTCTTTTTTTTCTATTTCTATTATCAGTGTTGAAGTACATCTACACTAATATTATAAAGAGGAAAGATTTGATTGTTTGTTTGTTTGTTTGAATTGAATAGGGTCCGAAAAAACTAGACCGATTAGAAAAATTCTCTCTCCATTAGAATCCTACATTATCCTTTTTGTACATAGGTTATGTTTTATTTTTTTGCGCGGACTGATTCGCGGGCAACAGCTAGTCGGCAAAAAAGACAATTGGTGACCACCTGAGGGTAAGTAGATTCGGAAGCCATTTGCATCTCAAGATTACAAATGCGTTGCCAACCCTGACATTTTAATGGAATGCCTCTATGCTAGTCGTTTTACCGATTGTCTGATCCCGGCACCGGAGCATAACAATGCGAACACTGCTGTTTGGCGGCAGGATATGGTAGCTATCGGGCCGACCCTGCAGAAGGTCCTTCCGCCATTAAAACGTTACGATGGTTCCATTGTTATAAATCTAGTGTCCTAGAGCAATCCCGGTAGCACGGATATTATGTTTCGGAGTCTTACCGCCTCACTTATAAACATGGAATAAGCTTGGAATAGTTTATGCCATGCTTTGTCCTTATCTGTAATTGTGACATTTGGATATGACAGAAAGTGACAAAGCATGGTGTAAACTATTCCAAGCTTATTCCACGTTTATAAGTAAGGGGGTTTTCGTACAAACCTTATCTTGATAAATACGAACACAAAAAAAAACAAATCGGTCGAACCATTGTCGAGTTACGGTGTGACCAAGGGAAAAAGGGATTCATCAAAAGCTTTTATTTAACTTGCAGTGTATGTATGTATGTAAGAGTCAAATCTTGCAAGTTGAATTTGACCCACTTCTCAGTTTCCGATGAAGCTGAATATTTGCATACGCTTTTAGTTCTGATGACAATACAATAATATAGTACCATCAAGCTGGTCTGATGATGGAGACTCAGGGTGGGCATAGGAACTCCTAAATTACACATGATAAACTCATCGTGTTAGGGCTTGTTAGAATCTTCTTGACGAGTAAATGACGACTGTGCAAAAAAAAGTAGTCGGCAATAAAAGTTTGTCTCAAAAATGAAATTTTTGACAGAAACTTTTTTTATATAATATGGGTTGTCCTTAGATTTCTTTACGTAAATATTTTTTGTCAAGGCTATTGACCTAAACATACCTTAATCCTCGCTGCCCAGTCGTTCTGCATTTGGGATATAATATCCAGACACGAGTCGCACATTTTTCGGATCTCCACGTTTTTGTCTTGCATTAGGTCGATAAGATAAGCTGGAGCTTCTAAAACACGTACATATACGAATATTTTAATTAGAATCCGGGTGAAATAGCTCTACTCGGGAAAATATAGCTTATAGTCGCGCTGTTCTAAAAGGCTTAACTGACAAATTGCGAAACGTCAAAATAATGTAAGGATAAATGTATTTATACGCGAGTAGTAACTAGTAAACGGGTAATGAAAAAGGCTAAGATTAGTTAAAAAATGGCGATTAGGCAAAGGCTAAGATTAGTTAAAACTTGGTCATTAAAAAAATTGGGAGGCCATTTTTGTATTTTCTTAACTTTGGCCTTATAATAATGTTGGCCTGTTTAGATGATGTAAGGCTTTCACGATGTGAAATTGATATGAAGTAATTCTGTGACGGGCTTTAGTGTAGTGTAGGTGTGTGTCTCAGATGAAGTAGAGTGTAGAGTGTTGTGTGTGGACAGGTCGACAGGTCGACAGGCACCTGTGCGCGAGACGAGGTACTCGGCGGTGAGTGGGTGAGCGAGCAGCTGCCGGAAGGCGAGCGCGGTCTGCAGCACGTGCTCGTCGTCGGCCTGGCGCAGGCGCAGCAG
>OZ014439.1:9973372-10037276 GCA_963966035.1 Acleris laterana | reverse complement strand
CCTAATAAATCGTATGAAAGTCATGTAAACGCGAATTATACAGAACCTGTCGTATAAGTAATACGCACGGCGTTGCGTTTAGCTACTAAGCATAACAGTCGAATTATAATACGGAGTACACGGTTATTCGACTTTCTTTTATGACTTACTAGCAACCCGCCCTCGCTTCGCTTCGGTTTATGTGAGTTTTCTGTAACACTCGTACATAAACCAGAATCTATTATACATATAAACCTTCCTCTTGAATTACTCTATCTATTAAAAAAATCGCATCAGAATCCGTTGCGTAGATTTAAAGATCTAAACATACATAGAGACAGACAGACAGACAGCGGGAAGCGACTTTGTTTTATACTATGTAGTGAATAGACGCTTATGTGATTTTTTACTCGAGTGATAGTAACTTATATAGCTGACTTATGAGTTACTATCGACCCGCCCTCGCTTCGCTTTGGTTTATGTGAGTATGATATATAGCCTATAGCCTTTCTCGATAAATATGCTATGTAAGACTAAAAGATTTTTTCAAATCGGACCAGTAGTTCCTGAGATTAGTGCGTTCAAGCAAACAAACAAACTCTTCAGCTTTATAATATTAGTATAGATGACATGCCAGGCAGTCGAGTAAAAGTTTAATAGACGCTTATGTGACTTGTTACTCGAGTAACAGTATCTTAATTAGCTGACTTATGACCAGTGATCGTTATCAACGTCCTGTAATGGTAGCAAAGTATGGTTGACAAAAAAAACAAATAACGAAGTATATTAAACATTATATATTTTACAAATTATGAGATGTATATACATATTTATAACAACAAATCCAAATTATAGTGAATAAATGACTAAAATTTGTTCAACAGATTTGGCTGTCAGTCGTTCACATGGATTGGAAAAAATCCATTTTAAATAGCTAAATGACCTTTCTACGTTAACAGAAGTCACTGGAAGGAAATTTAAGTCTTTAAAATATTGCACACTATTTTTATTCACACCTTCCGGCATATATACGATACGATATGCATTGGTTTATTTAGATAAACACGTCGCGTAGTGTAATTAGTTTTTAACTACAGTTATATTTTGATGACATTTTATGTCATTTGACGTAAGTACACTGTTTTAAAAATATATTAGGGCGGAAAAGGTTTTGCACCGTAAGGATTTATATCTAGAGGTGTAATCTTTAGAAGGTAAGTATTTATTTTATGGTTAAGATCAAAAGTAAACAACCAAATGTGTTTGTTTTTTCTGCCAACCATACCCTTTGCTACCAAAAGTGGACGTTGATAACGATCACTGCTTATGACAAGCCATGCAGAGTCGAGTAAAAGCAATGTGGTTGCTATTATATATGACTATTGTCTGAATATGTTGCATAAAGTCATATGAACGCGAATTTTGGATCATGTTATATAGAAGTATCTTATTCAGCACTTTGGTATTAAGTCGATTGATGCCGGGTAAACGTTTACTCGACGCTCATTTGATTATTCGGTTGAGTAATAACATCTTATATCCCTTTGCGTAAATGAAATATGGTTGCTAATATACAACTTTTTTGTTTTACATGTTCTGTTTATACGATTTTTATAACACTTAATGCATTCAACATAGAAGTCATGCCGCTTTATCCGCTGAACTTGCTATACATAAGAAGCAATTATATTAATGATGGTATACATGACATAACTGCATCTTTCGTGATAATTCAAAATATTTGTTTTAATTTAATTTAAATAACTATTTATTAATGTGGGGCGTTAAATATTTACAATTAAAAATAGTATCAGCGAAGCGGTCTTTGCAATACATTTTCACCATTAAGTCTTCAGCATTCATAATACCGTTCGAGTTATAATGTAACATGGCCATATATTTCTTAAATAACTCTGTACAAAATAATACTCTACTCAAATTTCTTGTTTCTTTAAATGTCATTACAAGTTGCTACTTATACGATGTGTTTGTACACATCGTATAAGTAGCAATAATATATCAAATTAGTCATAACATAGTTCCATCGATGGTTATTAATGTTATTATATAACGAATAAGCCACTAAATCAACGATTGTATGTCTCTTATATGATTAAAATTCATGTAAAAGCCATATAGGTCGCTACTAAACAGCTAATTAGTTATACTTATAAGATAGTCACGTTGTTGATTATTATACAATCAATAAGTATGACTAAAACGCCGAGTAAAATGGGCCCAATTCGCGTTCTATAAACGTTTTCATTACTAACGTTTATAATTCTAATCTCATAAGCTAAAAGTCTGAATATCTTACGTGGCCGCGACCATTATATGACGAAATTTTGCTAGTTGGGTATTTTAGTTTCGTCACATATTTCTTTATGCCACATATGTTTCGGGGTGAATCAACTTTTAAGGTACTCCCTATTTTTTTACAACATGGCCTACATGTTAATTTAATTAGACAAGTAGGCTAACATTTGAACTTATTTAATTTAAAATAATACAGTTTTGAACAATAATATAGTTGGTTACGGCGGGGGCGATGTTGTCCCTAGGTTTTGTATGAAAAAAGTGCATTTTCCCCTGAGTTACCCGGTTTCTTCGATGATTAGAAAAAAAGTGTGAAGGAAAATTACTATTGTTCTATAATATAATATATAAAATTATTGATAAACATTTACCTTTGAAAAAATGTACATTACGAAACTATCGTAAGACATGGATAACACGTGGAATCAGAGTATCATGTACGAAGAAAAGACTCTTACTATTAAAAACTCGTAAACTCAAATATGATAAGAATCTTAAGAACTACTATAAAACTTATAATAGTATATTAAAGAAACTTGTATTCACGGCAAAAAACATACATGTTAAAAATACAATACAAAAAGCAAAATCAAAAAGTAAAGCCATATGGAACATCGTGCATGAAAATACAGGCAAAAATATCATGTCAGGTAAAGGTACGATTAAACTACTGGACAACACGAGTAAGGAAATGGTTGATGATCCTGTTAGAATAAGTAACATTTTTAATGACTACTTTATTGGAGCGGGCAAGGTTACTGAAATCAATGCGGAACATAGCGGTCAGCACATGAAGCTTTTACAAAATTATCACATTAATAACGCCAAATCCATGTTCATGTCGCCTATTGATGAATTAGAAATAATTAAAATTGTCAAATCTCTAAAAAATACAAGTTCCTGTGGCCCAGATGATATAAGTACCACTTTAATCAAGGATTGCATTGAAGTCTTGTGTGTGCCGCTGTGTCATATATATAATGCATGCATATGTGATGGAATTTTTCCTATCCAATTTAAGACGGCAAAAGTAGTTCCTCTACATAAAAAACACTCCAAAACGGATATAAATAACTACCGCCCTATTTCGCTGTTATCCGTTCTATCAAAAATTTTTGAAAAGGCGATTGCTACCAGGATTGTTGGTCATTTTGAAAAAAATAATTATTTCTGCTCGCAACAATTTGGTTTCAGACAAAATCGAAACGCTGTAATAGCCATTATTGAATTAGTTCGGCAAGTTATGACCAATCGCCTCGACACCGGTCACGAGCAGTGCATCAACACCTACTAGCTGTCTCGCTCACACTAAAGCAGACCCGCCAAGACCCATGCGAGCAACCGCAACAAGTGCGAGAGAGAAGATCGCCAAGCTATCGAAACCAGCGCCACCTGTGAAACAGAAGATAAACCGACCAGTGAAACAAGACCCCGCTGCCGCAACCAACAATGGCGGTTCGAAAAATATTATCATTGATAATATTAAAACATTACCAACCGTAGCTCAATCTAGCCCTCCATCTAGCCCACAAATAGAACATGTGCCTAGAAAATCTGATGAACTAAAAACGAACACTCAAGAAACGACTAAAAATAAGGGCTCCAATATAAATGAATGGAAAGTAGTTACTAAACGAAAAAATAAGACGAAGTCGCTTGTTATTAGAGGCACTGCGACTAACACTGCTGTTCAAGGCATCCAAATGAACAAGTATCTACATGGATGCTTCTTTAAAAAAGAGACTACGCCTGACGAAATTATCAAGCACTTAGAAGGAATTCGTGGAGGTTTCCAGTACACAGTTGAACAAATAACATCTAAGTTTGATACGTACAACTCTTACAAGATTGGCATTCCCGCGCCGATAATAGGGGATTTTCTATCAATGAATGTATGGCCACTGAATACGAGTATTACTGAATGGCAGCCCTTTCTGCGACCCAAAACCATCAGGCCGACTGATGGACACTAATATAGCGCAGGTACCAAAAACTAGCACTGATGAGTGCAAGGATACCTGTATTACTGTTTTACATCAAAACATTAACAGGCTACTCAATAAGACCTACAAATTAGAATGTGAACTACAGGTGAAAAATGACATCGACATAATTTGCATAACCGAACACTGGCTTCAAACGGATCAGATAGCAAGTGTGAACATCCTTAACTTTAAACTCTGTGCCCAGTTTAGCCGATCAGTGCGTGAAGGTGGAGGAGCTTGCATCTACATAAAGTCTTCACTATTAGCCATCGAACGGAAGGAGGTAGCTCAATTATCAGATGAATCTCATTTTGAGGCATGTGCCATCGAATGCATTGGCTTTAACTTGCTAATTGTTTGTATTTATAGGCCTCCTAAAGGCGACTCAGCAATCATGTTTACTAAATTAAACGAGTTATTTAACCTTGAAATTGTCAAAACCACCAATGTACTAATAATGGGTGACGTTAACATAAATTTACTTACCAAGTGTCCAATCACTAAAAAATTATTGGACACCATAAAATTGGTTGGGTATCAGTCTATTATCAATTTCCCAACCAGGGTCACTGACTGTTCGAAATCCTGTATAGATCATGCATATACTAACATACCGAAAACTTTTATACGAAAGATTGAATGTCGGGAAATGTTTGTCTCAGATCACAAAGGCGTAATTGTCACTCTAGATGTTTCAAAACCGCTCCGATTAAATAACGTAATGAATAAACGCCTTTTTTCAAGCTATAACATTCACAATTTCACTGAAAGCCTATCACTGTTTGACTGGGACGGTTTGTTGAATAAATCACTATCGCAGTGCCCTAGTATTATGGTTACATTAGTACTGAATGTCATTAAACACTTATACGAAGCTCATTTTCCCATAAAAACCTACCCTGTGTACAACAATAAAAACGCCTGGATTAGCGAGAGTATTCGCGAGATACGCAGTCAAATTCACACCTTAAAAAACTCGTTACTAGTTAGCTCTGACGACACCCATTTGACTGGTAGGTTACTTGATCTCGAAAAGCAGTACAACAATGAAATTAGATGCACGCGACGGGACTATATTAACAATCTAATCTCAAATAGCCGTGAAAATATGAGCCGCTGTGTGTGGCGGGTGATCGCGTCGGAGACATGCCGGCCGCGCGCCGGCAAGAGCTGCGCGCTCGACGTGCTCGTGCAGAGTGCACCGGGCGAGTGCGGGCGGGAGCGCTCCGCCGCGATGGCTGCTGCATTGAATGACTTCTATGTGAACGCAATAAACAGTGACGATGCGAAACCGGTTGTGGACCAGGCATTGTCTCATATTGATGCGTTTATGTCGGAGCCTGTTACTACTTTTATCTTTACGCCATTCTCGTTAGGCGAAGTAATAAAAATATTCGGTAGCATTAAGCGTAAACAGTCCAAAGATATAAATGACATGTCTACAAAGGTATTTGATTTCATGCCACCGATACTCATTTCACTGCTATGTTGTTTATTCAATAACTGTGTGTCAAGCGGTATTTACCCTGACGCACTGAAGAACGTAAAAATCCAACCAATCTACAAAGGCAAGGGGGATCAGCAGGAGCTAAAAAACTATCGCCCTATCTCGCTGATACCAATTCTATCTAAAGTTTTTGAAAGTTTAATAAGCAAAAGACTTATGTCGTTTATAACTAGTAACGGCCTGCTTAATGAGAAACAGTACGCGTACCAGCCAAGACGTAGTACGGTTGATGCGGCCCGCGATCTAGTAGAAAAGGTGATGGACCGGCTGGAGGGCGGGCGGCAGGTTGCAGCTATATTCTGCGACTTGTCGCGCGCCTTTGAGCTGGTCAATCACCAGCTACTTTTGGACAAGCTGGCGCGATATGGTATAAGAGGAAATTTTCAAAGTTTGATATCGTCCTTTCTTAGTGGTCGCTATCAAAGTACACATATCAACGGTTTAAGCTCTAAATTACAACCGATAGGTAAAAATGGCGTTCCGCAGGGGTCGGTAATGGGAAACAACCTGTTTTTGATCCTTGTGAACGATATCACGACTGCATCAACCGACGCTGACTTTGTTATGTTTGCAGACGATACCTGTGTTATCGTTGCGGACAGGACCTATTCCCAGCTCCAATGTAAATTGTCCCGTGTGATGACAGACCTTGCTCACTGGTTTTCAATAAACGGAATGAAACTTAATGTTGAAAAAACATTTCTAATGCACTTCCAATTGCGGAAAACACACGAGCACGAGCTCAACGTAATCTGTAATGGCGTTAAAGTGCCCCAGGTTAACGTTGTTAAGTACCTGGGTTATAAAATTGACGCTGGCCTAACATGGGCGGACCACATTGATTACTCGTGTGGGCGACTGTCTGCAGCGTGCCACGCTCTAGCAAGGCTACAACCTAGTCTCTCTGCAGTCAATGTACTAAAAGCCTATTACGGCTATTTTCATAGTATTATGAGTCTTGGGATCGACTTGTGGGGAACAGCAGCCGACCGTGAGAGGGCATTTAAGATGCAAAAGCGTGCTGTAAGAATACTAGCTGGAGTGAAATGGGACTACCCTGCTCAAGAGTTATTTAAAAAATTTAAAATACTTACTCTCCCTAGCGTATACATCATGGAGATCTGTAAGTACGTTCGAACTAACCTAAGTAAAATGCCCACAAATGCGGACCACTTTAACTTCAACACAAGGCGGCGCCTCGATCTATACGTACCTGCTGTTAGGTTAGCCAAATCTAAAAAGTGTCTAAGAGTGATAGGTCCAAAATTATACAACATCCTTCCTAGTGCTATTAGGGGTGTCGCCAGTGATAGTGTTTTTCGCAAGCAACTAAAACACCTGCTGATTGACATGGCGTGTTATTCGGTTGAGGACTTTTTTACAAATATGTCTCGCTACTCTAGGCTTAACTATGATGGGAAGTCGGACGTTTAGAATGTATAAGAACAAAATATGCATATTTTTAATACCTACTGGTAGTGTATGACTTTGTCACTTACTAGAAAGATTACTGTTATCGAGCTACAATATGTGTCTCAATGATTGTCAATACTTGGTAAACCAATTGTTAGTTAAAAGCTACTGTAATGTTAGTTATATAATGAATAACAAATGTATAAATTTCTAATAACTACTTATGTACTGTAAAATGACGTGTAAATTTATATTTATCAATAAAATAATCAATCAATCAATCAATCAATCAATCAATCTTAATCAAAATCATAAATGTGCTGGTATATTCTGTGACCTTAGTAAGGCGTTTGATTGTGTGAATCATACAATATTATTAGACAAGTTACACTATTACGGGATTAGGGGATCTATATTAAAACTTCTTTCGTCTTATCTGACGGACAGAGCCCAATTTGTTCAAATGTCTGATATAGATAGGTCGGGGTGTATTGAATTTGTTAATTCTGCAAGAAAAACACTTGACTGTGGGGTCCCCCAAGGATCTATCCTTGGTCCCTTGCTATTTATTGTCTTTGTGAATGATTTACAATATAATATACCATATGGAACAGCCTACCTCTATGCCGACGATACAAGTATTATAGTTGAAAATCAAAATGCTTCAGTATTTGAGTTTCAAATTCGCAAGACTTGGGAGGAACTCACATACTGGTTTGAATGTAATGGACTTAAAATTAACATGAATAAAACATTATATTTCCCTTTTCTAAGACATACGAATAGCATGACTTACGACTTGCCCCTACCCATAGTAAAGGCTGATAACGTCAGGTTTCTAGGTGTCGAACTAGACACACAGATGCGTTGGTCAAGCCACATAAGCCTGCTAAGAAGAAGATTGGCCAGCGCCTGTTACACTTTAAAAAAATTATCAAAAATATTGACCTCTTCTGTACTTAAAACGGTTTACTTTGCATATTTTGAGAGTTTAATAAGGTATGGCCTTGAGGTTTGGGGTAATAGTACTGATGTGAATCATGTTCTAATATTGCAAAAAAAGGCTCTTAGGCATGTCGAAAAGGCAAAACCTCTAGAACATTGCCGTCCACTTTTTGTGAAGCACGGCATACTAACCGTGATATCACTTTACATATATTTAGTTTGCATTTTTGTTTATAAAAATAAATCCAGTTTTGCATGCAGTACTAACAACAGACCACGTAGGTTATGTAAATATAATTTTGACATTCAGTTACCAGAATCTAAAAATTATGTGAATTATAAAAGAAGCCTTGAATATAATGGTATAAAAATTTATAACTTTTTAAACGAGGACATAAAGCAATGTAATAATATAAATGACTTTTCTAAGAAATTAAAATCCTACTTGATTACTCGACCATTTTATAAGATACATGAATATTTTGATAAATTGTATGAATAAATAATAGTAGCTTTTAAGTTAGATTAAGATTTTGCATGCCAAATGTGGCAGAGCATACCTTCATGTACTGAAATCCTACTGACATGTATATTATATTTAAAACACCTGTGTATGTTCTTGCAAATAAATAATTTCAATAATTTCAATTAAAAAATATTTGAGGTGTTTAACGTGTGGCGTCTATAAATTTGATGGTCTGATTTTAATATTCATACATCATTATTAACCATAAGTCTCCAGGAAAGTTTTAATACCGCAAAAGAAAAGGAGTACTTTAAAAGTTGATTTACCCTTCGTCAAATGATTGAAATGTCCAAAATTATTTGATCGGAATTGTTTTGCATAATAATTAATAATGTTTGGTCGAAATAATATTTAGGATAACATTTCAATGGAATAACTTTATTTTGTCGAATGGTTTTTTGGTATAACATTGTTATTCGGAATATTTTTACCACTAGTAAAAAAAAAACTACTAAACTTACTTTTGTAAGATTAAAAATGTTTTGTACTGGACGCTGATAAATTTAACGCCTAGTATAAAAGTCGCATTGAGTGTTAGGCTAAATAACAATTTTACCAAAATATTATGGATTTATCCTTTTAGTTATTTAAATTTTTAGACCAAAAGTGCTTTTGAACAAAAAATAAAAAAAAATATGAAAATAATTGTTTATGTTAAAAAAGTTTAACAAACATGTTCGACCAAAAAATATTTAGCCCATAAAACTTTAGACCAATCGAAGGGCACCTCTTGCTGAGCCTACCGCTGTGTATACTTGTCGCAGGGCCAGGAGGTGAGCGCGCTGGAGGAAGCGCTGCCGCCGGGCTGGGAGATCCGCTTCACGGAGGAGGGCTCGCGCTACTTCGTGGACCACAACACGCGCACCACCACGTTCCAGGACCCGCGCCCCGGCGCGCCCAAGGGGCCGCAGGGCGCCTACGGCGTGCCGCGCGCCTACGAGCGCTCCTTCCGATGGAAGCTCAGCCAGTTCAGATACCTCTGTCAGAGCAACGCGTTGCCTAGTCACATTAAAATTACACTGTCGCGCCAGACACTGTTTGAGGATTCCTATCACCAGGTTAGTCTTCTGTAATCTTTCATCTTACAACTTTAAGGCCCGTATTAATAAACTCATCTTGGCTGAGATTCGCGTCACAAGATACGTAAAAGTAAACGTCAAACCATAGAACACTGTCATTTTTGACACATCTCGAGACGAGCATTAGAGTTGAGATTAGTTGATTAATACGGGCCTAAAATTACCTCACTGATATATTAGTTATTAATGAAGATACTTTACTTTCGCGGTTTTAACCCTTGCGAATTCGCATCGCATCGTATTGTTTTACGTTCGGGCCCTAAGCTGTAACTTAACCAATCAATTTAAACGAACACAATCTGATTACATCTCTTCTGGACTTAATTTTTTTTGCATTCGTTTATTTGAGCGTTAAATAGAATCACTATTGTAGGGCCATTCGTTACCAACTGAACGTCGGGGCAATAATTAATTTTTCCTACTCCTGTACTTTTATCTGTCATTTATATAGTCACGAACACTAATATAAGAACATACATAATATGTCCGAAGAATAATCCAGAGAAAAGTCTATCTTGTCTATGCCCCAAAACAGCACTTGTGCGTTTTTGAGATAAAACGATACGGCCAGCTGCCAAAGCTTAGCGTTGCACAATCGATTTAATCATATTTTAACGATTGTGAAATAGGGACTATAAATCACCTAATGTTTTGAGAAATGATTTCAGTTACCTGATTGGTCGATTTTAAAATAGCTGTATTCTGGTTGGTTGATACGAAATACAAAGTTTTTTTAAAGATTTAAATTAGTTAAAGAGAAACACGTACCTAAAAGAACCTATCGTTCCGTTTGACAGTCGATGTGTATTGTGATTGGTGGATTTAATTTGGTGAAGTATTCTGATTGGTCAAATTAAAATGTTTTGGAATTGTAAATAATTCTATTTTCCATTCCATCAATTTAAAAACAAAGTAAACCATAGACACATATTTTGTAATTTTCTTGTTTCCCGCTCGTTTGTTGTTCTTTACTTCGTTCGTTCGTTTGTAAGTTTTTTCGCTTAGTTTTGCATTTCATTTGAAACCTAGTCGTAGAAAAAGTATTGTATGCAACGGTGTATAACTAAGTCAAAAAACACTCGTGGCGCTTACCTTTACGATGTTCGCCTTCGGCTCACATCGTAACACACGCCACTCATATTTTTTGACCTCTCTTATACAACTATTGCATAAACTACTATTATTTAATGGCGAGCGTATTGTCTTGTATCCCTTACAAGACAACGCTACTACTACACGCATCCCTTACGCTCGCTACGAGTATAAGCCCTACGAGTGCGAGCGAGAGTCCGATAAAATGATTTATTGCCTTGACGCTCAGTTTGTAATTGCCTTACAATAGTTTCCATTTTGCATATATGTATTGTCGAGTACGTGACGGAAGAGATTATCGCGCACAGATCATGCGGCTGCCGGCGTACGAGCTGCGGCGGCGGCTGTACATCATGTTCCGCGGCGAGGAGGGCCTAGACTACGGCGGCGTGAGCCGCGAGTGGTTCTTCCTGGTGTCGCACGAGGTGCTCAACCCCATGTACTGCCTGTTCGAGTATGCCAACAAGAACAACTACAGCCTGCAGATCAATCCGGCCAGCTACGTTAACCCCGACCACCTGCTGTACTTCAAGTTCATCGGCCGCTTCATCGCCATGGCACTCTACCACGGCCGCTTCATCTACTCCGGCTTCACCATGCCCTTCTACAAGAGGATGCTCAACAAGAAACTCACCATGAAAGACATCGAATCGATCGACCCCGAGTTCTACAATTCTCTGGTCTGGATCAAGGATAACAACATTGACGAGTGCGGCCTCGAAATGTGGTTCAGTGTGGACTTCGAAGTTCTGGGTCAAGTGTTACATCACGAGCTCAAACCGAACGGCGACAAGGAGCGCGTTTCTGAAGTGAGTCGGTTTCTGTTATTTTTATTTCTGTTTTAATCTGTAGTCTGATACGGTGAATTGATATGGTAATATTTTTTTTTCAGTCGAACAAGGAATTATATTTGCAACTTGTTACGCAATGGCGAATGACGAGAGGTATCGAAGAACAAACGGCAGCGTTCCTTGACGGTTTTAACGAGGTAAAAGAGACAGTCTTGCATGTTGTCCTTTTTGCACAGTCATTAATTCATCGAGACCAATCTAAAGAATCCAAACTCGATGAGTCTTCATTAAGATTTTCCAGTACGTTCTCGATAACCCGCTCCTGTGCAATCCTGGTCTCGGTTAAACGGCGTATCAGATGAAAGTGAAATTTGACAGTTAAGACTGCACCGAGCAAACGTCGAGCGTCCAGTGGCGCCCTCATTACTATTATTGTGTTTTCTAATTTCCTTTCCTAAAGAATTTCCTTGCTATCAGACGATACGTTTTTGTAGCGCAAGTAAAAACACAATTTATGGGATACGTAACAAACTTTAATAACAATTACCCTTTGAGTAGTCAGCTTAACGGGAAAAGGTGGCCACTTTTTTCCGTTAAGTTGATAACTCGAAGGTGCATTGTTATTAAACTATGTGATATACCCTATAAGTTGTGTTTTAATTTGTAGTACAAAAACCTATCGACCAATTTCAAGAAAATGCTTTAGTTTATTATAAAACAATAATAGTAATGAGGGCGCCACTGTACATCCGGCGTACGCTCGGTGCAGTCTTAAGGTAGAACCGCACCAGGCGTAACTGTGGGCAGCGGAGCGGCGCGACGGCATATCGCACCGTAACTGCAGCGGCGCGACAACTCGCAGCAAATCTGTCAGTCGTTCGGCAACTTTTGAGCAACATGTTAGAAACTGACATGTACATGTTATGTTTCTAAATTCAATTAAGTAAATAATTGTGTTGCAATATTATCAAAGTCGGGTTTATGTAAATTAATGTTAATGTAAATTAATAAAAAATTGGATTGACACAGACCTTATGCACCAAACACGTTATGACTTGAACGGCGGCGTGAAAAGTCGCGCCGCTTGCTATACCCGTTGAATAATTACGTTAAGCTGCTATGCGTGAACATTGGCTCACGCCACCGGCTGGCGAAACATGGCGGCCACATGACGCATCGTCGCATTAAAATTGATACAAAAATAATTAAATAAAGCGTGATTAACGAAAATGCAGTAACTTTACGTGTGAAAAGTCACTCCTTGACTTTTATTTGATTTTCCTAAGCATTTCTTACAGTACCTCAGTACACAACACATAACGGCATATTTCACGTAACACTTTTCTCTCCAATGCGTCAAGCTGTCGAAGCCGTCCAGCACAGACTGAGCGCGTTTGTGCCGATGGGCTCAAACTGGTTGTACATACAAAAAATCAAGTTGAGGCGTCCGCTCTAGTAGTATACATAATTACTCAAAGGCACTATAGGCAACGGAACTACGCGACGCGACACGGCGTGTCACATTTGTTTGGTCTACTTTGTTGCGTCGCGTAGTCTCGCTGCCCCGTACCATAATTTTCATTATGTTATTGTGCCTGTGACACAGATTGAAATTTTACATGTCACGCGAACGATGTTCCATCCAATTGAGCAGTCAACTAACTTTAAAAAAAGTAAGAGTATAGTGAATTCGTTTCAAAAAACAATTATAATCGTATAACGCATTTTTTTTAAACAAATTATGAAAAACGTAGTTTTATGGAACTAAATACAAAATAATTGAACTACTTTACCTACTTCCTATATGCGAAACGGACCGTTAAATAATGTTTGGCACGCCTTTATTCCCAGAGTGGGGTAGACAGAGCTACAGAACTACTAACTACTCTAAAAACTTGTTAATAATTCGGTAACCACATTTTGCACAATTAGGCTAAGATGTTTACCAGTGTATTAGTGACGGGTTGCAAGCCCATCGCTTAACAGTACTACACAGCCTTTATTCCCTTAGTCGTCTCTTACGACATCCACGGGAGGACATGGAGCGGTACTATTCTAACCCGGCAACCACACAGAAAACAAGACAGTTTCCCTGTATTTCCTATAGTAGTGGTACAGTCACGGAATTTAATTCCTAGTCCACTTTGGACTATGTCAAAGTGACGTAATCAATCAAAACGTAAGAGACGTCATATGATTTTATTTAGTGTCAATTTGACATATTCCAAAGTGGAATGGTGAAATTCCGTGACTGTACCGATATTGTCCTATTTATAAAAACCGGGCAAGTGCGAGTCGGACTCGCGCACCGAGGGTTCTGTACCACCGCACAGTAGGTATTTTTACATTCCAATTTGAATTAGATTTCGAATCGAATCAGCGCGAACCCAATTCACACTTGTCCAATTTTTACTATTTGTTTTTTTTTCAGGGTTTTCTCTATAATCATTACTATGATTATAACCTAATCCTACTAAATTTCACGCTTGGATGTTTTACCGTTTTTACAATACAGCAAAATCGGATCCCTTTGACTGCCATACATATTGTTGGTCATAATGTATTGTTAGTCATATTTTCTTTCAGTCATAACTTCTTTCAGGCTGAAGTTACAGTTTTATATAAACGTTTATTTTGTAGATTCGTTAGGTTAGGTTAGGTTAGTTTTATAAAAATCCTGAAAAAATAACCGTGTCCTGAGAAAAATGCATTATGACTTGCGAAAATTATGACTTACAACACATTATGACTAAAAATAATTATGGCAGTCAATAGAGACCCCAGCAAAATATATACGTTTCTTGTATGAGAACCCCCTTTATTATATCCCTTTTTTTTAGTGATTCCGCCGTAATAACACATTCTGATAAAATATCAACCGCTATCTATTACGATTCAAAACGCAGATATTTATTCGATCAATTATTAATATAATTTGCCTACACTACTCGTTGACTTCTAGGGTAGCCGTGTATGTTGATAGGATTATTTTCGGCAAATGTCATAATGAATGTATTGTGTAAAATGTTACAAGGTGGTGCCTTTAGAGTGGCTGAAGTATTTCGACGAGCGCGAGTTGGAGCTCATGCTGTGCGGCATGCAGGAGGTGGACGTGGACGACTGGCAGCGCAACACCATCTACCGGCACTACACGCGCACCAGCAAGCAGGTCGCGTGGTTCTGGCAGGTGAGGCTTCGTTACTGCACAGCTGTGCACTCGTGCATGGGCGGCCAGATGGCAACAAGTCCTTCATTACGTTATGAGAAATATCGTTATCATATCATAACGCTATATTTGGTTAGTGTTAACATGTTTGTTTAATAATATCAATATTTTTTCACAAGGCAACATCACAACGTACCCAACATCGTTATGAAGCTGTGCGCCGGTTTCTAATTACACACATACGGAATTCCGTTTCGGAATTTCTATTCGGAATTCCGAACGCAGCTAATCCATACAAAATCTATGACCCTACTACACGTGAACAGTAGTTTTCCGTTCGATTTTCTTTCCGATTCGGAATTCTGTATGATGGCCAGTGCATACGGAATTCCGCACGAAAATAAACCATTCCGAATGCAAGTCTTCCATAGATTTTGTATGGGTAGCATCACACAATCGTAAATCCATTCGGAACGCGCTCACTTTGCGTCGCACGACTCTATTTTTTATGCAATAAGGTCCACTTTGACTACCCTAAATTTTAATTCAGATTTTTAGAGTTTTTTGATATTATTTCCAAAACTATATAATTTTTCGCTATAAATAATGAGTGCACCATGATACTTTTTTTTTTTAATTTTCATATTGAGCCCCGTTTGCTATCAACAAATTACTTTAATTTTGCAACCCTCCCATTCCAGACCATTTCAAGTATTTAGAAATATAATTTCATATTGTTTTAACAACATACGAATGCGGGCAAGCAAGTTATACAACTATGCTAAATTTCAAGTTGATAGTTTTCTTAGTTTCAGAGAAAAACTGCATTGACATACACAGACAGACAGACACCAAAGTCTCACCATAAGGGTTCCGTTTTAGGGTTCCGCACCTCGAATCCTTACAGGATCACTTTGTTGTCCGTCCGTCCGTCTGTAAAGACTTTTTCTGAGGAATGCGTAGAGGTATCAAGCTGAAATTTATATCAAATACTCAGGCGTACTGTCCCTTGGAGCTGAGAAAAAAATCAAACTTCTAAGCCAACGCAACCAAAAGATACAGCTTATGCCGCAAATTTTCGAAACTCACGAGGGAATCAAAACCTACAGGGTACTTTCCGTGAACACAGAATCTTAAAATTTGGTACGAAGCTACGGAAAAATTCCGAAAACCGTAAAGTTTTAGTTACATCATTATAATAAAAATATTTTTAATAATTTTAAAGTACTACCCCTTTTCTCATGAACGCGTAAAAAGGTCTTAAATTGAAATTCATAGCAAATACTCAGGTTCTCAGAACTTTTACTTATTTACCTAAAGGTTTATACGGAACCCTCGGTGCGCGAGTCCAACTCGCACTTGGCCTGTTTTTACTATTATTTTCTGGAACCCTAAAAATATATTCAACATAAATAATAATAAAACACATAATAATATTTAAAGATTATTTCGGGATTGTACCTATCGAAATTTGGCCCATTTTACATAAAAAATAATATCTTGCAGTCTTGCGGCGAGGGTTTCTCTTTTTCCTAGTAGAATATGTCAACAATGCAATCGCGATCAGAAAATCGTCATTGATGTATTACCTTATACACTGCCAGAATGTCTGTACTCCATGACTAGCTACTCTCAACTGAGGCTCGTAATTCCGAACGAAAATAAACGAATGTGTGTGATGTATATACGGAATTCCGAATCGAAATTTCGAAACGGAACACCCTAAGGGGTGGCGAAAGACGTGGGCGGTGTGGTGTCGGCCACCGCCCACGGCCTAGCGGTGCAAAGAGCCTCGCACCTCACAGCCGAAAATAAATTTGAATAAGTGGAAAATCCAAAAGTACACGCGACAAAGTTTTTCTTTAATAAATACATTAGAGGGCCTCGCGAAATGTACCTTACCCACATTAAGTTTAGGTCTTGCGCGGCCACGTAGTTGACTAAAGTCACTTTAGTTAACTACGAAACAAGACTTATCCTCTTATTCATAAACGCGCGATAGTTTAGTGTGCTTAAAATATGATTCATCCTTATATTTCATTGTATACATTAGAATTATCTTTGACTTAATCAAAGAATACATTAACTAAAAGTAGGTAGGTAGGGTGTGGTAGAGTTGATAATCTATTGAAATTTTAAGGTAGTTGCAATATTTTTTACGAGGTTTAATTTTCTTGCCCGAATCTCTGGTAGACTAACTACATAGTACCAACGTGTAGAAGAGCCGGTTGCGTGTGACGAATTTAATAAATCAATCATTTGTATTTGCTCTGTGTGTATGCGTATGGATACTGGAATAGAATGACTATTTATATGTATTTGAATGCATATAAAAAACACTATACCCTTATTAAGTAAATGCGTCTAAATTAAAAAGAAAACCCAGTTGTTTACAGTCACAACAAAACTACACGATTTGAATGATTCGCAAAAATTGACATTAAACCGTATTCTGTAAAAACGATTTGTTTTTCTTTGTAGCTGTATGTATACACCTTATCGGTTTACTATTAATTTCTTTTGTAATTCTACCCAGTTCGTTCGTCAAATGGACAATGAGAAAAGAGCAAGACTTCTTCAGTTCGTGACTGGAACGTGCAGGGTTCCGGTGGGAGGATTTGCGGAGCTGATGGGTTCTAATGGACCTCAACGGTTTTGTATAGAAAAGGTATGTGTTTCCATAATCCATAATTAATTTATTTTATTCCATCGGTGTTTATGTACCGTTACTTAAATAATTAAAAATATGGACAGAATCCACTACATATTATTTAACGACCAATCATCGATAGGAATCGAAGTGGTTCTCACTAGCACGGTGAGAACACCCGTACTTATGAACCACACAATTTCGGGTTCTTATCGCAGACATCTTTTCAGGTTGGGAAAGACACGTGGCTACCCCGGTCCCACACTTGTTTCAACAGACTTGATTTGCCGCCCTACAAAAGTTATGAACAATTATGCGAGAAGTTAAACTATGCTATCGAGGAAACGGAGGGCTTCGGTCAAGAATAAAATATTTTACGAGCATTTCTAAAAAAGTTTGTACATTTAATTTACGACTTCGATTTGCAAAAAAAAATGCAGGTTGGTAGGGTGAATAAAGCTGAGCCTAAATAAAATAGTCTCCCAAAATGCCCTCATACATTTGTATGAAACTTTCCTTTTTTGTTACCATGAACCAAAGAAATTTAGTAACAAAAAAGGAAAGTTTCATACAAATATATGGGGACATTTTGGGAGACTATGTTATTTAGGCTCAGCTTCATTCACCCTACCAACCTGCATTTTTCTTTGCAAATCGTAGTCGTAAATGAAATGTACAAACTTTTTTAGAAGTGCTCTTATAACTGTGATCGTAGGAATTGCAGCGGCGAAGGTGATTTTTTCCTAAGTTTTATACTATAAAAATAATGTAAAATATTACCACAATAATATAATTGCACCACCTCAATAAGAGGATTTTTATTATCCACCAATGGAATTGGTGCTTAATTTCATAAAAAGACCAACCAAATACTTGTATGAATATTTTGTTTAAACGATAGTTATTACTTATGTATTATGTAGATATCGTTAGTGTAATATGTCAGTTAAATAAGAATATTTTGTTTGAACTATACCTAGCAAAGTTCGTCTATAAAGTTAATTAAATAATTTTGAAACCATTTATTTGTTACTATTTCAACCCAAAAGCCTAATAATTAAGCAGTTCTATTGCCAGAAGCCACCCGATGCACATTTGACTATATTTCAAAATAAACGGAAGTAGTTCATTTAGTATCTATGTATACATGGGTCGGATGCCAATAATCTGGTACTCTAGTACTCTACTCTACTTATACCCTTAGTTAAAAAAGTTACGATATTAGGCCTAACAAAACCCAAAAACATCATTTTGTTCTTAAGACTCCTTGGTTTACCTGGATCCATCTAGGATGATGCCTGCGACAGCTCATGTATAAACACGTATTAAACTTGTTTCTTACACTTTTCATAAACACTGCAACGACCCTCAGTAATTGAAATGATTAGTGATTACTGTCTTTTTGTTTGTCTGGCTTAAGAGTACAGTCAGCAGCAGAAGTAACTACGCAACCGAAGAGGTCAAAATGATCTGCACTCGACTCTATTGTCAAGAGGATACTTCTTGTTTAGATCATTTTGAGCATGTTATTCTGCTTAGCTACTTTTGATGCTGACTGTACATAATCTGTGTTGAAAATTACGAGTACGGTTGTTGCAAGGTTAATCATACGCCGGCCTCGTTAATATATTTTTTTTCTATCGTTAATGCAATTCATATAATTATTATATTCATGTAGAATTTTACTAAACTTACAGACGATTACAGTGTTAACCTCGTCAAAATGTATGAACTAACAATCGATTAACATTCATTTAAATTTCGTAAAGTTTGTACTTGGGATATGATAATAATACGTGATTCCAACTTTATTAAAAAAAAAACGAGTTGTGGCATCATAAGATTTGTTTCCAATCGGAGCAGACTAGACATTCAAAAATAACATCGGAACAGTGGCCTTAGATAAGATGCGTTCGGCAACGGTTATCGTTATATAAGCTGCCAGAGCGTCGAGCGCTTGTTGTCATAGTTAAGGGTTTACCGCCGACACCGTCATTTTATAGTTCATAAGGTTTGTATGAAAAAAAAGTGGGCGGCGCCAGGCGCAGGCAACTAGTATTGCTATATAAAAAACAATTGTGTGAACTTCCCACTATGCGTGACTTCGCGGACTATACACGAGATTGAACAAGACTGATGCGTATTTTTCTAACTATACGTTGACCTGTCTAGTCTGATATTGTAGAAGTGAATGAATAAAGGTTGTCAAAGAAATTTCACGACAAAGTGAAAGCGTCTTGGCGAGCGAGGGAAGCATAATAAACGTTCTAGATTGGGCACCTCGGAGGCATTGATGCGGCTACGGCAGTTACGGGCGATGCAACGTTGCAGCGAAACAGCGTGAAAATGCAATGCAAAGGGTTTGTTTACATTGAAGTGTACGAATAAGGTTGTTACCTTATTCGCTGTATTTGATTAACGGCAAGGGAGGAAAAAGCGCAGAGACGCGTTAGCGTAAGAGCTAACGCGTCTCCCCACATCTATCGACGCGGATTCGATTTTTCTGACCGACTGACCTATTGCCTAATGCAGTCGCAATCGCATCGACTTCAAAGTGAAACAATTATTTTCATTTTAAAAGCAGACTCTCCTTCGGACTATCAAATTGAAAACGTTTGCGCTTGCGAGTGCGTTAGGCAATAAACGTGGAGCTTAAGCAGATTCCGCGTCGATAAATGTGGGGAGACCCTAACTCGTTCGAGTTATTCAGAATTATGATGTGAAACGAGGCCACTCTAAGGAGCATCTCTGAGTATCTGTCGCATGGTTTATTATTCAATCGTAAAATTTCGACACAGTGGAAACGATATAGATAGGGGTCATCTCTAAATAACAAACACCTTAAAACTTAAGGAAGACCGTAAAATATCACGATTATAATAATAATAATAATAATAAATAAATATCCGAGGACAATGTCACACCAATTGACCTAGTCCCAAACTAAGCTCTAGGCTTGTACTATGGGTACTAGACAATGATATAAATACTTATATAGAGAAATATATACTTAAATACATAGAAAACATCCATGACTCAGGAACAAATATTTGCGCTCATCACACAAATATCTGCCCTTACCGGGATTTGAACCCAGGACCTCTAGCTTCGTAGGCAGGGTCACTACCAACTAGGCTATCGTGTCGTCTCGTCGTGTGTGTGTATTATGTACTGGTGTTGGTAATTAATAATATAATAATGCATGCCTTTTTTGTTATATTTGACCAGTTCATGTGGTGTTCGTTTTTTCCATCCTACTGTGCATAATCAACTGACATCGTATTTTGTTACGTGATTATCCACTAAATCTGTAATTTAATTGCTGTTAAAATTAAAAATGTAACTATATTGTACTGAACAAAATAAAATCACATGAAATCGATTTAATAGTGTAGCTCAAAATTATCTGACACGCCATTTAGTCCAGGCAACTAATGATTGTGGGTGGATGGAAAAGTTGAACTAGTTAGGAGATAAACAAACTAAAAGTCCCCGGCCTACCCATGATATATTGGTTGTCTTAACAAGTATATTTTTACAGAAATGTTGCTTCAATTAAAGCGGGCAGCGTCGAACTTTAAACTAAATGCGCGGTGGCTCTCGATGGCTCCCGGTCCAGAGGGGCTATTGCTTAAAGCACTTGCAATCGCAATTGTTTTCATTTTGAAAATCAAGGCTTGTTTGCATACAAAATGAAAACAACACTTTGAAACAGACTGTGATTGCGAGTGCGTTAGACAAATGCTATTTAGGTCTGAATCTACTCAAAACCAGCTAAGAATCAACTGTGCCAAGTTTCAGCGCATAGTCACAAAGTGCAAGGTGAACCGATTGAATATGGGTAAAAAATGCGTTGAATCAGTTGTAGAAGAATTTATAAGCTTTAAAAATGCGAGACAACTAAATTTCCTATGACGATCGTTTTCAAGATGTAAACAAAAAAACGGGCCCTTATGTGTGCCCCTCTCTCTAGGGCTCACCCCCAAGGGGTGGGGACTTGTAAGTGCGGGGGTTTATCTCCTAACTAGTCCAAACAAAGTTCCTAAGTCAAACTTTCTGCTTTCGGCCATTCCATTCACACCCCTCTTTTGAGCATTCATTTACCAAGCTAATTATATCTCTAGAGACATGTGTCCGATATGTTTGAGCCTAATGTGTATAACTAGGATAACTGGGTGACTGTACCTGATAATAAAAACACCCCTTGTAACATTCTGGCATTTATTGGAAGGTTAAGAAAATTATAAATAGATGAAATGCTTAATTTTATTTAAAGTATTTAATTGATGAATAGCACTGGAAACTCAAATGATAAATTTATAATTAGAACAACTTAGACGTTGCGAAATCCTTTGCAATTTTTATAACTTTTTCAAGGACTTGTGGGTTATTACCTGATGCTTGGGCAGATTCGGCTTTTCCTCCACCCTTTCCACCCATTATCTCCACCACAGATTGAACCCACTCCGATGCCAACAAACCTTTAGCGTTTGCAGTTTTAGGTACAGCAGCTAAGCAATAAATTTTATTGGTGTCTTCATCCACCGAAAAGAACATTGCCGAAGTAGTTGGGCGCAACTGCTTCACTTGCTTTAAAGCACCGTCTAAAGCTTTCGTATTTCCCTGTGCTTTTAGCTTAGCAACAATAACCTCGTTTGTCGTTTCTTCGAGACACATCTCTTTCGCTTTTTCTATCACTTGGGTTATAACCAAAGCTTTTGCTGCTCTTTCGTTATCGTCAATTTGCTTTTTCAAATTTTTAAGTAAATTTCTTAATTCGTCCTTTCTCCAGTAAGATATTTGAGCATGTGAAATATCATTTGTAAGATCTATGATTTGTTTCGAAATCTCTTTTTGGTCAAAACCTTTACCATCTTCCTTTATCAAATTGGCAAGATTGTTGACTTCGTTTTCCAAGACACTTAATTTACTGACAGCTTTAACTGCTTCTGGACCAGTTAATGCAACAATTCTTCGAATACCTTTTGCAATACCTTCTTCACCTACAATAACATATTCGCCAATATGACCAGTTTGGTGAAGATGAGAACCACCACAAAATTCCACAGATGTTTCAAATCCATTTGGGCCATCTGGATTTTTTTCCAACGCTTCAACAGGTATACCCACTGACACGACACGTACTGGGTCTGGATAATGCTCATCAAACATAGCTCTTAAGCCCTTGATTTTTTTTGCATCATTCAAACTTGTATGTTTGGCATAAACTGATTTATTTTCCTGAATAATGTTTTTAATTTGATCCTCAGCATCTTTTATTTGTTTAATTGTCATTGGACCCTTGTTAGTAAAATCAAATCTCAAACGATCCGGCATTACTAAGGATCCTCTTTGGTCAGAATCGTTGCCCAGTACTTTTCTTAGTACATTATTCAGTACGTGCGTTCCAGTATGATTATTCATTACTAGTCGCCGCCGTTCCGAGTCAATGTGTAGAGACAAAGTATCGCCAACTTTGAATACTCCCTCTACTTTTCCAATATGCAGCACATAACCACCTTTAACTTGAACATTCTTAACAGTAAATTCATTACTGTCGTCATCAACTCTCAACATGTATCCTTCATCAAATATTTGACCACCTTGTTCAGCATAGAAATTAGTTCTATCCAATATGATGCCACACTCTTGTCCAACTGATACTTCATTCACAAATTGCTTATTGTGTCTAAAAGCTAAAATTTTGGCAGTACAGGGTGTAAAAGTGTACACTGCGTCTTTGTTAGTGGTAGAAGGCACATAATTGTATTTTGGGGAATCATCAGTAACAGGTACTCCACTTTCTTGCAGGTGACTTATGGCATGAATGTCCAAAGCTAGCAAATCCTCTTGCCCTGCTGCTTTACCTTGAGACACAAGTTGTGACTCTTTCTTTGCTTTTTCATAAGCATCCATGTCAATAGTGAGACCTTTTTCTTCACACATCAATTGTGTCAAGTCAATTGGGAAGCCGTATGTATCATAAAGGCGCCAGGCAACATCCCCTGGTACCATTTTGGACTCCCCAAGCTTTTCAATAGTTCTGTTCAAAAGATTTCGTCCACGTATCAGTGTTTTCAAAAATTGAATTTCTTCCTCATTAATAGTTTGTATTATAGACTCAGGATCTTTTTTGATTTCAGGAAAAACATCTCCTAGTATTTCAACAACAGTATGAACCAGGGAAGCAAAAAATCCTGGTTTAGCATTGAGTTTTTCTGTGGCGTAGCGTACAGCCCTTCTTAGAATTCTACGAAGCACATAGCCTCTACCTGTATTGTCTGGGCAACCACCATCAGACAGAGCTATGGTTAGAGTTCTTGCATGATCAGCCAAAACTCTGTAAGCCATATCAACACCATCAACATCTTCATCCCCTACTTTACCAGTGTAAGGCCTAGAGCCAGTCCCAATTTCAATAGCTTTGAATATAGGTACAAAAAAATCAGTGTCATAATTTGCCCGTTTGTCTTGAATCACTGATACTAGTCGTTCAAGCCCTAGCCCACAATCAATATGTTTCTTAGGCAACAGTTTTAATGACCCATCTGTCTCTCGGTTATATTGAATAAAAACTAAATTCCAAATCTCTAAAACATCTGGGTCATCCATATTGACCAGATGAGCAGCTTCTCGTCCCCCAATCCTATCATAATGTAATTCAGAGCATGGCCCACATGGCCCAGTCTCTCCCATTTCCCAGAAGTTGTCCTTCATGCTTCCAGGTAATATATGAGACTCAGGGACTCCAAGCTGTAACCAAATATTTTTACACTCTAAATCAGGTTCAAGACCAGAAGTAGAGTCTCCACCAAAATACGAAACATACAATCTGTCTCCAGGTAATTTAAATACTTCAGTGAGAAGCTCCCATGCCCAAGTACATATTTCCTTCTTGAAGTAATCACCAAAGGACCAGTTGCCCATCATTTCAAAAAAAGTATGGTGGTAAACGTCTTTCCCAACATCATCTAAATCATTGTGTTTTCCTCCTGCTCTTATACATTTCTGTGTGTTAACAGCTCTCACATAACTAGCCATTTCAGAGTTAGGGTCAACAGACCCTAAAAAAATTGGCTTAAATTGATTCATCCCAGCATTTGCAAATAGTAGGGTTGGGTCATCAAGTGGTATTGTAGATGAAGAGTGGACATATTTATGGCCTTTGTTCATAAAGAAATCCAAAAACGCTTTTCGGATTTGAAACCCTGTCATAGAAGTATCCATTTTAGGAAATACCTGCAAAAAATAATTAAAATATTAAAGCAAAGACAAAAAAGGATTTTTTTAGGGTACTGTGTACAAAGAGTGACAAATAAATAGCATATTTTGGTTGGTTACTTTTCTAAAAATTAAACCTAGCTAAATTTATTTATCACCCCGAACAATTTTCATGAAACTTAGTATGCAGGGGATACTAAATTTCATGAAAGTTGTTGGAGCAGTTTCCTATATTCAAAGAATTGCTTGTTTAAAGGTATTAGATAGATATATAGCTAGTTGTTTTCTTACAGAATAACTGCTATAATGCTAGATTTCAGATTCAGATTTTTTGTTTTTATAACAGTAATACTTGCAAGCTAAACGGTTTTGTCTATTAGGTATGAAATTTACTGTCATTTTAGGGACCTTTTTTAACCCCATAAAGGACTTGTACAGCTATCCCCTGAAATGTGCAATTTCTCTAAATGTGCACTTCTTCAGAAGAAGCACTTTCTCGGAAGGTTTGCTGCCTCTAAGGGCTATTCCTAGTCATCCACGCCCCTTTTGTCCACAGTGTGGACAACTGGGGAATAAAAATTCCCTTCATGGGTGTTTCTTTGCGGCAATACCGTACACATGCGTTTATGCCCAATGTATGAACTTTACGCCATTAGGACCCTCTGTTGATTAAGGTGTGCTCATTTGCCTACTCAATGCCGTAAACATAAAATAAATTGTATGTAGGTATACAAATATATGATATAATACAATATTTATTTTAAAGTTGACAGGTTACTAGGTTAAAATTTTGAGTGAAATGTAGAATTGTAATGCCTTATATCACACATCCCATCCCATCCCATTTGGTATAACACTATAATGACGAGAGGATAAAGAAGCCCAATCCTTCTGATGGTTAGAGTACTACCATATGCCTATAGTAAAATTATGGTGTACCTTACCAATTGGTAATGATAAGCAGCCAGCAAAGGTTTAAGTTTAAAAATATTATTTGGGGCCCTTAAATCCATCCACACTAACATCCATATAATCAAATGACGGTAATATACGCAAGAATTGCATCAGTTTATGCACGCAAAGGTGCAAACAGTAAGGTTATAAATTAGACGTATTTTAAAAAAAATAGAAGTACTTAGTTTATTTGAAATCTTCAAAACGGTAAATTAATCAGGTTCTATTGTAAACGATTAACATTGGTATTTAACCATACCATATGGTTGGTAAAATGTAATTGCTCAGTGCACTTTTACACTACTATTAGTTTCCTCCACATATGGTACAAGATTTCTCAAAGTATTAGTAATAATGTAATACGAATAGCCATTACCTAGTGTTAGCGCCACTCGGTAAAAATACGTTTTATGTCGGTGAAAGTAGCTAGCTGCTCAGGAGTCAGGGCCGGCTTTACCACTGCCAGCACAGCACATGAATAGCACTTAGTAACTAAATAGGTACTAGTATACTGACTGATATAGAAGGTACAGACAGACGGACGGGTATTTAAACTGACAGCACCATAGACAGCACATCACATTATGACAGACAGAGGCCCTACTTTGAAAATCGAAGTTACGTTAACTCTATTCCTTTCTTTCGATTAAGTCTCGAATGGCGAGTGACAGAGAAGGAGCTAAGGTAACTTCAAACTTCGATTTTCAAAGTAGGGCCTCAGTTAGTCGAGGTTTTTTTTTTTTTTTTTTTTTTTTTTTTTTTTTTTTTTTTTTTTTTTTTTTTTAAGGCATCGAGTAGACAAACGAGCACACAGGCCACCTGATGGTAAGTGGAAACTGTGACCCATAGACATAATCCTAAGACTGCAAATGCGTTGCCAACCCTGAGGACTAAGATGGAATGCCTCTATGCTAGTCATTTCACCGGCTCTCTTATCCCCAAACCGGAACACAACAATGCGAACACTGCTATTTGGCGGTAGGTTAATGGATAAGATGGTGGTAGCGATCCGGACGGACCCTGCACAAGGTCCTACCACCCGCAAGGTAAATTTTAAACTAACGCGAATCTTCAAGGGCGCTGTCCCTTTTACTTTCGTGTAATTATTCCCTGCTTATTATTGGCGTTCTACATTCACGCGCGAAGGCAATATGCGAACGCGTGAAAGTGTGAATGTGGAGGATGTTCGCGGGTTCGCGCCTTGTTGTCGGTATTTTGGCCCGCGTCAAAGGGCCTGCGTACGCAACAAGGCACCACATTCGCGCGCAGTTTATAGAAAATATTAGCCCAATACCACTAGAATACTGGACAAAATATTACAAAAATTATTCTATTGCGATGAATACTCATCATCCACCATCTTCTTTTCCTCCATTTCTTTTTAATATGTTTTTTACTTTTAATGTTGACCTAGTTACACCGTCGAGCGCGCGAACACAATTGTGAACAGTTGAACACTGTGAATAACTTAGAAGATTCACATGTACGCGGGCTCGGGCGCGAATTGCGCGTGAATGTAAAGAGCCCTTTAAGGGGGTGACACACGGGCGAGTAAGTACGCGTACTCACGACTCGGTGAGCTTACCGTATCATCAAAAATTTGCGTTCTTAAAAACCGCTGAGTAAGTTCGACGGCGATCCAGCATGTTTGAATTTCCCTCGTAGCCCGTAGTGGCTCGTACGTCTGTCACTGCCGCGATTAGCGAGCCACGATCTTTCGACAGTCTGTGGGTGAGGTGTTAGTCTAATGAAAGATGAACCTGCAAAAAGCGGCAAATTTAAAAAAATCTTCATATGGTATTACCGATCAAATTGGAATAAATGATTTTGATACTTTTCTTATTTTGGTGAGCACTAAGGGAGAGAAAACGCGAACTTTTTTCCCGTAGTAATAAACTATACTCAAATCGACTAATACCGCTGTCAAGAGTCCATTTATCCATATTAAGACAACCCACGGTATCATATTTCAGTACAGTTTATTAATAAAAGCCCAAGAGGCTTACTAATACGTATAGTCAGTATCAAATTGATAGTGACACCCAGTCGCCTAATTGTTTGGTACACAATGTTATTCCAACTGTCATACTGACGTGTACCGAAACTATTTGGCTTTGGGTGTCACTATCTATTTGATGCTTTGAAACTATCTATGAAAATAAATACAGACCACCATAAGCATGCTTTCTCATTTGTGAGCTGTTGTAGTAAATAAAATCATCAATAAAAAGTCATGAAGTAAAAAGATTTTAATTATTAACATAATGTTATAATTTTATAATGTTGTACATAATTCACACTCATTTCAGTCAGAATCAGAAGCAGAATTAGAATATTTTTTATTCAAAGTAGGTTTACATACTAAACTCTCTTGAAACGTCATAGTAGCGACTTAGCCTAAATTTACTGCAGGTTCTAATCGCGGCCGATCAGAGAAGAACCTGTAAGAAACTCTGTCGGATGTCATTTCTTTGGATACTGTGGCCTTGTGTGCTCGCTTCTTTCCTGGAATACTGAAGCAACATGGTTGTTAACATTTCCATAATTATTTCTTCTCTTGAAAAAATAAACTTAATTAATTAATGAGATTAATGAAAAACTGAGATCTGTAAGAAAGAATATAATGCACAGAACACCATTTACAAATACATTGAGAGCCCTATTGTACAGTCCGACAGCTCTAAGAATATTTGAGTTTAGGTGAAATCAAATTACATTGGTGAGGTTTAAAGCGCAACGGTTCAAGAACGAGGAAGACAGGTATAACCCGAACATCTTTTCCAAGAGCTCATGGAGTATACGTAGTTACATTTTGTTCACAAACAACAAAATGCTGTTTGATCTGAATACAGTAAATACATTATTAATATGGTTATGATATATTTTAACTAAATGTATATAAAAGCCTTAGTGTTTTAGTGAAACGAGTGTCAGTTATATTAATCAACGGCCTATTTAATTCAATAAAATTGTTAATGGTAAGAGATTCAACATGATACAGGTACAGACAATACTCCTATATGAAAGAATACTCCAATGGGAAAGACAATGATTTAATTAATTTTAGTATTTACCGAACATTGAAGTTACTATTTCTTCTAAATACTTTGTCTGACTAAGTAAATCGTTTTGCCCCAACTCTTTCAGCTTCTGAAGATTTTGCAAAACGGTTTGTTTTTGTATGGAGACGACAAGCTTATCTGAAAGGAATACATCGTTTAATTTTGTAATGGAAAAGAAATACCAATTTAAAACTATGGATTGAAGATGAAATTAAATAATAAGTATCAAAATTAACGTGTCGTACTAACCTATGAATTCGGTCACTGCATCTAAACCATTTTTTGTTTGAACAACGCTTCTTTTTCCTCTTGTTTTTTTTTATATTTACTTGTCATTGTAAAGATAATCTGCCGCAAACCACTTTTGATAGTTTTACCAATTTCTAAGCTGGAGTTTCTTGCGGCACTTCTTCTCCGCAATGATGGTTTCGTCCGAAGCGCTGGTAGATTCACTCTATCCGACTCCGACGTGTAAAAGAGCCCTCATGTGGTCTGTTTATTGAATAAATATTTTTAATTTAGTTTTTTTTGAACTTTTTAAGCAGTAAATTTCCAAAATAACTCTTCAACTTGACACCGACATAGATTCAACAACAACGTCTTGTTTGTCAATATCAAAATGACATTTAGATAGTGTTGCACCTCAAATAATGGTCGGGATCAGCTTACATTAGACAGACTAGGCAATTGTTTATTTTGGTTCAGAAATTATACTTACGACCTAAAATGAGTGAAATTTAAAATGTGGTATGATATAATTCCTTAATAACTCAAAGCTTTCTCTTTTGACGACATTTTGCGTTTGAAGTGTGAACAACCTTCAACGTGTGTCATCGACGCGAGCCGAGTAAGTTCGCGAACTTTAAGATCGGGACTTTATAGCTCGTGCGTCTGTCACCGACACGAACCGGGTAAGTTCACGACCCTTAAGTGCGCGTACTTGTGACTCGGCGAGCTTACTCGCTCGTGTGTCATCATCAGAAGTACGCGTACTTAAAAACTACCGAGTAAGTTCGTCGGCAAACCAACATCTTTGAATTTTGCTCGTAGCCTGTCTTGGCTCGTCCGTTTGTTACCGCCGCGAGTAGCTAGCCAAGATCTTTCGGCAGTCTCTGGGTGAGGTGTTTCACATATTTGTGTTGTGTTTATTGTTTATTTTGGTTCAGTTATTCTAGTTAAAACCTAAAATTACTGGTGGACATTTTGCATTTGAAGTGTGAGCAAGCGTCTACGTGTTTCACCGACGCGAGCCGAGTTAGAACGGGACTTTATAGCTCGTGCGTCTGTCATCGACGCGAGCCCAGCCGAGTGAACTTTAAGATCGCGGTATTAAAGCTCGACCGTCTACACCCCTTATAGAGAAAGGGCTAGCGTAATTTCGATATTGTAAATGCTGGTCCGTTGAGAAAAGCCCGGTTTTAATTTAGTAGGTGCAGCGGCACATAGCGATGGAGGGATAGGGTTGAGGCGGGTTTTTATTATACATACTATACATATTTTATTAGGTGAATAATTTTTATGAAAAATAATGGTTTTTCATCAAGGACCAATGACACCTGGAATATACGAACTGTTTTCACTTGTTCTGTACCTACGCGCTAAAAAACCAACAGTGGTTAACAAGGCGCGAACCCGCGGAAAATTTGCGAATCAGATCGGCTCCACATTCTTCTTCACTTTTTTTTTTTATTAATTGCGGTCCACGGCGATATTCCGCAGTTATTTCGCCCATGTCAAGTGAGTAGAGTAAATCAGTAAACACAATAAAACAAAAGTAAAAATCGATCATCTTTCAATAGGCGATCTTCCCTCCCGAAGGTTACCGGAAGCCTCGGGCTCCACATTCACAGTTCACACTTTCACGCGTTCGCGCATAAGTTTTCACGCGTTCAAGCAAGATAGTGAGTTTCAAATGTTCAGTCCAAATTGTGCACTGATGACAATGCTCAAAATGCTTATTCACTGATTTTTACTTCTTAACGTAGTGTTGGGGTACGCGGCCACTATCCACACCGAAGGCAAGGTGTGGTAGAATGCTCGCCTTCATACAAAGCAAACCAAAATCAGTCTGACTGATCGTCTATGGTAGCCATTTAGACATACCCTTATAATCTGAGGCCCTACTTTGAAAATCGAAGTTCGAAGTTACGTTAACTTCAGCCCTGTCATTAGTCATTCGAGACAATCTAGAGAAAGGGATGGAGGTACCGTACATTTTCCAAACATGTTCATTCAAATAAATGGTCTGAACGTGGTGTCAGTGCTGTCAGTATACTTGACACTTGACAAGTTGACATTGATATTAGTTACAGTAATCTGTAGGCACGACTTTAGACATATCCTATAATCTGTGGACTCGAGCAGACATATCCTATAATCTGTGACTCGAGCAAAAGAAACGCAAGGAAAATAATGATTATTTTATAAAATCAAATTACTAGACGCAGTAAATCGTTTCATGAGTACCAAGTGAAGAATTAAGAAAATCTATTTATTACCTTATCTTTCGCAATGATTTCGCGAATAGGTGAAAACGTTCTGTTATTCCGTTGTGTCTCTAAATGCATAAAAACAAAGTATTTTAGTAGTTTAGTTCAACAACATGAAGTGCCTAATGATAAGGAATCAGAACCAAATGCCCTACAAAGAGTTTCGGAAGATTTGTCTTTATTTACTCCATACTACCCTAAGTCCTTTAATTTGGCAGGTTATGTCAATACTTCCGAAACTTTACAAAAGTTGATACAACTGAATGTAAATTTAAGCCAAATAGAAAAAAAACCATACATTGCTGAACAGATCCTAAAGCTAGACTTTGAACGAAATATAAAAAATCATGTATTGTTTCTTCAAGATTATGTGGATTTAGAACAAATGGGAAGCTTCCTAACCAAGAACTCGCTAATCTTAAATGAGTCCCTAGATGATCTCAAAGTAAGAGTAAATTATTTGGAATCTAAAAAATTCAGTGACAGCGAAATTAAACGTATAATCAGTACAAATCCATTTTGGCTCATGTTTAAGTAAGTATTATCTAAACAACGGTTTTTTTCTTGAATCATGTACTTAAACTTAGCTCTCCAAATAATAACGAAAAAATAAAAACATTCCATGACCGTAACAAAGTAAAAAAAAATGTGTTTTGCGATTAAAATTTAAAGAAAAATAGTTTAGATAACTTTAGTTTAGTTACTGTATATAAAGAATTAGTAGTTTAATACATTTTGCAGAATTAAACAAATTCGTCCATGGAATTAATATAAAAAAATATTAACAGCAATTTTTGATATAAAATAATTAAAAATTAATATATTAATACCCTTACAAACAAAATTAAACAAATTGGAATAAGTAAATTAATATTAAAAGTTTTTTCTAAATACCGGTTTAGGCAAAAATCTCACTTATTTACAAGAAAATTTAACACATATATGTATATTGTTTGTTTTTCTATGTTAATCTATTGAACAACACCTAATCTACTTTAATTTTGTGAAATTATGATATCGGTTCATAATAATATGGTGTTCTATTCAAAACTATCAGTTCTGTTACATTTTTGCCCTAACACATTCACTGCCACCGCATATATGCGTTCACTGTCATACCACGCCTCCTTGCAGTGAATGTGTTAACCAACATTTGATATTTTTTGATATTTCTGAAGTGCAGAGTAATATAAGTTTAATTTTCTTAGTAATAGCTGAATATATTAATTTAAATGCATGTAGCATTTTTTTATCCTGTTAGTATTTTTAAACAATGTCACATTAGGTGAATTAAAAAAAAAATGTTTTTTTCTGTTTGCGATTATTACAGCACAACAAGGATAGATCGAAGATTGGGTTTCTACCAGGATTCTTTTCATCTCAATGGTGAAGAGGTACGCACACTAGCTTCTAAGCAGCCAAGGCTAATTACATACAATCTGCATCATGTGAAGACCAACATGTTTGTCTTAAAAGAGGAGATGGGATTTGAAGAAAATGAATTAAAACGGTTGGTCTTGCATAAACCAAAATTGTACATGATAAGTAAGTATGAATCTTTTATCTTTTAGCTTTAATTATTCAGGTGGAAAGTTTAGATACATCAGTAAATACAGCTACCCTTTCTGCCAAATAATAATATTTATATTGCATTGTGATTTTTGCTAGAGGCACACTTTTCAAACAATGCTCCTGCAATTAGCGTGGATACTTACCATGAATGAATGAATGATATTTATTTTCCAAAGTAAGTCACAGTATACATTGCATGTTATGTCAAAAGTACAAGAAACAAAATACTGAGAAATCCAAATTTATGATAATAGTAGTAGTAATAATGCCTGCAAGCGTTGAGAGAGTTGAGACTGGTGGTGGAGGCAGCGTATGTATTACCCTCGTCATTATTTAAGACTAACCTATTTTTTTTTAATTTCAGGTGATAAGTCTTTATTGGAAAGATTTAACTACATACATAATATAATGAAAATATCACATCAAAGGATATTAGAGGAGCCTGGGGTTTTGTTAAGTAGGAATTTCAGAATAAAACAACGGCATTCATTCTTAGAGAGACTGAGGAGAGATCAATATAACCCCAAAAAGGAAAATTATGTCCCCTTAACAGCTCTTGTAGAGGGGACTGATATAGATTTTTGTAAAAAATATGCAAAATGTAATGTTTCAGATTATAATTTCTTTCTCAAAACTTTATGAGGCTGATAAAAAATACAGAGCTTAACCAGTTTTTCCTAATAGTATTTTGTTTTGAAATGCATTAACTGAATGGTATAAAAGCATGTCAAATATTCCTGCAACTGTGAACACTCCACCAACAATTGCACAGATGTTGGTTGCAAAATGGCCAATAGATCTGAAAAAAATTTAATAATAATGTGTAATCCAAACATGACATAAACAACATTGAATTGGCAATATGAACTTTACTAAAATACGAATACTTTTTTGTTTAACATAACACTGTCTGTCAGGCTGTCGTCAATTTATTTTTCCGGTTTCATATGCTTCATGAGGGGTATGCACAAGGACAGTCAAAAAGAAAATTGCCTTCGTTCGGTTTAGGACAGATTCTGGTTATGGCAGATTCTTATTATGTCAGCTTATTTTTAAGGCAGACTCGTGTTAGGGCAGAAGAAGGACAGTCATGTTATTATAAGTTGTAATCCCGCTTTTTAGATTTATTTTTGTCACTCTAATTTGTTGGAAGTTAATACGTTGTCAGCTTTATTCATCGAAAAAACAAATCCATTAACGAAATAATCCTTTATTTCCATAAGGTCAGACTTTCAAATAGTCGCTCATTCAAGTCGTCAGTACAGTCAAGTGTAAAGATATGTATACAAGTATTGTTAAAAAAATAAGAAACAAGTAATGCATAAGGTTTTTTTTCATTTTCATAACCAGAACTTAGGTAGGTTTAGGTTATGTTAGTTTTGCACCAGGCCCAGAGGGCCAAACCATCCAGAAATAGGAGCTCTACCGACGCTCTTATTTCAAATCAATGAGAGTGCCAACGGAGCTCCGCTCGTGCGGAGCTCCTATTTCTGGATCGTTTGGCCGTCCGGGCTTGCTGCAGAACTTACATAACCTAAACCTACCTAGCTCCTATTGTACGAAAATCTGACCTTAACTGAATAAGGGAAAAATAGCTCATCATATAAAGACTGTACACGATAAAATCTGGCCATGCATGATCTGGTGTATTTTTTTAATGAATGCTAATTTTCAAGAAGCACTTTTTTGTAATAGTCAGTGGTTATGAAACTACATAATAAAAATACAATCATAATAAAATGTTAGAGCGTCTGTGTCTTAGACCCTTATATTAATCCACAGTACCTTAATATTTTGTACACGATCTTCTGACAGTCTTTACCAAATTCTCCGTTTTAAAACATTTTATTATTTTTAATTATACAAGCCAAATTATACCTTATTAAATTATCTTACCCCAATAGTTAAAACTTTCCTAATTATATTCAGATTAAGATAGTTCTGAGGTTTTTTAACTTTGGCGATTTTGACTTTTTGACAAATAAATGCCTCCCATACAAAAACAACTTTCAGTGCTTGGAGTAAAAAGTCTTCCTGACTACTACAAATAGAAATGAGTTTCAAAAAGTATTTTTTTCGTAAGACGACATTCTATAGTAGGTAAAACTGCTTGTAACAATATAAATACAGTTGTGGCGTAGAAGCAGGAAACGAGTGAAGATTGTCAAAAAACGCTGTACAGGAGATGAAAGGTATGATAGAATATATTTGGCGAAAACTCACACATACCTATACATTATGATACGATTTTATTTCATTATATAGTATTATAATTATACAACACATTAAAAAAAAACTGCTTGAAAATATGCATTCATCGCAAAGATACACGAGAGCATGCATGCCCCGATTTTATCGTGTACAGTCTTTATATATACTATATACACGACTAATAAATATATTTTAACAATTTTATTATGACTGTAGGTACTTCTGCCCTAACATAGAACTTGTTAACATGCATTTTGTACTTTTTATCTTACATTACTCTTACAAGTACGTTATTTGTAGATAAACAACTGTTGCTTCAACTCCATGCCCAAATTTAAGAAAATACTTTAAATAAAAATATTTTATTGCTTCAAAATACGATAATTATTATTTAACGAGTAATGACAATAATTTTAAATCTTGAGTTTTGTAATACTTTAAAAACCGTGCTCTGTGTACAAGAAATGTATGAAGGTATCAAAACAGCAGTTGTAAATTGGTTGTATAAGAAAAAAGCGCACAGTCACCTTTCCTTTTCTGTGTATTTCACCATCAAAGGTGATAGTTCGTAGCTAAAAAAAGCTCCTGGCATCCCAGAATCTGAATTGATATTGGAAACTGACTTTTGGTGCCTGGTCACTGAAAATTGGTTGGTGTGAAGAACCGTATTGTCAAGTTTTACATACACTGTTGGTACAATTTTTATATAGTATTGGAACATAACAGCACCTGAAATAAAAATACAAGTTAAAATAAAATGTTCAAGAACATGTCTTCTGTAAATACATTGTTTTCTTTCTTCAAAATCCGAATGTGAATAATTTATTTATTTATGGTTTATATTATCAAGTTAAACTTCGCATCGCCTCCAATCCAGTTACTACCAGTTCGGTTATATTCTATTATGCGATTTATGCGTCTCTTGAGACCGATGCCGACCGACCGATGATGACCGATTATTTATTGCTCTCATGATCGTGATCGCTCTAAAATATAATAATTCTTGACTTAAATTTAATACTTCGTTACATTGGAGTTACACGGATTTTTATGAACACATTATTTGGATGATTTGAATAGTATGACATAGCTTTTTTGAAAAAACTTATCCAGTGAAGCTCGCGACATGGTAAGACAAGTCTAACGACACTTCGTTAGTCAAAATCGGAACATCCATTAAGCTTCTACAAGGGATGAAAAAAAAGAGCGAGGTCATATAAACGGAACAAACAAATAAACAAATATAAATGCGAAAGTGTACATTTATTTATTCCGTCTACCGTTCAAGGTCCTAACCAATCAACGACCTAAAATTTTGCTCCTGGAAAATGGAATAGTTCCCAAAGAAATAAAGACTTAAATCGTACACATGCTTTTGGGAAATTAAGACTACGCCGAGCGTACGCCGGGTGTACAGTGGCGCCCTCATTACTTTTATTGGGTTTTCTAATTAACTAAAGAATTTCCTTGGAACCAAACAAAATGTGTTTGTAGCGCAAGTATAAACACAATTTATGGGATACTTAACAATTCACCTTCAAGTTATTAACTTAACGAAAAAAAGTGGCCACCTTTTCCCGTTAAGCTGACTACTCAAAGAGTAATTGTTATTAAAGTTTGTTACGTATCCCATAAATTGTGTTTATACTTGCGCTACAAAGACATTTTGTTTGGTTCCAAGGAAATTCTTTAGTTAATTAGAAAACCCAATAAAAGTAATGAGGGCGCCACTGGACGCTCGGCGTTTGCTCGGCGCAGTCTTAAGAATCGAGACCGAGACCTTTAAATCTTATTATCTCGGAGTTGCAAGCTATAAAAAGAGTAGACCCCGTTATCAAGCGGGCAGTTTAGTAGCTATCTAACATTAAAAATTTGCTTGGCAACTCAGCCAATGAAACTGATCAATTTTCACAAAAAAAATGCAGTTCCCATACATAGCTATAGGTCTACCAGAATCTGATGGCATTTTTAAAAGTAAAAAAATATTGATTTTCATATGGCAACTGTCAACTGGCAGCCGTGTCAAATTGTTTGTTTGTTTACCGTTGCATACATTTTGAAATTCACCTTCAACGATGGTTATCTGGTGAAAATGTCGAGAAAACCGCTTAAATCTCAAGCTAGGAATATTGTAAACAATGTTTGTAATACAGTACGCGAAGGAGGTGTAAATCAAACACAATCTTCGATTTTAAAGCGTATTGTGGAGTTGACTGGTACCTAAGTTGAAACGAACTGTTTTGATACTTTTAGGTTTAGGTATATTTTGTCTTACATAAATGCTACTTATTACAGGGGTTCCCAGCACTACCATACGTCGAATTATAACCGAAGGCACTATGATGATCGTTGGCATAAATGTCAACTACTTGAAGCCGTGTAACAAAACCAGTCTACCCTTATATGAAATTAATGAATTATTGAAATCACATGGCCACGATGTTTTAAGGCTCCCACTTTATCATTGTACATTAAATTCAATGTAATTTCGTATTTTTTGACATGCAATTCAACTAATATTGTAATATTACATTGATGAATAAATAAACTAAACTAAACTATTCCATAGAAATGATTTGGGGTATAATTAAACAAAAAGTTGCAGAGAAGAATGTAAACAGACCTGCCAATGATATTAAATTATTGACAGAAGAAGCTTTCTCAACATATAGAGAAAATGTTAGAAGAGCGGTTTATAATAAATACTCCTCTCTCTTCATCGCCCTCAGCAGATGAAGAACAAAAAATGACAGTAGAATTTTTGGAATCATTTTCTAGTTCTAGATGAGATTTCAAGTTATTTCTTATACTCATTATAAATATATCAATTTGGCGAGTAAAAATGGTGTGTTAATTATTTTATTTGTGAGCAATAATTATTATCCTATACTGGAAGTTTAATGTAATAGACCTCTAGTGTCATATATTTTATCTTAAAAATCCTAAAAACATAAAAAAATACAAATTCGTCGAATCTTAAACTTCCTCGTTATTTTTAAGCCGATTAAAAATTACACAGTATCAATACCGTTTAGTCCAATTTCCCCAGTATTGCCCTCTACATTTTTTAATTTCCCTATGATAGTTTGTATTGCACATCACATCACTAATGTAATGTTAGGCAGACACACCAAACTGTCCGCTTGAAATTTGGGTCTAGTTATGAGATTCTGGTAGACCTATGTCTATAAAAACATCGCGGTCGTATTTTATTTACAAGCCGCCGTTCAGAAGTTCGTGCAAATAAATTGATAGCGCTCCTGGCCTGTTGTCTAATTAATGGACAGAACACACCACTTCAAGTAGGACGTTGCATCAGTGAAACCATTTAAAAAAACATATCAAGATTTGACACTGACAGCTGTCACTTCAGGATTCATCAGGAGTGTAGTTCATGAAATAAGAACCGTTCTTAAGATTTCGGAGTATAAATAAAAATAATAATGCCTGTACCCGGGGGCATGTACCAAACCCAAGGGCCTTCCTGTTTCGATAAAATGAAAATGGGATTTATGATCGGATTTTGTGTTGGAATGGCTAGCGGCGGACTTTTTGGTGGCTTCACGGCTTTGAGGTTAGTACCATTATTTATTTTCGTTACTTAACTAGCAGTAGTTGGGTAACGATTATTAAATTTTATTGCATTTCATTCCTAGTTATTAATAAAAACATGAATTTGTCGTTTACAGGCACGGGGCGCGAGGACGGGAGTTAGTTCACTCTGTGGGAAAAATAATGCTTCAAGGAGGAGGAACATTCGGAACATTTATGGCTATTGGCACTGGAATTCGTTGTTGAATTTAGCTGTGACACTTTTGTATATATTATCTTGTAGTTAAAATATTATTCGGTCATAAATACAATATTGATATAAAAAATTGTTTCAAATTTACAGGTCAGTGTTGGACTTGAATATTGTTTCATTTTATTCTCACCATGGTGTGTTAATTACATGACGATATTTGATTTACTATCAGCAGACATCAATATTATTATGATTTTCTAAAGGAAGGCTGCTCACCTTTTTAACAGTTTGGCCAAACAGACGACTCAGATATGTTTGTCAGCCCACTGACGATTGGTTCCCGCGTGCAAGGTGTCTACTTGTTCTTTCCGTGGCACACAACACTTTCTCAACTTGGCAGGAATTGTCTAACATGCTTTGTGCATTTAATCTACACTTTGTCCACATGCAACATTGTGGCCTGCCTGGGATTAAGCACCATTGCTCTAAACTAAACCTAACCAAGTAATTGAACAGAGTTAATATTATTATAGTCTAGTATGTTGTGGCCCTGTGGGATTCTTTGTGCAATTGCATGTAGATAATCCAACATTTTTTGTAATTGTTAAGCAAATGTAAAATATTGAAAGCAATTGAGCAGATGAGAGAAATTGAAGATTCAATGTATCTGCTGTTTAGAGGAAAAACTCATTAAGGCACTTGTCCCACCAAGAGTGAGTAAGCGATTAGCTATTGGCGATTTTCTCGCCCAAAAAACGAACAAAAGATAAGGATCCTGTGTTAGTAAAAGAGACACGTATACTAATCGTTCATCGCTGGCTGTTCACACTGCCGGCGAGAACTCTTTCCACTAGTTTGTTGAAACAAAAATTATAGAGCCCGTGTCAATAAATGAGACAAAAATATTACTAGTTGATCCCTGGCTGTACTCGTTTCCCGCTCATCGTCGGCGGTGGGACGAGTGCCTAAGTACATGCAACTTACTAATAAGTGAGTGAAGTTTTTCCTCTAAACCCATGAAATTATGTAATAATTTTGTTCATGGCATAAACTGTGAGTAGGAATTAAACTGTTGAAAAAACATGAATTAGTCACTATTGACCTCCATATGCATATGAAGGTCAAAAAAAAGGAGGAGGCTCTCAAGTCAACCAGTTTTTTTTAATGTATGATCAGTTATCACGCATTACTTATAGCAATTTCTGATGTCTGAGTTTTTGGTTTGATAGAGTGTACCTCCCTCCTAGATGATCACATTGTCGCCAAATTTGAATCCGATGAAGGGATCCGTGAGGAATTGAGGGAACTACACAAATATTATAGGGATACATACCCCATCCCATTTAGGGATAAGTTCGCCTTTTTACATTACTTTAATAACAATATTGTAATATTTATATTTTTTGTGCAATAAAGAGTTTACATACACATACATACATACACACAGCGATTTTAGTATTTTTAGTAACAAGTCCAGCATTTGCGCTGGCCTAGTGGGTAGTTAGTGACCCTGCCTACGAAGCTAGCGGACCTGGGTTCGAATCCCAGTATGGGCAGATATTTGTGTGATGAGCGCGAATACTTGTTCCTGAGGCATGGATATTTTCTAATGTATTTAAGTATATATTTCTCTATATAAGTATTTATATCGTTGTCTAGTACCCATAGTATAAGCTTAGAGCTTAGTTTGGGACTAGGTCAATTATTGGTGTGAGACTGTCCCCTTATATTTATTATTATTTATTTCAAGGGTGGTGATAAAATATCTTGGTTAATATAAATTAGCGATTGAAAATAACTTGCGGCGAGCTTGAAATGTCTTAAAGATTCATATCAACTAAGAAGTGGAACTACATAACAGCTTATTATAATACCAAAAAATATAAAATAAAATAAATCTCACAATATTTTTTGAAGACGACTCCATTTGGACTAACCTACTACTATTTTTAACTAAAGTAAGTTTTTGTGCATTTGAAGGTGTTTTTTTTGTTTTTTAAAACATTTATTTTTTATAATGTTACTCCCAAAGAGGTAGACAAAATGACCATGTAAAGCATCACTTGCCTATTACCTAGCCTATTCAATTATTGGCCGGCATATCCTCAGGGACATTAGAGTCAGACTTTTTAGGATTCTGTACCAAATACTACAGAATGGAACCCTTATAAGATGATATTTTCTGTCGGTCTGTCTGTTCTTTTTCTCTGAAGGGGCTAAAGATATTACCTCAAGCACAAGGCCCTCATCTTAATATACACATTATCAGTGTCTATTGAAAAAGAGGTTAGCAAATTAGCACTTTCGGACCTCTAACTAGATTTTGGAGTTTTCACAGCAGACGAAAGAGATATTGACATTCAACATTCATATTAAAACACGTCTTATAACCACTGTTAATTATTTATGGCATTGATTTAAGTGTAAAACTTGTGTATTTTTTATGAGCCGTCACAAGGATCTTCCTAGATTAACCCAACTATAGCATAAAACAATCTCTATCAAATGAAATTATTAAAAAAACTCTTAAACCACGTCTGATTGATTAAAACTGAGTAAAGAAACATCTCTGAAATACAATGACTAAAAAAACACATTGATATGAGGAGCAACAACAGATTTGCGGTATTTGTACCCACTGTGGATACGTCCATTTCAGTGGTATGGTAGTAAGATCTTGTGCAAGCTTCCTTTATCCTACTGCCAAGCAGCAGTGCTCGCATTATGGTTTGCTGGCATGACTAATGAAATGATTAGCATGTCTATGCCATTTTAGTCCTCAGGATTGGCAACACTTTTGAAGTCTTAAGAGTGCAGTCTTGAGATTTTAAATGTCTATGGGTCTCATATCCCACTTACCATTAGGTGACATCTCCATATCACTAAAAAAACCCTCTTATCTTTTAAATTCTTACCTTCCTTAGCCAATCCTTTGATACCATCTAATGGTGCAGTGTTTGCACTTTTTATATCTGTTCCAAAAGACAAATGTTTAATGATGTGTGTTGTGTTGAAAACTGAAGAAGAATATGGCTGCACATCATGCACATGAACATGGTTGATTGTGAAACTTTTGCCTGGAGCAATGTGAAAACTTCCACCAACCTTAAAAGAGAAATATCAAAATGATTATTTGTTTCGAGTTTATTAACAACACCCGTCCGAAACTTAAGTAAATATATAAACATACTCGGTTGACTTCCATATAGCCATATATTTGGCAGCCTTCTTTTAATGCCATATTTGCTTTTTCAACAGACTCGTCATCTTTGCACTGCTCAATAGTAGCTAAATCAGGCAATGCCCATCTCCTTCCCTTGTATGCCTCTTTAACATCATCACAAGTGTTACAGCATCTGGTAAGTTAATGTTTATAATATGCTTACTGAACATTTATAATGCCTATGAAGTATACGTAGGTAAAAAATTAAAAGAATTAGGTACTATTAGTAGTTTAGTTTAGTATTGGAGATGTGTCAAGATTTTGTATGATTCATATGAATGCATAGAAAAATCTTGATTTATCTATGTAAACACACTACTCCCAGAAGGATAAAACTCCTTTTTGCTGTGAAAGTAAGAACAATAAACTAATGAAAACTTTTGAAAACTTTTACATTTATTATTATGTGCAAAATGCTACCTACCCTAAGGTATCTTTATATGACTTATTTATATAAATCTAATTGCAAAGAAAACGGGCACTTCATTTTTACGGGCAATTCCCAGTTGTCCAAACAACAGACAACTGAAAAAAAAAGCACAATCTTTAATATGACTCAACTGTGTTAGTTTTTATTAACATACTTTAGTAGATATTAAACTAACACAGATGAGTCAAATTAAAGAGTGTGAAATGTCCACATAATTTTGACAACTGGGAATAGCCCATTTTTACAAGTACTTTAAATATAATATAACTAAATAAAGAAAGATAAGATAAGATAAGATTTCATACTAGAAAATAAAGAAAGTATTGTTCACGAAGAAAAATAATGATTTTATATAAATAATGTTAGTTTAATGCTGTAGCATGAAATTTCACTTAGCAGTCAACGGCAAAGTATGTTTACACTTTAGTACCTCGTCACTTTATCTGCTATGACCAGGCAGCGAAACTTTGGTGCCGGTGACAGCCGTATGACGTCAAGCTTCATACAGAGTGTTTTTATCTACATTACAGATAATCACTAACAACATGTTGGCCTCTTTAGTTTACGGATATTTTATTGACACTTGAGACGCCCAGTATTTATAAAAAGTGACACCTTACTGTCTTTGTCATATAATATAAGTCAAAAAAAAATCGGAGACAATAATAATGTATATCACTTTAAATAGTATTTTTTATTCGTGAATTTAAGAATATTGTCATTAAGGACGGATAAAAGGCATTCGGTTCCAAATTTATTACGAGACATTGCAATGGAGATGACAACATATTATTATTGAATCGAAAACTTCTTCAGTACTTAGATGAGAAGGATGAACACGATTTTACCGAGAAAGTAAGATAGGTATTATTAAAATATAGACGTATCGTAATAATATGAATCATCTATGTCACTATTTTAATATGTTGTGTATATTTTATAAAAACACCCTATATTTAAATTTGCGTCATAATGACGTCACCGGCACCAAAGTTTCGCTCCCTGGCTATGACAATTTCATATGGTAGTTTAAACATGACATATATTTATGACGTCGACTGTACAATATCTTACTTGAAAAAATCGACAGTACCCGTTTTTTTTTGCAAGGGGAAGTAAAAGTAAATGTAAACATTTTGGTTGTTTGATCTTTTAACACAAAAGCTAAATGCTATCAAAAAATTAAAACAAAATAAATAATATTGCTTACTGAGATTGATTGAACGCTGCTCCATAACAACTTCCACAAGTAATTATTGCAACTTCTGAAGAATTCTTCTTTACCTAAATAAAAACGAAAACTATCTATTTAAGTGTTTCAGTCACAGTCAGTTTCGAATATACATTTCAGGGGCTATTCGCAGTTGTCCACAACGGGGAAAAACATCCCAGTTGTCCGCACCCTTGAAATTATGTGGACATTTCACACTCTTTAATATGACTCAACTGTTTTAGTTTAATATCTACTAAAGTACATTAATAAAATCTAACACAGTTGAGTGAAATTAAAGAGTGTGAAATGTTTACATAATTTCGAGGGTGTGGACAACTGGGGTTTTTTTTCCCATTTGTCCACAGTGTGGACAAAGGGTTGTGGACAACTGGGAATAACCCCATTTCAGGATAAAAACAACTAAATGGGTGGTTTTCAAAAATATTGTACATAATTAAAGGGTGATTGAAATCAAAATCATCATCACATCCTTTGTGTAACGAAAGTTAGTCATATAAACTATATGGGTAACTTTCATAACACAATTACATATTGTTTTAATTAAAAACAAGATAATAAAATTTTCAATGCTATTAAATTCAAGGAATTACTGTTTTCATTTGTGTATTCCTTTTTGTAGATTAGAATATTTTGCAGATATTTCACATAAAAACAGCCAAATCTGAATTTGACTACAGATCACATCATGATTATTAACCTACAAAAATGGTTATAGAAAACATTTAACTGTAAGATTTTTTCCTAATCTCATTAATATCAATTATGATATTTTGACTATAATGGTTAATTCAGAGAATGGTTATATTACTGAATAATAAAATAATAACAATTAGGATCAAATAACCATCCTTCATTTGGAGGTTTTTACAAGAATTGACAGTTCTTTGTTAGTCTTACAGCACTTGTAGATGATATAAATTCTTCCCTTTGTGGTTGCTCAATTGGAACACCGGTTAGGTCTAGCCTTCGCTTGTGGATATTGTGATCCATTTGGAGATGTTGCTCTCCAGAAGAATCCATTGCATCCAGCACTAAATCTGTAATACACAATTTCTTCAATTACAAATTAAAGAATTACTATTAAATATTAAAGATATCAAAATGAATAAAAATGAAATGAAAATTAAAAATATAATGGTTATTTATTGTTCTTCTAAAAGAGTTGAAGTATAGTACAGTAAGTAGAGGGTTAATTAATGATTAACTTCATAAATTGGGGAATTCAGAGGTTTGCTTGACGACTGTTACTAGCAATGGTGTTTGTATTCAGTGCTTTTGTAAGAGAAGGCGCGGGCTCCTTGCGCGAGCAGTATGCTCAAGCTGAATGCACCATGCTCGAGTCACTGCAGTTAACACAGTGCACATAACCTGCGCAAACATCTCAATTACTATCAAACTTTAGATGGAAGCTTTTTTGTTGTTATTTACATAATCGCCACACAACTTAGAGGATAGTCTAATATCCTCTAAGTTGTGTGATTGTACTTTTTCCCTGACTAGTAGTTACTTTGTTAGTAAGGTTCACCTTAATTTACTTACAACTACATGATATGGTGGGGACAACAATATCCAAATTAATCCTTAGTTTATGGCCTCTTGACGTGTCCACGAATAATTCTTCCGATACGTTTGGAGACAAATATGTGTGGAGTTCAGATAGGAAGAGAAGAATCATAACAAGAGTGCCGGTAACAGTTACTAAAAATAAACATGTACATGTAATTTACGGTAATTTCGGGTTCATAAAGTGGATTGCATTAATACGCATTTCATTGCAATTACTTGCAGCTCCGGTAGCAGTTTTTACTCTAAAATCTTCCAGAGTTTTGGCATATGCATCAAGTTGCTTAAATCTGTCAATAAGTGGGGTTGACATTTTTATCGCACTATATATCTGTAATTAAAAATAATAATTTCTATAGTTATTTATTTGGTGTAATTGCTGATCATAACTTAACTAAGTCTTAAACTAAGTTTTGTTATATTGTAAACAGACAGTCAGTCAGTGACAGTGTCAGAGCCACGCTCGCTATTTTTTTTTTTAATATGCTTTGACTTCCGGACCATCAGCTTAAACAGACGTTAAGAAAGTATAAAATGTAACTTTTCACAAATCATTTTAACTATACACAAATGAAATCAAATTAAAACTAAAATATTTACATTGGCCCAAAAAAACATATTCGTTAATCTACTCTAGTCCACAGTCCACAGATTGTAAGGGCATGTCTACTTTGAAAATCGATGTTCGAATTTAGCGATTCGTGGTAATTGTCGGGCCGTTCGAGATCAATCTGAGGGCCGACTTTGAAAATCGAAGATCGAAATTACTTTAGCTGGGGGATTAAGGGATGGCCTTTCTCTCGATTTAGTCTCGAGTGACGAGTGATAAGAACTTAGCACTCGAAGTTTCGAATTATTTAGTGGCTCTCGTGGTACCTTTTTTTTTCTTGTGTTATGGCTCTTGCTGCAAGGCACTTAGACCCACTTGTACGTAAATTTAACCTTAGGTTAAATTATCAAAGAATGTCAGTTTCATATAAGAACTATCAATAAAAAAAAACCTGTTTACCTGCGGTTAACCTAGGGTTATCATTTATACAATGTGCAAGTGGGCCTTATTATTACTATTATTATTATAATGTTTTTTTTATTAAAAATGTGATACTTAGTTTTGCAGGCCAATATATCCGTGCCTGGCGTGAATACGTTGATATGTCTAAAACGGCAATTTTACAGGGCGCCAATTTTAAGGTTTGACATTTTCTGGTAAATCGCTGTTTGATTGTAACTTTGATGTAAAACTTGATTTATCCATAATTTTCTGCATACTTTTGAATGATTAGAAGATTTTTGTGAGATTCCTCTTAGTTTGATTAATATTAGACTTATCAACTTACGTTTCATCGAGTTATCAACGTACTCACCATACAAAGAGGGGAAAATTGACGTTTCGAGGAAGAAAAAAAATCGCGAAAAATCCATTTCATGTTATTATACTTCACAAAAGTTTTGTTAAATACAACTTTTTATTATCTTTCAAGTGATCATGAGTGATTTAAAGAATTATGTCTAGTTTTAATAATAATAGACATATCAACTGGTTCACCGACGAGAGCGACGAGTTATCAACAAATTCACAGTATTGTAAGAAAAAAATTAGAAATAAAACAGCTGTTTTTTTAATATTTTTTTAATTAAAGAAACTAAAATCATCATATAATATAATTTTCGGAGTCATTCCAGGAATTTTACTCTTCTACAGCCTCCAAATCTGGGTTTATCTCGTCAATATCCGGGTCAGCTGAGGCACAGTTTAAGTACTGTTTTTATTTGCAAATATTGCAAGAATTGGGGTCCTGACGTATTGTGACAGTTTGAGTCCACGTATAATATTTAAAAAAAATGCTATTACGCACGATAGGGCGTAGTGGTAAAAAAAGGCCCGCGGGTATTATTTTGGATTTACGGTCGATTTTTCTAGCATGTAAGGACACTATTTACGAGCAAGTGTGATGAAAATAATATTAAGTGCCCGCCTACTACACGTCCATTTATGTATAATATCCAGTGCCTGGTATTACTCGTATTAAACTTGGATGTAGGGATAGACACACATATACAGACGACCCAAAGCGAAATACAACATTCGAATCGAACTTTAGATCTAGCTTTGCACTAAACAAATGTAACTGCTGAGGTGGGACAGTACATTTTATAATTTAGTATTAGAAAACGAGCGATAGGAAAACCACTATCAATATGCGTGTTACAGTTACGGTTAACTTATTGAAAATAATAATTAATACACCAACAAACAAAAAACAAATAAAGTCGTAAATAGTGTCTCGTAACCCAAATTCTTAGTCCTTCTGTTAATTTGTAACAAATACGTAATTTGTAATACAAGTACGTTTCAACATCATCAATATACATTTAGTTAAACCCCAAAACTTTCTAAAATCTTAGAAGCGAGCTACGATCGCTTTAAAGTAGAAGTAAAATCACCTATTTAACCCTACAATGCAGGAGTTTTTTTTATTTGTGTGAAAAAAATATATGCGGTTTTATTTAGGGCTTAGTTAAGAGAAAAAATAATGAAAAAATATATAAGTAATATTTCAGGAGAAATTAACTTTTTTTAATCCGTTCCATATGTGGTACACCATGCTATTAGGTATCGGTTACACTGATATTTAATTATGAATTAGATTTTTAATTCAAACATCAGTAAACTCTTAACTTAAAGAAATAGTATTAGTTTCCATTATGTAAACCATTTTTAGGGTTCCGTAGTCAAACTAGGAACCCTTATAGTTTCGCCATGTCCGTCCGTCCGTCCGTCCGTCCGTCCCCAGTCTAGCTCAGAGACTCATAGTACTAGAAAGCTGTAATTTGGCATGAATGTACATATTAGTCACGCCAACAAAGTGGTAAAATAAAATTTTGAAAAATATTTTTTTTTAATGCACCTCCCCTACACGTAACGTGGGGATGTCTTTTTTTTTCTTGCCTACCCCATAGTGTGGGATGTCGTTGGATAGGTCTTTCAAAAATATTGCGGGTTTATGAAAACAATTTTTCGATTAAGGGATCCGTTTATGAAATATTAAGCTTTAAAGCGCTATTTTTTGTTAGAGTCAAGTGTCCCCCCCCCCCCTACAGCCAAAACTACAAGTACTAAAAATCTGAAAAAAATCTTCAACGAAAGCGCATATAACGAATTTTAAAGGAAAACTATCACGGCTAAGTAGACATGATTAGTTCCTGAGATACAGGCGATTAACGGGTTTATACCTACTAAAAATCATCTAAGACAGCGCCAAATAACTTTAAATAGAAAATTGTTTCATACATGTTGATTTTTGAGATAATTTTTTGTGTTTGTCGTTACGGCTTCGGAACCCTACACTGAGCATGGTCCGACATGCTCTTGCCCGGTTTTTTATTAGTATTTCTCGCATGATATGTAAATAAACCGTTTTATGGCACACCATGATATAAGTTTTGGGTTACACTAACGTATTATTATGAAACAATTTCTTAATTTATACTTAATTAGACTCTAAACTTTTAGAAATAATTGTTGTATTTGGATAAACAAATTTCTCTTAGTATTTTCACATTTTTCACATTATGTGACAGTAAAATATTTCATGTACCTACAATATGAAAAATCCAAAAAATTACTGCATGCAGTGACATATATTATATGGAACATTTGGACACGCCGTCGATGCATGGTGTGACAGATCTGGAACGTTTGGAAAAAACTGTATATAGGCATATAGATTATCATTGACAGTATAATATTTACAGCATACTTACGCAAAGATTTTCACACATAAAAATATTTTTTTCTTCGATTTTTGATTAGATATAATTTTTTTATTGCAATATGTAAATGAAATAAATCCATTTTTCACGGAGAACAGCAACATTTGTATAAATCCCTTGGTAATTTCAAATACAATGCTATCTAGTGGATTGTTACTGTGTTACACTTATATAGTGCCCTCTAGGTTTGCTTTTATACAAAAAAGATGTCGCTGCCTTTACATTATTTTTAACTATTAACGATTAAACTGGTTGTGACATATCTGTCACTGTATGCATTGTAGGGTTAACTCAGAAGCACTAATCAGGCGAACTCCTATAAAACCGAGAAGTTAAATTTATGTAAGTTTCAAGACCACTTCGTGCTTGTTTTGCATAGGTATGCTCGATAATTCCTACAGGACCTATGGGAAAGCTTAGTCCAGCTTCAACACTATTCAATTTAATAAAAAGCCGATCTATTTTAATGACAAGATAAATACGTATTTACAATTTATAACTTACATTTTAATAACTTCATTCTATTTTAAATCTTTTATATCTAGGAAAGGCCTCAAAGATACTGGCAGCATTTACTCGCTGGATGGTTAAACTAATGCGTTGAACGAGGAAACTGCCACCTTCTCAACGCCGAATGAAATGAACATATCTTACTTATATTTAAGGCATTCTCTACTAGTCCACCAACTGGCCAAGACCACTACATTGGCCAACCTTTAAGCTTTCAGCTAGTTCAGCTGCCGTACCAGCCCTATTAGAGGTCCGGTGGAGATGTGACTGGGCTAGCATGTCTACTCAGGTTGCATCTCACACTAGCACCCGTCCCATATTCTGCACGGAACCAAGGACATTTTGTCAGGTATTTTGCCATCATATCTACAAATGCCGGTCGGGTCTAAAAGGGCCGGCACGTTTATTGAGGCAGGAGACCGGCGGATGATGTCATTTAGTGCGGGGTTCTTGAAAACAACAGGCGTTACATATCGGTTGCTGTCGCACACAATCTGGTTTTCACAGAATACCAGCGTTAAAGCACTAACAAGTTTAGTGTCGCAACACAATGCTGAGCGCACCTTTAATGTTAAGATAAATTAGTGATAAAATTGTTAGTAAATTAGTGAAATTATTTTAATATTATGATAATAAACAGAGACAACATTTTTATTGGAATTAGTAATATTGACAACTGTACATATTCTTACTTTGTTTCCCAGATATTACATTATTATCTGAAAATATACAAGTATACTGGTTTGTTCCCTTGATTAAAAACATTGATAACTTTCTATACACGTCAAGGATTCAGGTACTGATTTTAATTATTTGTCTGTTAATATCTTAAGATATTCTGGAGAATTAAAATATTTTTAAAACATAAGATGAGATATCGTATTATTGTGTTGGTTCATAATTCTTTGACGTAAGTTTCCATGTTGAGATATCACATGATGCACTTGTTTGATTTACTCTACGTAAGTTGATAACTTGGTGGCCAGTAGTACAAATTGAGATGTCATATAACGCACTTAGATATATTACCTGTACCTAAATTGATAACTCGGTGGATAGTCGTACACATTGAGATGTCATATAACAACCTTAGATTTCTTATCTGTAAGTAAATTGATAACTCGGTAGAAAGTAGAACAAGTTAAGATGTCATATTACGTACTAAATTTATTTACTGTACATAAATTGACAAATCGATGGGCAGTAATATAAGTTGAGATATCACATTATGCACTTAGTTTTGGTTACTGTACGAAATTTGATAACTCGATGGAAAGTTGTACAAGTTGAGATGTCACATTACGCACTTCGTTTTAGTTACTGTGCTTTAGTTGATAACTCGATATATTTGATTTGTTTGATTGATATGTCGTTATGTTAAAAAAAGTACGTTATTACTGTAATCGAGAGTAAATTGATAAAATTATTTAAGTATAAATCTATACACACAATGTGATGTGTAATATGTCTTTTTATCCACAATAACTTGCCAAAAGTATAGTTATCAATGTATGAACAATGGCCATAAGTCAAAAAGTAATTAAGATAAAAATATGAAAAAAATTACCAATATAGAAAAAAAAATAACGAAGCGTTTAAAGGAATAAAAAAAAAAACGTACATATCGAGATATCAACGTCTTCACGCCAGCCACGGATATATACTATTTGTTAAATTAGTCTTACATCTCTTACATTTAACATAACGATTTAAAAACAGCCAAATGCAGTGCCACCAGGGCCCTGTTTCTCGAAAATATTAGTTTACTAGTTTAATAGTCATTTCATTAGTTACTAGTGTTAAAATGTCAAGTTCTAATAATTCCTGTTTCTCAAATATTTTTGCTAGACTGTAACTAATATTAGCGTACTAATCACGTATACACAACATCACACCTAACCTAACTAACCATTAAAGACAGAGCAGAGAGAAAAATAAAGAGATGTATATATGTGTATTATGTCAACAACATTCGATTCTAGTGCGACTCTCTTTCATGCAATATTTCAGATTTCTGAAGTGTATAGCTAGATGTGTTGCTGTGTGTACTAATAAAAATATTAGTTTGTATTGGCTGAATACACTACGCAACCCATCCCATGCCACGTTACTTATTTAATAAAAAAGAGAACCCGCCACTTCTTAAATAGTTTGACGTATGTACTTTTCGTGGCATCTTAGCGGATTATTATAATAAATTATATTAAACATGGATCAGAAGTTAATGGTTTTAAGGGCTATATTATAAGTGAAAGAAATTTTGTTTGGGAGTTTTTCGAACACTTTATGCAAACAGGACAAACGGAAAAAATGGGAGGAAATTACCAAAATTTGCCATTCACTTGGTTTAATTTCTGCCGCCAAAGATTATACATACGTACGGGATGCCTATTGTCCGAATACTAAAAAAGCGACAATGGTAAGTAAACACATTTGTTAATTCAGTATACAAAATTAAATGTAGGTACCTTAAGACGTTCTTTCTACATTGTAATGTTACCTAATACAAGTAAAGTACATACTAAGCAATGTACGTTGTTTAAAGATTCAAAACAAAATGAACGTTGGCATGTAAAAAAGTGCACCCCAAACTAAATGTCCCTGTTAATTATTATGCTATATATAGGTTTTTTTTTCAAATAAATACTACGGAAAATGTTTATATATCCGTACTCTATTTACAGGCTAAGATTGACAACGCAAAAAGGACTGGTTCTGCCGGAGGAACGAACAAGAAACTCATGCCTGTAGATGACCTCGTTTAAGAAATATTGGGGAAGAATTCCCCTACAGTGGCTCGTTTGCATATGGTGGATACCATGCATGAGAGATGATCATGTTGAAGAACAATCGGGGACGTACACGGACATCATTTTAATGGATCCTGAAGTTCAAATTCCGTTAGGTCCTATTGTCGACATTCACGAAAATAAAACTAAAAAACGTACGTTTTATCAGCAGTTGTATTAGTATTTTTAACCTTTGATTGTATATTGGAAAACAAATAAAATTGTAATGATAAGTAATATAGTTTAATCTCTCTACAGAAAAAAACATTTCATACAACTATATTCATAACTACTTGAGGCACCTCCTCTCATTGTGTTTATTGTTATTTATAAATGTTTCTATTATGTATTGACTTAATAATGTATACTATTTGAGGAGTTACAATTAATATTTATTTAACAATTTCAGGAAAAACATGGTGGCAGACATGCAGAGCTAGTGGAGATTAATAATTTAAAGAAAAAAAAAACTCGAAGCTGAAATTGGGCATATAAAACTACAAAATTATAAGTTACAGTTGGAAATATACGAAACAGAAAAATAATTAAATATTAAATCACAGCATACAGATTCACTTTTCACTGAAACCGAGGACGTACTTCTAATAACAAATACTTGCGTATTAAACGAAGACGGGACAGTCATACAGTCATAATTTTATTTTTAATCTACTTAAATGAACTTCCCCAGGTAGTTGATGTACCATGTGTTTTATATGCGGATGATGTTACTCTACTATTCTCAAAGGAAAATACCAATGATAATATGCAGGAACATATATATTGTGTACTGGATAAAATTACAAAATGGCATGATGGTCTTAATCTCAAGGTGAACCTCAATAAAACTAAGCTCATTCAATTTAAAAACTATAAAACTGTTCATAAGTCTATTGTAGTTTCAAAAGCAAATACGTCAATTGATGAGGTAAACCATATAAATTTTCTTGGAGTCGAAATAGACACATCTAAATTGGAAGGCGCATGTAGATGCGATAAACAGAAAGATTTCTAGCAGATGTTATGCATTGTCAATTTTATCAGAAACTTGTTCTCAAAACAGCTATAGGTGCATATTACGGAACAATCTACCCATTGCTCACGTATGGAGTAATTTATTGGGGAAATTCTGCTGATGTTCACAAAACATTTATTCTACAAAAAATATGCCTAAGGACAATTTATCGAATGTACATAGACGAATCACTGCGAAATATCTTCCGTGAGAGGCGTTTCTTAACACTCACAGGCATTTATATTTTAGAATTGTGTAGGTATATTTGTAAAAAATAATCCCGAATACTTTTCAAAACAATCATGTAAAAGAAATGTCCGAGCTCAATATAAATAGGTATAATATGATACCTACCTCCGAGAGCTAGCACCTCCATTTATAAAAAGAGTGCATTCATAGCAGCAATAAATGTTTTTAATAAGCTTCCTATGGAAATAAAATGCCTAGAAGGTAATCAATTTAAAAAGATCCTTAAAGAATTTTCTAGTAGATAAGGGCTTTTATAACCTAAACGAATATTTCAGTCATAATATATTATATAATTTAAACTTTTATCTGTATACTTAGGTTAAGACTTGAATATTGTATGCCCGAAAAGGGTAAAACTGTTGATACTGCCTAAACATGTACCCTATGATCCTTATACCTACACAGTTTTAAACAATAAATTATTCTTATTCTTATTCTTATTCTAACCAACGTATTTTTTTTTAAAATAAATATTTAGAAAGTATATCTTTTGTTTGTCAAATACAAAAATTTTGGGTCTAAAATAGCTTAGCAACTGTTCAAAACGGTTAACAGGTTCTGCGGCGTTGTATACAAGTTCATCCGTATCCGCATCATTATCACTTGTAAGATAACCCATCTTGACTGCTTCGAGCGAAATTACATAGAGTAACAGCACAATTAAATACTTGACAAGCAAGTTTGGGGTTAAGCCGCATATGATTTAAACAAGGAAATTTCTCTTCCTATAGCACATTCTTCTTGTGAGCTTGGAGAAAACTTTTATTTGCTTGATGATTTAGATCCATGATTAGGTGGGATTAACCAATCTTTAAGTGGATAAGCACTATCTGCAAGTAATATTGTGTTAGTTAACGGTCTCCAGCCGTTTTCCATTCTACGAAAGAGTCCACTGTTTCTTAATACTCTTGAATCGTGTACCTACTGCCCTTGGCCAATTAGCATATGAATAATAAAATTCGAGATCGGGACCGCAAACTATTAAACAATTGATTGAGTGCTTTCCATGTCCGTCGAAAAACTGTTCTTCGTTTTCATTTGGGGCATCGATAGGAATTAATGTAGGTACCATCTAAACATCCAGCAACCATAGGCATTCCGGCCAGTGAATGAAATAATTCAATAACGTGTTCCATATTTTCTGGCTACTTAACGTAAGCTGGCATCAAATGATGTTCTATAGAATTCACTACAGCGTGCACAGCACGGCACACACTCGATTTTGATACACCATGCATATCAGCTACTGCGTGGTACTGAGCTCCAGTTCCCATCCAATGTAGAGTCACCAGAATTATTAATTTTGGTGATAAGGCTTGAGTTCTCTCAGTTAATCGTTGCAATCCAGGCCCGATTACTGTTATGAGATCTTCCATCTTCGTGCTAGTTAGCCATAACTTTTCATTGAATTGGTATGAAGATTCAAATATCTTGTATTTATTTTTGTTTAGAAAAATTCTACGACGGTGAATTATTATTACACTTTTGTCTTCACTGTCGGAGTCTGACAACATTTTTGTACTTTTACTTAAATTTGAGAGTACCTACCCAATATTATTTTCTAATAACTTTTACAAGTCTTTTGAGACTAGTAGCTTTACAAGTGTAATTTACAAGTGTATTTATCAAAATTTTTTTTTCTTGAAACAACTGAGTTTACTTAGGTAATAATTAGCTAATAATAATTAGTTGATAACTAGGGCCCGTTTCACAAAAAGTATTAGTCTAATAATATTAGTGTTTTGTCTCATTTTTTAGTTGTATTTATGAGATAAAACACTAATATTATTAGGCTAATACTTTTTGTGAAACGGGCCCCTAGTAGGTAACTAATATGTTACCACCGTAGCTTCGAGAAACGCACACTAGTAAACTTGTAAAAAGTATTAGTTTATGGGCTAATATTATCAGTCTAATAAGTTTCGAGAAACAGGCCTTAGGGGCTCATTTCTGAAAGCGTATTAGTCTAATAATATTAGTGTTCAATGTCTAAATACCTTTTACAGAGAATTTATCAATCTAAGGTAAGTACCTACTAAAGTTTATGTTCACATTATAATAACACTTTACACTCACGCAATACACTATTATTCAGAATGTCTAACATATATTACTATTATTGTTTATTGCCTTCAACTCTAGGCCGTGTCTTAATCATTATCATTATGTCTCTGTTGTCTTGGCCCGACTTTTTTCAATAAAATGCATTACAAAATCGAGACTTTATAAGTAAATGAATACATTTAATACTACACGATAATTGTAGGTATCATTTATGTGCATTAAATGTCTAAGGCAGAAAAGTTGGGTACTTACCTGCAGGAACAAGAGCCAGTATGACAAGACCTGCGTTCACGCCGGCCGCACAGAAACTGATGTATTATTATTCAGAATGTCTAACATTATATTACTATTATTGTTTATTGCCTTCAACTCTAGGCCGTGTCTTAATCATTATCATTATGTCTCTGTTGTCTTGGCCCGACTTTTTTCAATGAAATGCATTACAAAATCGAGACTTTATAAGTAAATGAATACATTTAATACTACACGATAATTGTAGGTATCATTTATGTGCATTAAATGTCTAAGGCAGAAAAGTTGGGTACTTACCAGCAGGAACAAGAGCCAGTATGACAAGACCTGCGTTCACGCCGGCCGCACAGAAACTGATGTATTTTATCTCCTTTTTGCAATGCCACGCACTCTAACGTCAGGTTATCCGATGCTCAACGAACAAACGCGTGTATTTTTTCTATTACCTGTGGCTCAAACAGTTGCAGAAACGTAAAAACTTGAAATTACACTAATGGGTCGGTAATACCTGCAGATTTTCGATGGGTCGTTGATAGCTGCGTTTACCTTAATTATGCTAAAGTCGTCTATGTAGGCGTCTCGATGTTCCAGATTTTTTTATTATTCACACAGTGATTTAAGATTTCCCGCCATACAAAAAGTTGTGGAATATGAAAAAACCTTTAAAATGGCATATGGCTTATCATTATTGGTTTTTAGGTCAGTGTCCATACAAAACTGCCCATCATCCTTTACCAGCACATCTGATCCAGACCGCTCTCCGGATGGTATAAGGAATTTGACCTGTCAGTCAACCCAACTAAAACAGATATGGTAATATTCATTGAGAAAAGTGTATTTGGCAACTTTAATAAACCCAAACTACTCCAGACAGCTTCAACTGTCACCTGAGGTAAAGTAGCTAGGTTTAACACTCGATAGCAAACTAAACTGGAGCAACCACATTCACAAAACAATAGAAAAGGCAGGCGTCGTCTTATGGCAGTGTAGGAGAATGGTAGGCAATAGGTGGGGCCTCTCATCAAAAGTCATCCTCTGGCTATACAATACGGGAATTCAATTCCTCTTTTCTGCTATGGGGCGCTGATCTGATGGCCAAGAACAGACCTCACTACCGTCCAAAACAAGCTGCAAAGGCTCCAGAGACTTGCCTGCATGGCCAGTACCGGCGGCATGATGACAACACCGACTGCCTTCATAGAGGCCTAGCTCGATCTATCTCCGCTTCACCTCCATGTTCAACAGGAGGCTGTGAGTGCCCTATCTGCTGTAAGGTTACGTGCTCTATTCTTTAGGTCCAGCCGTGCAGCTAAGCACGCAGCAGCCTAGACAAGGTGTACGATGAATTTCCGTTGCTCAGGGCAGGTACAGACAGGATTCCCAAACGAATGGACTTCGATAAGAGGTACAAAGGAGATAGGCGAAAGTGGGCCTAGCCGTTACAGAAATCTTACTAAAACAATAATTAATATGTATTTTTTACCTACTCTTTGTGAAGTATCAGACTTTTTCTCTATGGGATTTAAAATGTTATAATAATGAATAACATTGTTGATTTCAGTTACCGTAATATATCATAGTATAGAAAATAATAGAAAATAGAAATATTTATTCGACGATCACAGGAAAAAACAAATAAAACACATTTTAAATTTAACATTGACAAAAAGAATGGCAACACAGAAAAAAAACAATTAAACAATAAGGAAAAGGAATTTAGTAGCATAATGTTGCCATGGGTGATTCCTGTCGTCGAAATTGACACCACTCAGCACTATGTCACGGCCGGAACCGCGACGCTAGTACCTAGGACATTAAAAAAATTAGGGTAGAAATACCCTCCATAACATAATATTATAAATGTCAGTGGCATTCGCTTCGTTTCGTGTTCTCCTCATTGTGGTGATTTGTGATTTCTGGTGCTTTAATCGGACTTCGGCAAGATGGAACAACACTGTATAAACTGTGGAATTGATATTACTCGCAATAATGCTATAGGTATGCATCTTTTGGAAGATGAGGCAATCCTTATACTTGTACGACAGTGTAAATACTATGTTTATTAACTATCATTTATTGCTCATTTATTTCATAACACAATGTCTAGTCAAACAACAATCAAATACAAAAAATATATATATCGGCAATTCCATGTCATCACCACCATCATTCTGCCCATCATCAGATTCGTTCATCATGTGGGCGGGGAATTTAAGTTAATGTTTAAAATAAAACTGCTAACGTCACAATACAATCACTATAATAACTGATGACTAATTATAACACGCAATTAATCACAATCTGATAGGATTCAACTCGATTAACAATTTTATTAAGGACGTTGGTGATCCGTCGTAAGTAACACGCGCTGCGCTTGCCGTTTGTCGCGATGCCTCTTATATATAATTTTCCATGGTTGTGGCGTTACAACCTTTATATAAACATGTTTATATACTTCATGCATTTCTCAGTTCTCTTGAAATAATAACTGGGGGTAAATAGAGGCGTCGCGATTTGTCTAATAATATCAATATAACGTACCTTCCCATTATCCCGTTATTGTAACTCCCTTCGCTCCTTCCGCTGTGTACTCTCTCTCTATTTACATCTGCTTCGCTCTTTGTTATGAATCTGCCAGGAGTCTGTCACCTCCTGTTGAAGTTAAAGTACCATGACCCTGATACTCAGTGTCCTAAGCACCTAGCAGCCCTATACTATATTATCAACATCATTATTATGAATTATTAATATGAAATAAATATGCAGTTATCTGCCCGAGACATTCACACCCTTTCATATAGGTAATATACCATACATGAAAGGATCTTCCCTACTAACTAGGGGGAATCGCATCCACGGGGATCTTTCCTATTACTAGGAGTAACCATATTCTCTCATCCACATAAAAAGGATCTTTCCTATTGCTAGGAGTAAACATATTCTCACATCCACATAAAAAGGATCTTTCCTATTGCTAGGAGTAAACTTATTCTCTCATCCACATAAAAGGGATCTTTCCTATTGCTAGGAGTAAACTTATTCTCTCATCCATTAAAACGGATCTTTCCTATTGCTAGGGGTAAACTTATTCTCTCATCCACATAAAAAGGATCTTTCCTATTGCTAGGAGTAAACTTATTCTCTCATCCACATAAAAAGGATCTTTCCTATTGCTAGGAGTAAACTTATTCTCTCATCCACATAAAAAGGATCTTCCCTATGTTAATAGAGGTATCCCATCCACTCAACGGGATCTTCTCTATCAAATAGAGGTATCTCTCATCCACATAAAAAGGATCTTCCCTATGTTAATAGAGGTATCCCATCCACTCAACGGGATCTTCTCTATCAAATAGAGGTATCTCTCATCCACATAAATGGATCTTCCCTATGCACGTAGGGGTATCTCTTGTAGACACATATATTATGCTTATACACTTAGGCACCTGAACAGCAACACAGGTGTCCAGATCTCTAAGCCATATACTTTCAATTCTTAGGGACTTAGGCTAGGAACTTAGATACCTAGACAGTTAGGTATTTAGTAGATACTTAGATACTTAGATACTTAGCTTTCATTATCCTCCGGTTAATGAAACACAGGATACTAAATGAAACACTATTCACACCACTTTAAAAGGTTTTACTTATTCCCTCCAATTCGAAATGAAGGTTACAAAAGGCGCTCACCACAGACAATACGGAATCATTAAAGTTGCCAGCGTTTAAATTACCTGTCAGACTAGCTGTGTCGCATCGTGTCATTTCGCGTCGTTTCGCGCTCGTCGCGACACTCCCCACGAAGGGCTGAAGAAGTGCACTCAGGTTACTTGTCCATATTTGAATTTTCTCAAGGGCTCGAGTGGCTGCAACTCTCCTTGGGCGAGCTTCGCGAAATTGTTCTAATGACTCAGATGTAGTATTTGACTTAGGCTCAGATGAAGTATTCGACTTAGGCTCATGTGAAGTATTTGACTTAGTTTGTTGGTTAGTTTCGTCAGGACTTAAAGTTACGGGTAAACTTTCCCTTATATTGTTGTTGTCGTAGTGTGCTTGGATAATTTCGTCCTCATACAGGTCATCAGTACGGTCGCAAGCTGGTGTACTTTCTGTGGGGTTTTCTATATATGTATCGTCAATAGTACGTTCTGGAAACTTTAAATTGTCGTCATGAGTTTCTGGATCTGCTGGGGTCTTGATGCAATATTCTTCACCGTCTTCTATTTCAAGGGGATAGAGATGCGCAATCGATCTTTTAAATTCAGTATTACCTACTTTGACTTTAGCGACTCTACATTGACCGTCAGCACTCTCAGTTAAAGAAATTATCTTGCCTACTTTCCATCCTATCCGTTTCTTAGAATCACCTTTAATTTGAACAACTTGTCCCACTTTAGGAATTAATTTCGATGTTACCCTTGGCTCTCTATGTCCATGCCAATATCTCTCTCGTAAACTTGGAAGATAACGATTGGAAAACATTTCTTTAAACTCACTCAGAATGACAATACCTCTTTTCCAGCTATTGACAAGATCATTCTTAGTCGCGGTGGCATGAATTCCTGAAGGAGTTTCATCAGACATTTCCAATGTAATGCATTTTCCTATGGTAAGAAAATCAGAAGGTTTCAACACATGATCGATTTCATTATCGACACGTGTAAGAGGTCGAGTATTGATGACGGCTTCAATTTCCTTGACTACGGTAACTAGTTGTGTATCCTTCATCAGATGCTTCTGCAAGCTTCTTTTCATGCAGTTCTTAACTATCCCTATTAATCTTTCGTAAAATCCTCCATACCAAGGTGCCAGTTGTGGTATGAATCTCCAGTGTATTTCCTTATCAACACAATACTGTTTTTCTAATATTTCTGCCATCAATTTGAAGTGTGTTGCATTGTCTGATGTGATTAAATCTGGTACACCTCGACTGGATACCATTCTTCTTAATGCTAGTAATCCTTCATCAGCAGTCAGATCATTAACCACTTCAAGGTGAACTGCTCTTACAGCTAAACATGTATATAAACATATCCATCTTTTACAATTACCATTTCCGTTATTAATGATGAGCGGTCCCAAGTAATCCGTTCCAACATAAGTAAATGGAGAGCTATAGTTTACTCTTTCTGCTGGTAAGGCTGGTGTTGGTGGTAACTTGTATGGTCCCCCTCCATGTTTTAAGCAGTCGGGACATTTATTTATAATGCGTTGAACTTGAATCCTACCTTGTGGAATCCAATATGACTCCCGAATCCTGTCTAAAGTGTGATTAACTCCTACGTGTTTATTGTCACAGTGTATTTTCATAATAATTTTATTAGTTAAATCCGTATTCTTCGGAATGAGCATAGGGTATCGTTTGTCAAACGGCCAATTCGCGTTCTGCATGCGACCTTTGCACCGTAGGACATCATCTATATCTTTGAATATTCCCAAATTTCGACTTAAACTTGTTACTCTTCCTTCTACTTCAAGAGGAAAGTATTCAGCCTGAAGTTTCTTTATTTCTTGAATTTTATTGTCCTGTGTAGCTTCAATCTGCTTGTTCAGTCTTTGCGTTGTTTCGTGTATAACCGTCACACTATCATCTTTATCCATGTTACTTACTTCCATCGGTTCTACGTCAAGCTCTTTCGTCAGACCCTCCCCAGTCAAGAAAGAATAAGTATCTCCTACTTTAGATGTATTTGGCCATGTATCCGAATTTTCATTAAGACATTGAGGGCCTTTAAGCCATTTCTCTTTATCCTCCTTCGAATAGGCTGGTCTGGTCCCAACGTCAGATGGATTGAACTCCGATGGAATATATTTTATTTCCAAATTTTGATTTTTCTTAAATTCTTCGATTCTTCTTGATACAAACGGTGGCAGTAATTTTTTCGACTTGCACCATTCTAAGGCTATTTGACTGTCAGTCCATAAGATCTGTTTTGATATTTTATGTTGAAGAAACTTAAGGACGAAGTTTATTAGCCTACTCCCTATTAACACTCCTAGCAGTTCAAGTCGTGGAATTTTAAGATTTTCTTGGTCTTTTATTGGTACAAGACGTGATTTTCCAATTATAAAACTCTTTTTTGTACCGTTAACAAGAAAAACAGAAGCAGCGTATGCTTTCAGAGATGCATCTGTAAAACAGTGTAATTCATAGTTGTTTATATCCACATCCTTCATGTAGCATCTGTTTATCGATATCTCCTTGATACTATCGAGTTCTTCACGAATGTTTAACCACTTGTCTGTCAATTCCTTTGATAAAGGTGAATCCCATTTGACTTTGGACTTCCAAAGCTCTTGTAAGAAGAGTTTAGCTGATAGGAGATGCGGTATTGCATATCCACAAGGATCGTAGACTGAAGCGATAATTTTTAAAACTCCTCTCTTCGTATTCAAGTTAGTGCTTGGATTCTGAAATCTTAATGAAAGTGTATCATTCTTAATATTCCAGTCCAAGCCAAGCACTTTAACAATTTCATCTTTACATGAATCAGGAATCGAACGCATAAATTCTTCAGAGTTAGAACTCCAATCTCTGAGGTTCATGGATATATCATTGAATGCTTCTTTACAGTCTCTGTAGAGGATTAATGCTTCTTGTGTCGACCCGGAACCAGTAATGAGATTATCTACATAAATCTCATTTGCTTTTTCTCTTATTCGCTGGTTGTCAGAATTTGCCAAGTGATGTTTAATAGTTGCGTTGAGCAAGAATGGGCTTGAGATAACACCAAAGGGAACTCTACAGAATCTTAGGTAAAGAAGATTATCTTTTGACACAGGTCTTGATGTGTCTTTAACCCATAGAAACCTTGTAACATCACGGTCCTTGTCATGCAAGGCTATCTGTAAAAAAGCCTTTTCAATATCTGCAGATATCCCAATTCGGCTGCTTCTAAATTTGAGAAGTAAACCAGTAAGGTCTTCAAGCATAAGAGGTCCACGATATAAGCATTGATTTAAGCTCTTGTTATTATTGCACTTAGAACTTGCGTCATACACGATCCTAGTAGGTTTCTGAGGATTTTTGTAAAACAAGCGTGACGTATTTAGGTTACGTTATAGACAAGGACGGCTTGAGGACGTGCCCGAAGAAAGTCGACGCAATTATTAACGCACCTCAGCCGAGTAATGTTTTGGAGGTAAAACGTTTTGTAGGACTTATAAATTACTATCGGAATTTCATTCCGGGTGCGTCTAGTGTACTAAGTCCATTGTATGAGCTACTTAAAGTTGACGCTGCTTGGAAGTGGGGAAGCGAGCAGCAGATGGCATTTTCAACAATTAAAAGGGAGCTGGCATCAGAGCGCGTGCTAGCGCACTTCGACCCCCGCAGCCGCCTGGTGCTGACGGTGGACGCGGGCCCGGCCGGGCTGGGCGCCGTGCTGGCGGCCGGGCCGGAGGGCCGCGAGCGCCCGCTCGCCTTCGCCTCCAGGTCGCTCATAGCTAGCGAGAAAAATTACAGCCAAGTCCATAAAGAAGCAGCGGCTATCGTCTTTGGGGTGAAGCATTTCCACCAATATCTGTACGGGCGAAGCGAACCTTTCGTGCTTAAAACTGATCACAGACCATTATTAGCCATTTTTGGTAAGAAAAATGGAGTATCACTCATGGCAGCGTCACGCCTACAACGGTATGCTATTTACTTATCGGCTTATAATTATGTAATAAGTTACATAACAAGCGAAAAGAATGTAGCGGCGGATTATTTTTCTAGGGCACCTGTAGCCACGAATGAAGCTGTCGAACTAGACGTAGATGAAAGCAGTTCATTTATTAATTTTTTAGACGAAGATATTTTGCCTATTTCGTTTAAAGATATAAAAGAAGCAACTTTATTAGACCCATCATTAAAAATGGTAATGAAATACATTAAGAATGGTTGGCCCCGAAAGATTATTTGCAGCGAGATACAGCCATTTTTTAGGTGTAAAACCGATTTTAGTTGTCGAGAACGGTTGCATTTTACGTGGGCATCGCATAGTTATTCCCTCGGTACATAGGGCTCGGCTGTTAGAAGAGTTACACCGGGGTCATTTAGGAGTCGTAAAAACAAAAAAGTGCCGCGCGCAGTAGATTATGGTGGCCTGGTTTGGAC